>JAAWXA010000001.1:28978601-29020153 GCA_038090715.1 Florisuga fusca | reverse complement strand
CGGGCGGGCCTCTGCCCCTCACCGCGGCGGCGGGGCGGGTCTCCCTCCGGGCCTCAGCACCTCACCGACGAGGCCTCCACCGGGGCTGAAGGGAACCGGCCTTGCCCCGGCCCCCGCCGCGGCAGGGAACCCTCCGGCTGCCAAGGGCGCTTCCCAGGGCAGGGGCTGCCCCCTCCACGTCCTTCAAGCCCTCGCCACCGCTCTTTCGTTTTGTTTATGGTTTGTTCGGTTTTTTTAGTTGTTGGGTTTGTTTTTTAACTGAAAAAGTAACCTGGTGCTAGCTGGTGACAGTTATTTCAGCGAAGTCCTGAGGTGCAGCCTTTCCACTTAAATTTTCTGTCATGATGGCAAAAAATATTTCCTAAAGTTCAAGAATTAATTTTCTTCTGTGCTATCAATTAAAATGAAAACAAAAAATCCCCAACTACAGCAAAATGAACTTAAAAGAGGAGAAAAAGGGTAGCAAAAACAACCACCACTATTTCAATAGCTGGAAAAACAACTGAGGTGGTTATTATGGACATTAATCTAAATAACTAAGGGAGAATACTGTAGTGTAGGTGCCAGGCTTTTACAGCTAGTTAATAAATAAAGGCCAGAAGCCGTGACCTGAGCACCTACCTCAGTGCTTTTCAGCTTTTTTGACTTTCAAATGAAAACTCAAAGAGAAGAAAATATTTATTACTTGGATATAAACCAAACAAAAGCCACCAAGACAAATAACCTAAAATTCCAGAAGTGAGCATTCCCAATTTCATGTGAACATACGTATTTTGAAGCCACAAGAGCAAGAATACTCATTTTCCTGTGCTTTGAAAGCCTGTACCACTCTCCCCATATGTAATTCTAAACAACTGAAAAAATACTCAAGTTCTAAGTAAAACCAGTTAGAACCTCAAATACCATCAAAAAACTTACACAGTACTTCAAGATAATACTCAACACCCTTGAATTCAGCTTCCTGCAAGGCAAATCACCATGCTTCAGGCACTAGCAGAAGTCAGGCATCTAATAATTTTTATTTATTTATTAAATTTTACTGCAAAGAAACAACTTATGCTCAAGAGGAGGTGGGCAGGGCAGGCATGTTTTCAGGCTTGGACAAGTGCTGGGCAAATATACCTGCCCCAGTCCTGAACCTGAGCCCCAGAATGCTTTGCCATGTTGCTTTTAAAACTGAGGCAAAAGCCTGGCTTTGCTACCCAGCTTACCTCCTGTCATACACACAGTTCCTATCCTCAAGCCTGCCCCGTTCTCAGCTGCTGCCTCACCTGCCTGGAGAGATGGAGCTACTCTGTGGCTGCCTCAGTAAGGTCTGCAGGCTGGACAGACATCTCCTCCACTTCCTTAGTAGGAACATTAATTTGCCATTAATTTGTCATCTACAGTCACCCGTCTTCAAAGATTACGTTAGGAAATTTCTGTTCTTCTCTTGAATTTGTATGAATTGATAAACATGTGAAAGTTGTTCTGAAAACCTAATTGGTCAAAAGAGAAAGTCTTACTCCTGGGGCACTGGTTAGTTTTATTTCCTTTTTTTTCTAAAAAGTATCCTTGTGACTCCATTGAATTAGCTTCAACTGGGATAGCTGAAATTCAGGGGAATGCTCACAGTGAGTGTCTTTGTGCAGATACTGGAAATCTCCCAAACGAGCCATGCTAGGTCACTGCCCACTAGCAGATAGTCAGTTCCAAGAAGCTGAGACATTTGTATTTCTGCCCTGGTCAAGATTATACCTAGAACCACCATCTGCAGGCACACAGAGGCTTCAAGCAACAACAAAACCCCACAAACACACAGGCTTATGCTTTGTTCTATTTCTGTGCTTGTTTGGAGAGACTGAGGATGCAGGTCATTATTTATGTAAACTGGTTAATGCATTTTATTTTATGTTTTATATGAAACACTTAGCATTATACACTTTTTCTCAGCATCAACAAGGTAATGACTTTTGGTAGTCCTGCAGTCCTCTTACCTGCAGGGCAGAAAGGCTCCCTTAGTGTACACTGAGAAAACACACAGCTGGGACCTCCCGTTTCACCAGAACAAACATTCCCTGCTATAAAATTTTCACAATCCTTGGCATCAGAGATTCACTGCACCTCTTGTGGGTGAGCTACAAGTGAAACCGGTCCTTCAGTACCACTAACACATTTTGAAGAGAAGCAATAAAACAGAAGCCAACAAATTTTAAAAAAGCCCTCTCCTGAAAACACTTCTTGCTCCCACATTCCACAATCAGTGCAAAAAAACAACCATACAGAGCACTCTGAGTTACAATAGCTGCATTTACTGCAACACGCAGTTGAACTTGCACGTTGAACTGCACAGTTCCTGATGCAGTAAGACTGCTAACTAGTCATAAATTGATCTTTAATCATGAGGCCGTATTTTTTAGTTTACACAGCATTAAATTGGAAAAAGGTTTGCTTAGATTAAGATTTTAAAAAGGAATAATCATTACTTGAAATATATACAGCAATTTACACATTAGCTGTTTTTAAAAATAAGATTTTTCAGTGAATAATTTTGAATAATACATTAAAGTAGCTTGAAGTTTACCACTAAGTGTTCCCTGAAAAACGTGCTGCTGGCTTAGAAAGACCGGAATAAGTAATGAAAATGTTTTCATAAACGGGGAATTCAAATTTCTTAGTGCAAGCTTCAGGAAAAAAATGGCATCAGAAATGCAAACCTGCATGATCCACATATATCTTCTGAAATGTTAAAGTTTAGGGGGGCAGTTGGTTTTGCACAGAACCCACCACAGCATTCATGAGTCCAAGCCATTGTTATCACCAATAATAATTGGTCTGAACCAAACCAATAGCATTTTCCTGCCCAAACAGGGAAGTCTGGCTTCCTCTCCACACAATCCTCCCTGTTCCCAGCTTCAGAGAGCTTGTTTTAGCTGCTCTCCCTGTCACTTGACTGCACAGCACACCAGCAGCCCTGACATGACCAGGGAATCTCAGTTCTGGATCTGCTGGAGACTGTCTTTATTCCTAACCCTTCAACGTGCTTGGAAAAATCTCATGGAAACTTAATGACGACTAATCAAGCTCCAGGTGTCTGCTGTCACTGTCCAAACAGTGCCCAAGGAGAAAACTCTTGAGTTTCTGCATGCCCAGAATTACTGGGTCAGCTTAAGGTTGAATCTTCTTAAGGTATTAAAGGGCTTAGTTTGTTACAAGTGAAATGGAGAAGAAAGAAGGCTACAGGATCTCCTGAGGTGCCTACCCACATCTACAGTTCCCTGATTTACCCTGGCTGTTTCTTCCCGGTGGATGGCTGCCAGCAGGGGTCTGTGGGGGAGAGGCTGGAGAGAGAGGCTGCTGTTACACCATAATGAGTCACAGGAACAGGAAGTGGAGAAGGCAATGCTTAGTTTAAACAAACTTAATAATTTTAAATTATTACATTCCTACTAACTAGCAAACTAACACTTGCCTCTCTGAAGAAAATTGTGATAATCAAGCAACAATTATTTGTAAGGTCACATTTCATTTTGTTCTATCTTGCTTTGACATCTAGAATTGATTCTTCAGACAGTAAATATTCAGTAATTTTAGTAGTTGTTTGTGCACCAGTGACAAAAATCTAACAGTGAAATAACTTATTTCAGGTTACCCCCGTTTCACACCACACATCAGCTAGACCTCAGGACTGTCCTCAGGAACTTTTATCTCCACACAGACAGACAAAGCCCCCATTCCAGAACACCACAGACTACTACAGGCTCTGCACCACGCTAATGCTATTTTCTTCTTTTTACTGAATCCAGTGTAGGTAGAACCTGGAAGACTCTCCTGTCATGTACACTCATTAGATGTCGACCTCACTGCTGCTCCAGCATGATCCAATGCAAGGTTGCCTCTGGCACCCTTCCTGTCAGTAGGCTGCATAGAACTGACACAAATCCCTCCACGGCATCTGATTTAGGAGATCACTGGGGTTTGTCCTTGCCAGTACTTACACATGACAGAAATGGTTTAGTTTACATTATATAGCTGGTCATTTATAGATGTGTTATTTTCTTTACTTCACTAGCAGAGGAAGTACCTGTGGTTCCTTAACAGTGTTAGTTTTAGGTCCATGCAAGACAAGGACTCTGCAAACCAACACGATTAATATCCTGTTCTTCCCTAGACAAAGAATATTCTTTCACCCCACAACCAATTTGAAGATTATGTACTCTTCAGTACTTCCATTTAATACTTAATATTGAGATACCTGGTAATAAAGAAGTTGTTTCCCACTACAGAACATCTCTTTAATCCATGATTTCAAAATCTTAATGACCAGTATTGAGCATGCAAGTCAGGCAAGTATTAATGGCTACGGAAAAAGCTACCCAAAAGGAACACCTCTCTTAAGATATCTCAGTTTATCATTTTAACAGACTTGTTTCTTCTAAGTACTCAAATAGTAATCATTTAGTATTAAACACGAATAGATGGCTGATGCTGAGAGAACTGGCATAAAAAAAAATGAAACAACACAGCACCTCAGAGCTTAGAAATAGCCTTTGAGATTATAAAAGATCTGCTACTAAATAAATAATATCTGCACTAGATTGTATCTGTGAAGTGCTCTGCAAAAACAAGATTTCATATTTGGCTTGTTACCAAAAGAACGCGTGGCTTGCCAGAGACTCTGTGTGGGAGAGACAAACACTGGGACATCCTAATCAAACAGAAAAGCACAGGCATGGCAATGGAACTGTCAGTGAGGAGCCACAAAAAGACTGAAACGTAGTACCCCAACACTGAAATATGGCACCCCAAGACTGAAAGTTAGCCAAGACTCAATGCAGGCATGTATACGAGTACATCAAGTTAAGATTATCTTTGCAATTCCTAATATGAATTTCTATCCTGCACTAGAACTGAATGAATGCTAGTACCTCTGCTTTACTGTACCTCTCAAAAACCATTTCTACACTAATTGAATGCCAAAAGTAGCAATTTTAAACAACAGCTGTAGCTCTCCACAGGGTTTTATGTTTTAAAATGTTATTCTCCAGGTTACACAACAAATTTCAACTATTTTCAGTGCTTAAAAATGGGCATCTTAGTCTTCCTGCAAGAAGCAACTTACTGGAAAAATAAACCATTACCAACGTATCCTCCCTCTGCCTAGTAAGGGAGAATGACCTGTAAGGGTGAAAAGAAGGGGAAGAGTCTTCTGCACAACAGATGATTTTTTTTATATTATTATTTTTTATTTTTTTAACTCTGAATAGTGTGGTGCTTACTAAAAATGACTAACAGATTTCTGTGTTTTCAAAACCACCTAAGTAGCTAGGAGCTTTTAAACCTAGGAGTTGCCATGTGTCATAGCACATAACTAACATTTTCTAAAATCCAGTTAGTGCAGAAACCAAGCCAGAAGTGGCAATATCTCGCCTAGTTCTATGCAAGATAGATTTCAGTGCTATATTACTTCCCATATCTGTGTATAAACTTTCTGAATGCAAGCAAAAAGGTTCACCTCACTGTCACTGCATAGAGAAAAAAATGGCATAGTACTGTGGAAAAGCAAAGTGACTGAGGAAGGTGCACTGAGAATAGTTTTACATTACTGAATTATCATCATGTTAAATAAGAACAGAATTGAGTCTGAACAGCACATACAAAGCAAGGACTTTCAAAACCTCCATGGTTATTTCTGCCTTTAATTTCATGTCTATGTTGCAGAGACTTTCCACTCAGATTTTAATATTTTGGTTTACCTAATGCAGATCAAAAGCTATTCTCAGCAAATATTTATACTGAAGCTTGAAGAAATAGACCTTGCTGAAATTGTCCTGGCTGAGTTCTCATGAGTTCTCTGACCCTGTAATTAATTAATTAATTAAAGGGGGAGGGAGGCTGCTTTTGTTTTATACTTCAGGGTATAAGCCTGTAACAGATTACTTCTATTTTTATTTTAGCCTGGAAGAGTTGTGACTCTGGTTGAAGATCCTGAGGTATAGTACTCCTATCTCTGTATGTACAAAATGTCATGTTGCATTCCCAACCTACGTAGTAAGTGTAATAATTTTTGCTTTTCTACAAGCAAATAATTAAGTTATCTTTAGTGCAATTAAAAGTCCTCTCAAGATTTCTTGTAGTTACACCAATGACTTCAATTGCTTTAAATAAATCAATCAATCTAAACTAAGAAAATGGAAGTAGTTTGGGTCTGTTATTACCAAAGGTATATTTTTAAGTCTTTTATGGAAGGGTCACTTCAGCTATCCTGTTTATGATGCATAATTTTCCTTTCAGCATATGTAGAGTGCTGACAATATCCCAATAGCAGACCCCAGATGTTGTGTCAGAACTATAATCTTGCCCTCACAAAATAAAGAGTGAAACAATGACTACATTGCAGAGATAAAAAAGGAGATAGCCTTGGGGGTTTTTTTGCTACACAGATAAAGCTCTTAAGGAATTAAATGCCACAACAGTGCTTTGGGTTTCCCTATAATGTTGTGAAATTAGCTTCTGTTTAGAAAAGGCTCACTGGCTGAAATTTGCTAGTCTCACTTATCTAACAGCCTTTTCCCAGTGTCTCACTTAGACAGTGTAAAGTGTAAGGCCAGGGGAGGGCTGGGGAGGGAGGGAAGATGAAACCAGCCATAGGCTTACAGTCATGTAGGCAAATCAAAGTTTTTCTCCTTATAAAAGTACCTACACTTAAATTTTACCCATTTCTAAATTCTGTTCAATAGTAAAGAAGCTATCTTTACAACTACCTGCAATTTTTTTATAGCTCTTAGCCCCACAGAGAGCTCTTAGTTGGATGCTCACCAGCTAGGACCAATGCACTGAGCTAGGCTAGGAAAGCCAAGGGAGGCTACTGCAGGACACACCTTGTGTGCCATTGCTTTCCCACTCCCCACTGACCCTCCACAGCCAGCAGTATGCTCTGTTCTGGCATCTTGCTGGGGACAATCCTGTCCATCCAGCTTCACACTGCTCCACGAGAAGAAATCCCTGCAGGCAGTAGTGCCTCCAGAGGGGCAGAAGGATAGCATAGAAGCAGTGGGCAAGGAAGGTGACACAACACCAGGCCATAAGATATGGAGGATGGGTATTTTGGCAGTAGTTTTTATTTACAGCTGTGTTTCTAGACAGTGATGGTATTGCTGTCTTACCAGTCTATTTCCCTGCAATAGCAGCCACAAAGATAAGTTCAGCAGAAATCGAAAACTTCAACTGTTTTTTGCAGTTAGCAAAACCAGCAAAATGCACTCCACTCTCTCTCATTGTGATTTTCTGTACTTTTCTAGTAAGGGGTTTTTTCACATTACGGTACTGCTGGGAACCATTATGTTACACAGACGCCTATATAGACAAAGAATGCTCATGTATGTTGTCACTCGGTTCGTATTGTTAAGGTAACTTATTTGTTACCATAGAAACTTTTTTCCCCTTAGCAAACCAGTTTTGGTTGGCTGTTTTTTCCCTTTCCTCCAGAATCTGGTGTGACCAGATAATCACCCTTTAAACACAAACATTAAATCATATGGCAAGACTTTTGCTTAAATTTCAGTTACCCATTTGGCAGTTTAACAAGGTAAATTATTTTGAAAGTATTTGAAAGTATTGACTACAGCAATTATTGCTCTGCATGAACACACCCCCCAAATACTACGTTGACAACGCAGTGTCACTTTTAGTGACAGTGCCAGCTCTCAGCTAGCCTATGTATCCTCTTTCACTAGAGATCACAGCTTGGAAACATCTAGTTTAGAGTTATTTTTAATTTCTCCATCTGAATTTCTTTGCCAGTTAAGAGGAAATGACACACACACAAACAAAAAACCCCACTCTTTTCCAGATTTCTGGATAATAATTTTACAGAATAGGAATTCCCTGTACTGAAACCTAAATGAATGAACTAGCAATAACACTTAAAAGTGTCTGCTTTAAATCCCCATCCCCACCACACTCATCTGCATTTTCCTGTCATGCCCAAAGCTGGTCTGAATGGCAGAATTAACTCAAGAGTATTAACCCTGTGCAAAGAGGCTGGTTTTTAAACTAGCAGATTTCCTGCTGATAGCTGCAGTGAACCTGCATTCCTGATGGCAGAGGGAAAGCAAGGAACTCATTTAGAGGGTTTTAGTGCTGTTCCTGGCCTCAGCCCATCAAATACTGTAACCATCTAGACAGGATGAGATAAAAACTTACTCCTGTTTTGTTTTGTTTTTTAATAAAATGCCTTTGGCCAGCCTATGGTCTGATATTGGAATGGCCTGCCCAGGACAATGTTGGAGTCACCATCCCTGGAGACATTTAAAAGGCATTTGGACCTGGTCCTTAAGGACATGGTTTAGTAGTTGACTATGGTGTTGGTCAAAGGTTGGACTGGATGAACTTGGGGGTCTCTTCCAATCTAAAACATTCTGTGATTCTGTGACTGCAAAATTCATTGCTCATGACTTAGCACCACTGCCCCAGCATCATCCGATGTCATGACTACATATTAAGATCATTTTAGGGAAGAAAAAAACCAAACCCACAATAACCTTAATTGTTTTATCATCATCACTGCAGCAGCTAAACATAGACCAACTTAACTGGAGGAAGAACCATTAGACAAAACAGGCTACAGTTTATTTTAAAACCACTTGTAAAAAACACTTCGTAGCCTTTAGTGGATAACAAACCATCATCCTTTTTCTATGCTACTTCAAAACAAAACAACAAAAACCTGTACATCTATCCCTATGCAGATCCCACTGATCTGTTTATTTAAAACTTTGTAGGAGAATATAATGAGTTCACACCAGCACAGTTAAATACTTTGTCAGAGATATCTGTAAACAGAAAGAATAAATATTCAGATTCTTAAATATGGTAATGAAATTTGTCCTAATAGTGTTTTCTGAGATGCTGGATTTGCCACATTTAATTGTGCAAAAAGAAGACCAACCAAACCAACCCTCTCAGCTTTTTCTTCTCCAATTCATTTAGGTGCTGTAACATTAGCACGCTCCAACACAGGTCCAGGTACATCCAATGGATGTAGGTGACACTCCTGTCCTTAGAAATGAAGCTGCAACTAAACAGAGAAAGGACCTGATCAAAATTCCATTGAATTTGGCACTATTCAGAATTTTAATTTTCAGATACAAATTTTGTGCATGAAGATACTTTGTATCCTTTTGCCAATTCCTTAGTGGGGCTTGCCAAGGCTATTTACTACTTTAATTGTAACAAGAAATTGTTTTGCAAGAAAGGCCTCAGCATTAGCAAGACAGTGGATAATCAATCTACATTAACTACCCCTTTGAGAATTCTCTTAATAAATCAGCCCTTTTATTTTGGGACTCTTTCTACAAACTGTGAGAATACTGAAAACAGAAGAAAATTAATCTACTTAAACAGAATTTTACTTAAATACAATAGATATAATTTTAAAATTATTTATTAATTATTTTTAACAGCCTTTAATCACTGCATAGATTTTATTTCCTTATGTCTTTCGAATTATTTTACTTAAACAGTTTTACTTAAATACAACAGAAACAGATCAATTTTGCAGTAGCCTTTCAGTCACTGCAAGGATTTTCTTTCCCTGTGTCCTTCAACAGGGGTGTGTATGGGGTGTTGCCTACAGATTGCCAGCTGGACAAGAATGTGAAGTAAAGGAGTACCTGGACTTCAGAGAGAAAGGAGGCTACAGAACTACAACTGTCATTTTCTATCCCAAAGACTCCTCAGTAAACCCATTTGATGTCTTGTTATACATTGGAACTTGTGATAACCCAAACTACCTTGGTCCAGCACCTCTAGAAGAAATTGCTCAACAGATTTATAATGCTGTTGGTCCTAGTGGAAGAAACACAGAGTACCTCTTTGAACTTGCTAATTCTATTAGGAATCTTGTACCAGAAGATGCAGACGAGCATCTCTTCTCCTTAGAGAAACTAGTAAAGGAACTCCTGGAAAAGCATCAAAACCTAAACTGTCTATAAAACAACTTGTAATGATCTTGCTCCATCTTCAGAGGAAAGCTTGCATTGCACAATGGGTATATGACTTGGAGACAGTCTTCTCTGTACTATGCTATCTTATTAATATTGTATTCAAAATAGTAGCTGGTCATTAAAATATGCTGTTACATAAATAATTATTTTAGGCATCTATAGAAAGGGGAGTAAGGGAAGTGTTTTAGGTTTGATTTTGGTATATTGGGTTTTTATCCAAAGATGATGTCATGAAAATCTTAGGTGAGCCACTTATGCTTCTCTTTGTTTGAGGATTTTTTAAAAATTATTATTATTATTTCAGGTTTAAAACAAAATATTATAATATTTTAAAGATCAAAATCTGCATTCAAATACAACTCACATTGATTTAAGTGATAGTTCTTTCTGATTTGAGACCACAGGCATGGTGCTTAATGCAGTTAAAGAGATAGATGTTAGGTAGTAAATTGCATAGTAGAACATTTATCATTCAACTTAATTTCAGTGAAGTTACTCCACTAAATTAGTCATCTTACCCTCTATATATTATTTTGCCTTTAAAAGCAGAGGATAAACCACTTCATGTCAAGGAAATCTTTCCCTTAGTGCATTAGGTCAAGCCCACCCAAAAACCCTAAGGTATAGGGTACTTTGACAAAAACAAGCCATCATGTATCAGTGCCTCGTTTTACTTCTTAAGATTAATATAAAGAATAAAGCCAAAATGTTAAAATTAATTGAGCATTAGACTTGAAGCCACAATTCATCCAGAATGTTCAGAAATTCTCATCTTTGTTATTTGATTTTAAATGCTGTTTTAACCCCATCTCTTAAAATATTCATCACTAAGGAGAGATTTTAAGCCACTAAACTTTTTCAACCACTATTCTAGGGATTCATGGACAAAAGGCAATAAAGAAAGGAACCCTCTTTCCAGCAACCTCAAGTATGTTGTATGAATATCCAAAGAACAATAGAAGCCACCAGTCTAGGCTAGTAGGTTTACTTTATGCAAAACATAAGCAAACAGTTTCCGTCCCAAAAGAACTTGTCTTGCCTCTCAAAAATCTCAGTTATTTTTGTTAAATTTTAACAAAGTATATTTCTGTATCTTAATATAGGAAACGTCTTATTTCAGACCATGTAATGTCACATTTTCTCATACAGAGAACGTATGTTTGGTAGTAGTGTGAGAGCATCAGTAATTACAAACCCAATACATTTCTACAATACAAATGTTTGTCGCTTTCTCTTCTTGATATTTTCCTGTTTTACATCTGTAATTGCTTGATAGTATCAGAGTTATCAAAATCACAAGCTGCTATTATTTTACTTGGCTACCTACAAAAGCCAATAAGAACATAAATGAATGTTAATAGGAAACACTTGAGAAAGGCAGATAGATGACCAGAAAACAGGATATTAAAATACAAACCTAAATTTTAGATAATCAGACCAACTTAAAATATTTAAGCAAGAAATCTGTGGTTTTTTACAAACCAGATCATAACAGTGTGCCTCTGGCATCTCTCAAGCTTTGATTCATTGAGGGGAAAAACAAAAGTTAGATTTTAGAATCTACTGTTTCTTATGAATAATCAAATGCCACTATTTAAAGAGTGTATGACAGGACATCACTTGATGAACTACTGTAAACTACAGAAATAAATAATCATATGTACTAAGGACCCATTTTTCCATTAGCACACGAGTTACCTATGACTAACTATCCTTCCAAACTCTTGATTCTCTACTGTGTTTAAGACTGACATAACCAAGTGGCAAGCAGCCCCAACTAATTCAGCTGCACGGTGGAAGAGAAGAATCTGAACTTCCAAGTGCCTGTATGTGGCTGTTTGAGCGACTTCACATGCCAAAGTTGGACAGTGATAAGTGTCACCCAAATCACCATTAATAAGCATGCTCTGTTACACATGCATTTATTCACTTTGGCTCAAAGAGTAAGTCATAACTGTTACTGGATTCTTAAAAGTGCCACGTATGATTCATTTCAAGAATAATTCAAGTGTTGAAAGGAATAATTTCTCAAGAAAACACCTTCAACAACGACAGCACTTCCTTTCTTGTGCTTACTTCATATTCAAGCAAGATGTAGTAAAGTTAAAATATGTACAATGGCACATTCACTCTGTATTTTTAAAAATTCCTTCCTTGAAGACTTACCTTTGTTCCTTAAAACAAGGCACTCAAACTCACTAAATGACAGAAAGAAATCAGTCTTTACTCCCTCTTTAAAATACTTATTTAAGCACTGTGTTAGGGTGTTGCAGACAATCCTTTCCTGGGCCACAGTGTTTTGAGGTCCAGTAGGTGTTCTTGCCAAGGTGCAAGGACAGCACTCCGAGAGTTGCCCTTAGAATCAGTTAATCTATCTTGGTGCTAACGCTCCAGAGTCAACTGTCCTCCTCCTCAGACTGCTCAGGAGTGAGCTGAGCTCGCCTCTAGAAGCCCACCTTTTATTGGTCCCCCAGTTCTGCTCATGCACAGCTGGGGCCAGCCCTAATGGGGCACAGGTGGGCTGAACAGGAGTTCACACCCTCCTCCTGACTGGCAACACCTGGGTGTCTTCACCTGAGTGCCTCTACATTAGGGTATTGTGACTTGATGATGTATGGCTCTATATTTTCTATCTTTAATTCTATTCAGGACATTGTTGGTTCATTTGCTTTCCAGATTCATAAAACTTGCAATAATACCTGTGATGATACATTCCAGTTTGTACATACAACTTCAGTACAATAAAAATGCATGACATTTACTAATGGTGTTGGAGGAGGACATTTCCAGAAAAGTTATGTATATTTTAAATGTATTCATAATTAAGACACTGTGTGTCTTAATTCCTTCTTGTTATATAATGCTGTTATATCTAATGATGAAAAACAATATATGAGATCTTGCTACTATTACAGTCTTAAACTGTGATGACATTAGGAATTATTAGTTAGGAATTAAATAAAGTACTGGAAGCACACATTTGTTCTTGCTGTAAGGGATTTGAGCCACCACTCCACCTACAGCTTTAGCTACCAACAAAAGCCCAGTATGTTTTCAGAGGTGTGGCTAAACACAAAAATAGCAACGCAGACTTTTTAAGTGCCATAGAGGCTTCATTCTTTTTCCTGGTTGTTAGAGCTAAATCTGAAATTGTGACAAATTATAGATTGTAGATACAGTGTCACTATACAACCAGCCACACACAAAGATAACTCGTTTCCAAACAGCAGGTGAGGAAACAATAGTCATCCATGTTGTCAGATTTCACACCCTAGTATCTACAGACTCAAACCATCCAGCAGTCAGCACACACCTCTCTCCTTCCACACATTAAGGAAGTAGTATGCTGTCCTCTCTAACAAACTTCCCTGGTGTGACTGCACAGTAAAATTTCTAGGGCGTTTTGCAGGAAAAGAAACAAACCCAACAGTTGGTCAAGTTTCTCTTCCTATGATGCTGAAAAGGATTATCTTTGAGCAGTACATCAGCTGAGATATCCAAAAATTATTTTGCAATCTCCCAAACAAAAGTCCTAAAGTAACATAAGCTACAGGGGGAAAAAATGCAAGGTTTGCACAAAGAGTGCAATAAGACAGTTTGATTATGCTATGATATGAATTAAAATAAAAAAGCAGAGACTAAAAAGTAGTTCATGTAATACTTGATATTCCTTTGTATGATCAGTTTGATAGCAACAGTCTTCTGTGAACAGAGAACCCATAACTTGAATATGCAGTATTTTAATTTTTGGCTAGTTTTTTATAATAAGCGTACTTCATACCCATTTTGACTGCCACTGACAAAATTTATGTCATAAAACTTCTGTAAACAGACTTGCATTTCTTCACACAAGAAAACTCATGGATAAGGGAATTCAAACATTCCGTAATAACCATTCTTTGTAAGATTCCCAGTAATAATAAGTCTTTCCTTTTTCAACCATTTATGTGCTCCGAATTTCCCACAGGTGAGCAAACAAGAAAAATCAGAAGGAACTGACCCAACTTGTTTTAACTTGGAAACTGTGATGGACTATTCAGGAATCGTTCATTATTTCCTTACTTTTGTAGCACTATATTTTTATCCCCACTTTCATGCTTTCAATTTTCTTTTTTCACAATGGTATGTAAAGACCAAACCTTTTCTAGGCCAGTCTGTTTTCTAGCAAGTAAACTACTGTGAAAATCATTTACTAAGGTAAGTAAACTGCAGTTTAGTTGCCCTGAAGAATGAAAAGTTTGGTAATTCTTGAAATCAGTTTTAACACATTTGGTAAAACAATTTCCACCACAAATGCAAGAATAACATCTTGTCATACTGCAATTCTTTTAACAACTGACAGAAAAAGGAAAACACATAGTCTAAAAGAAGCACTACAAGTCTGAACATATCAGGCAATTTTCCTAAGAAGCATTAGGAAAAATGTACTTGTTTGCCCAAAATACCATGGAGAGCTTACCCCACACATGAAAAAACAAAACCCCAAACATTCTGAACACCATTTGCCCTTAAAAACTAAAGCAATACAGTTACAAATTTGATTGCAGCACCCCCCATAAGTATTATATCAGTACGTTACTTCATTGTTTCCTGAAGTCTGCCATGTCTCCAGCTTAACTCTGATTTGTATCCCTTCCCCTCCCTTCTTTCTGGTGTGCTTTCTGATGCAGTCTTTACTCAAGCCGAGGATATTGGACAACCACAATACTACAGCTCCCCCATCAGATGTATTTCTGCATGTCCTGTGTGGCAAAACTAGTTCCTTCTAGGTGATTTTCTACTCTGCTCATACAAGCTCTGACTGGCAGAGGGGATGCAAACACACATCAGCATAGCATACCCCCAGGCACGGCCCTATATCTTGGCTTCCTACCATGCAAGTATATCGTCACAAGATTAGAAAAATACTATTTTTCCAAAAACTATTCTTCTCTAGCAGTCTTCTGCAAAAGCTGGACAGTGAGTATACATTCACTTTGAGTACGAGCTACAGTACAGCCCCAATTATCCCAGCTCTGAACTCCCTCAGTGTTCTTACAGTCAAGCTATTTCCTTGCTCCTCCACCTTTCGATTCTGGCAGCTGCCCTTCAATTGTTCCCCTCCTTTACCTCAAACAAAAGAGAGCCTGCATCTTTCTGCCCTTTTGCAACTGAAGTCTCTTCTCTCCTGTTTTTAATTCTCTTGACAATTCCCTCTCTTTGTGCATGTACTTTTAACTAGAAAAATATTTCTTCTCTCAGCAAAGCTGCATCTGCTTTAACACCACTTTAAATGGAAAAAACCCTGCGATCTTAAACAAGAAAACTACAGTAGCAAAGCTCCATAGTATTGACTAGACCTGAGGCCGCTATTTACTGAAGTTTTAAGCTATCACATCTATATTACTGTAAATCATTTATTCAAACAGTTCAGACTCAGCCAGTTTTGCCCAATGTCAATGCAAAAGTGCAAATACAGACACCACTCTCCTGGCAAACCAGTGATAAAGAATGGTCTGAAAAGAAACGTCTTAAAACCAAACCACCATCCAGTGTCACTTTTCTCCACCACCACCACTGGGATTTTTTCCCCAATACCACCTGCTTCCTTTGACTTTATATAATTCTCCCACTAGACATTTCAGTGCCCACTTAAATTATGGTTCATTAGGGCTTAATAAGAATCACTACATGTTGCCAAAAGGTGACCACTATCCTCGTCTATCACCCCATCGCTAACTGCAAAGCAAGCTGCCCCACTCTTCTTCCTTTAGTCTCCATTCCAGCTGTGTCTCAAATTCTACTTGGAGACAAAAGCGCCTAATTTTATTTACTGCAATATTAAATAGCGTTCCTTTCTCTTTTTTTGTCTCGCAGTCTTATTCAATACCATAGCTGTCTCACCGGCACTGCTCTTATCAGTAGAAACTTGGGAGGGAAAAATAGTAAACACAACACGGCCCAGCCACAGAGGTACCTCAGCACTCCTGCTGCACGCCCTGTTGATGTGAAAACCACACGGGTGCGGTGCCGGCCCTGCTGCAACAACGCACTTTTTTGGGATGACTTCCACGGGCTTTAGTCCAGAGGAGCTGCGGCAGAAGCGGGAGCTACCGAGGAGCTGGTCCTCGCTACCGCCAGACAGACGATACTCAGCGAAGAGGAACTACAAAAAACCGAGACTGGTAGTTTGCCGAAAAGCCAAACTACGGCGGTTTTGAATCAGTCACAACACCGGGACGATGGCGAACTTACCTCCACCACCCCGGGAGCCTTTCCCCCCNGAAAGAGGGGTGTGGTGTGAGGAGGGGGTGTGAGGGTCTGTGTGTGGGGAGAGGGGGATGTATGTGTGTAAGGGAGGGGGATTGTGTGTGTGTGAGGGGAGGGGGCTGCGGGCTGGAGGTGTGAGGAGTGTCTGTGGGATGTGTGCGTCAAGGGTCTCTTAACTCCTTTGGAGTCTGCCTCACTCGCGGAGCTGGAGGGTTCTGACTCTTAAGTGGCCCAGGTTGCCCAGGGAAGCTGTGGCTGCCCTTTCCCTGAAGTTGTCAAGGCCGGGTTGGATGGGGCTTGGAGCAACCTGGTCTAGGGGGAGGTGTCCCTGCCCGTGTCAGGGGGTTGGAGCTGGATGATCTTTAGGGTCCCTTCCAACCCAAACCATTCTGTGATTCTACAGACTCCGGCAGCAGGATTATTTAGGTTCAAGGGCTGGAGGCCCCTCGTGCTCAGTGGTGTTTTTTGAAGCCCCCGTGCCACAGGAAGGGTCTGTTCAGTTTGGGGTCTTCCCAGCGCAGCCTGGCCTGAAACCATTCCCCTGTGTCTTGGCAGTAAATGGGTACATGTGCAGCAGAGCAGAGGGTGAGTTTAGGCCATGTCTTGAGTCTGGCAGCTGGGAAGATCCCAGGGGAATCTGTCCTGAAAGTAAGCATGGGAATGGCTAACTACAAAATGTAGTGGCTGTGGGGGTGGGAGGGTGTTTCTTGAATAAAGTTCCTCCGTAAGAACTGGAAATATGTAAACAGGAGTGTGGAGGAGAGCAGGAATGTGGCTGGAGGTAGAAGGAGCAAAGCAAAGGAGAAAGCAAGAAAATTTTAAGCAAGCAAGCTTAAAATTTTGCTTAAGCAAAATTTAAGCAAGCTTAAACACCAAAATCCAGTCTTGTGATATAATTAAGACCCAGGAAATATGCTGACCTATGAATTAACTGTACCACTTAAAAATTCTGGAATACCTCTTAATAAGCAGCATTAAAAAAACCCACCTGACTAATCCATAGGTTGTCTGGGGTTTTTTTTTAGCCTACAACTGGTGTCCTATACAAAGAGGATAACTACATTATAATGACCACTGTGGATAAAGAAAAATACAAATGTATACTTCCACTGATAGCCAGTGGCAATGAGGTGAGTTCAGTCTTTTTTGTAATTTTAAACTGTAGAAGAGTATTTACAGTATAGTTTCAGTTGTTGTTGGTTTTTTTTCCCTCTGAAAGGGAGATCATCTGTAGAACATCTCAGTTTCACGGCTTATAGGAGATGTCTTCACTTTGTAGTACATATTATCTTTGTGTTAAGTGGGGCCAGTCTGAACAATCTTTAACTCCTTATTTGGCAACAAAAAATTACTATAACATTCTGTTTATTGCTAGGTCTATCACTGACTGGGAAACCCCTGTATTTTAAGTAATGCTGTCAAATTCTAGGCCAGTAAACAACTCTAAAGATTGTTAACAATGCTGTTGTAACCACTGTATCTGAAAATACTATTGTAGTAGTGCTTCTACTACCACTAAATATAAGCTCTATTCCTTGACGTCTGTTCCTTAAGTAAATAATATAAATTGAAAAAATTAAGCAGAAGTAACTTCCATAGTATTATATATGCATTTTTAGAAAAAATTTTATATGAAAGCTGTATTGTGTTCAATTATACTGCATCAGTACAGCATCATCAATTAACAAATGAAAAGATCATTGATGCTGTTTTTCTGTTCACACCCCAAGCTGCTACTGTGGACATGAGCATCTGGACATCCTACTCTTTTGCTACATTTTAAACCACAAAAACTTTTCTATTTTGACTTCTTTATTTGTGACTTTTATTTGCCTCTTCTTATTAAACTTTTTTTTTTTTGCTTCTAATTACCACACAGTTCCTTCCGGGCAGACATTAATGAGATTTTGTATCTTTTAATTTTCTGTAAGATATATTTTTAAGGTATTGCAAATTAATACTAACCAACCAAACTTTTTTTTTTTAATATAACAAAATATCCTTCTATTCTAGGAAGAAGAAAAGGACTATAAAGGTCCTACTCCAGGAGAATTGCTGGAACCTCTTTTTAAGCAAAGTAGCTGTTCGTATAGAGTATGTTACTTCTGTGCTAATAATTCAAATGCTAATCAAAATTTAGAGTCTTGTCCCTTTCAAGGTTTAGTGTAGTAAAATGTTTGGATTAATGTGTCTCAGACTTCAGGTTCTAGTTCAGTCCAAAATAAGTTCTTTACAACCTTATAACTTTATCTTAATACTTTTGATAAAATTCTTTTTAATCTAACATCTCAGGACTCAAATAAATTGGGTTGCTACAGAAGAATTTTAAAATACTTACTTTATTATAAATAATGTTTGGTAGTCTAATGAACAGCATTTCTCAGAAAGCATTAGAAGACCAAAACACACTGCTAGATATTCTGAAAGTTTTCCAGTTTTTCAGCTGTCATATTAATTCAAAGACTCTCCTCTTTCGTACATTAGAAGAACAGGCTTAATACCCAACCAGTTGCTACTTGAGCACTAGAGAGAGCAAAAGTGGCCAAGTGTTGTACCTACACAATAGCCCACACAAGTCCTTCAAGAAGGCAAAGTGAGTCAAGCACAGTTGGTAAACAGCCCCTGTCTGTGGCAGGTGCCAAACTGGACTGTGCTGAGACACTACAGCTCAACCCCAGTGATTTGGGGGCAGGTTTGGTCTTTAGATCTTACTTAATTTTTTTCCTTTGTTTTATCTGTGTGAAATGTAAGGACACATTCCCTGTTGTAGTTATTTGGAACATTTGGAAAATGCTTGGGGAACACTGGGACTATTCTGTTGTTTTTGAGGGTGCCCAAGACGCTGCATTTCACTGCTGCCAAAAACAAAATTTGGGGAGATTTTTTTTTTTTTTGGATGGAGGCTTTGAAGGGGAATGTATCTAAACTTAATTTTACAATTTTTTTGATATATACTTTTTTTTTTTAAGATTGAATCTTACTGGACTTACGAGGTCTGTCACGGAAAACACATTCGTCAATATCATGAGGAGAAGGAAACAGGACAGGTAGGCTTCTTACCCTGTTTTCTACTGGCACATTTGTGCTTCACTCTTCCAGAAGACTTGAATTTCTGCACGCTTGAAAAAGTATGGAAAATTGTAACTGAAATTTGTTTTAACTTCTCTTGATTGTAGAAAATTAACATCCAAGAATACTATCTGGGGAATATGATGATAAAGAACCCATTATCAGAACCAGGTTTGTTTTAGACTACTTTATTTTGCTCATACTAATTTAATTCTTTGCTTTTTATTTATTACTATCTGAGAAATAGGCTGTAGAAAACTGATTCTCTGTGTGATAGAACAGAATTTTGTAGGTTACTGTTTTTACGAGATGTATTGTTTCCAATTAATCCCTTTTCAGCACCTTACATTATACCCATCCTGTCAATTCTGCCATGCTGTCTATCTAATTGAGTAGAGTCATTAATCTACCAAAATTAATCAGTGTCAGCAAAAGAAAATACATAGTATAAGAAACAGAGCCAGTCTGTGCCTGACCAGAGCTTTGTAGTGTAGCCTGTTGCTACTCTCTGGGTGGGAAGAAGCATCTTTCAAACTGTGAGCAGAGGGCAGAGGGAGTAGCACGTCTTGGACTCTGCTATTCTGCAATAAAATGTAGTCTGCAAACCCAAACACTTGAAGCTTTTGCAGGTAGATTGGATCCTTGGCAATGTTTGAGGGTCATCTTTAGGGATCCTGGCACAGGTCTTCAGAAATACTCAAGTGCCTGAAGCAGGACTTTGGAAATTAGGTAGCTGAGCCCCAAATTCGAGCTGCAACTTAGAATAACTAATTTTCTGATCAGTTCAATATTTTGCCCTTAAAGTATGGTAGATGCTGGAAATTCTGTCGTTGTGCCTGCCAAAATATGCTTCCCTGGGTGTGCATTTTGGCAGTGTATTGATCCAAAGAAGTAAAAAAATCCACAAAGAGTTAATTCATCAGAGATGACAGAAACAATAGAATACATAATATAGTTGGGTTGTTTGGGTTTGGTTTTTTTTTTAATTTTAGGCTAGTATATAAAAGATGGTCACCACCATTTTTTCTCTTTCAAGAAGTGATTAACTTGAACACCTCAGTCTTGGAGGGCATGTAGTGCTGTTAATCCCCTTCCTTTGAATTCCTGCCTTCACTTAAGTATCTTAATCTTAAAAAGGGACATGGCTTCAGAACCTGCCTTGTTTGGAGTTTGTGCTGTCATTAATCCCGTGCAGAAGTGCCCAGCATCCTGAGGTGCTACTGTACAGGAAACAAAGTGTTTTAATTGGAGTTACCTATTCTTTTTTGGGGCTAGATGCTGAAGTTAATGTATGATGATACTTCAGGTCATCATATCGGAGTTTTTTAGGGCGCTGACCCTCTGTCCTTTCTGTTTAGGTGGTAGACTGTGGTCTTTTTATGCTTCCTACATATATATATGTATATATAGCAGTTCACACTACTTCTCTTAAAGAAAACACGTAGATGGTTTCTCAGACCGTTGTGAGCTGAAGGAGGGTGGCCTTTTTCTCACCTCGTGCTGAAGGGAGTCCAGACAATCTCCTGAAGCAGTTTGGAAAGTAGGGGATAGCTCTCAGCCCTGACAACCTGCAAGCCCTGCCACGTGATGTTGGAAGCAGCCTGGCCTTGAGCCCCTCTGTGACAGGCTAGTGGGTGGGCTAAAGGACGTGTCTGTTTATTGTCCCAGTGTTTAATTCACTCTGAAACTAGTAGTCAGCCACCCCTGGAAGAACAGCAGCAGTGACATGTTCTACTGACACCTTCCTCTGGTGATGGGGTTGGGTTTGGCCTGTCCTAAGAACTCAAAATTTTTAAGACGATGCTAACTCCTGTTTTATTCTATTTGCTCTGGACTCCAGATAACTGTTGATTTCCTTTCTTTCCTCTTTTGCACCTGCAAGTTCATTAATTTGACTCTTGGCACTGTGTACATAAAGTACTAGTAAATAAACAAAATACACAAACTTCTCTGTATATAATCTTATTTCAAATTCACAGACTTTATGCTTATCTCATTCTTAATTATTCCCTAGATCAAGAAGAGAAGGAAAATCCAAAAGAGAGTGCAAAAGAGGCAAGTGAAAAACATCTATTTTTAACTTTTGCCGTCAGTAGTGGAGGCAATTTATATATGATGAGATGATGTAGTTAGTTTCCTATCAAAATGAGCATCAAGAAATAAAACTCTGAATGTGAGATGCACTCTTCTTGCTTTTGATATCAGTGCCAGCTCAGAAAACTTATTTAGCCTAGCTAGGCACATTTCTTGCCCTTCTACTCATTGATGTTAACGTTACAAAAATCATAAAGGAATTTAATTATATACTCTTCTTCTATGAAGACAACATACATGACCACGAAATCACGCTATGGTCAGTGACAGTTATTTGTCCAGATGCATCAGACATCCCAGTTCCTTTAACAACACTTGCATCCATTTTGGGCAGGGAGAAATGCTTAACCAAATCCTGCAGCACAAAATCCCACCAAGGTTTCTCATCTGACTCGATGACACAACCCATAAAACTTGGTGCTGCCCTTTCCCATTAGAGAACTTTTCCATTTATTTAGGCCCCAAAACCCAATTCTGAGTTACTAGCCTTATAGCAAAAGAGTGAAAGTCCCTGAAGCACGTTTGGAATTAGCAATAGCAAATTTGACTTGTGGACAGATGCACACTTATTTCCATTTATTCTTCATTTTTAATTCTGAAATGAAATTTTTTGTCTGCATGTTCTTTGTCATGCTGATTTCCATTGCACAGAGCGGTTCTTCTGCAGCAGATCTCAGAAAATATGCATGCCTGGGAAGTGTTTTGGAGGCAGTTTGGGGAGCAGACCCAAGTGAGAATGGGGCCCATTCTAATGGGAGTTAAGCCTCTTGCAAATTACAGAAAACTAGGTTCTTTGTAGTGTAACTTTTTTTATATATTTTATTTTCAGAGGGCAGTAAGGCATATACTGACCCTTTATGGCAGCATTTATCATGTACATACACTGTCATGGTTTCATCCCATAAAGAATTTAGGCTTGCAATTTGCATGGAAACCCCTGTATTTTTATTGAGTATTGACATATAGAATGGATATGTGACAGGAAGCTAAGAAGTGCCTGAGCAGTTAAGCTGCTGGCTTGTTCATTGTTTAACCTCCTGAATGTATCATTGCTTCATTGGTGGTGAAAGAGTTTTCAGGAGAGAGTTGGTGGCCTGTGACAGAGTAACATGGTTTGGAAACCAAAGTAGGGGAGGTAAGAAAAAGTCCCAGCTCCCCAGGTTAGTGTCCAGGTGGGACCATTGCCTTTTGGTACAGAGCCTGGTTTGTTGTACACCAAAAAACTTCATTAGCTCAAGCAACAGAGGTAGAAAAAAGTCTGGTTTGTGGGTTCCAGCAAGACTTTTTTTACAAACAAAACTTTTGGTGCCCAGAAACTTGAGTTGCTTCCAAGATGGGAGCCAGGAGAAGGAATTTTACCAGTCTGGGGAATTAATTTCTTGAATTGGAAGCTGGATAAAATACAAGAAGGAGCAAATCTGAAGAGAGCTTACTTAAAGTGTGTGCCAAAGTGGAATTTACTTTCTGTATATCATTAACTTTGTAAGCCACAGTGACAGATGGTGTGAGATACTCTGGCTAAGGAGCACCCCAGGCTGGGAATGTGGAGAGGTGTAGTGCAGTGATTGGGATAACTTTGCAGGGGCATTTTTAGATTCTTCATGGCCTGGCACTGATGTAACATGCCTGAAAAGAGAAGAACTGAGCTGAGTCTGGCAGCGCTACTCACGTCTCCCTGTCGCCCAGACTACAGGGTGAACACAGCTGGCTCAGTGTTCTTCTAACCCCCAGCACACAGCTGCCAGGCTTCCTTGGAACCCAAGCATCAGGGAGCCTGTGCAGGGAAACCACCTCTTTTGCAGTCACAGCTTATGTGGCTCAGTGCATTTGCACAGTGCTGCGCTGAAGGCTGTAAACTGGAATGTGTTTGGATGCTGCAGAAACACCAAGGAACTATACAGAGGCTGGTTTAAATTCAGTAGTGCTGGCTCTGCAAGGTGCAATAATACTTTTTGTTCCAGAACAGTTGAATGATCTTTACTGTGATTCTTAACTTTTACTTTTTTTCATCTAGATACCTACAAAAAATATAGAAGGGCAGATGACTCCATACTATCCTGTAGAAATGGGCAATGGCACACCTTGTAGCTTGAGACAAAACCTCCCCAGGTCAAGTACAGTGATGTACATCTGCCATCCAGAAGCTAAACACGAGATCCTTTCAGTAGCAGAAGTTACAACCTGTGAATATGAAGTGGTTATACTGACACCTCTCTTGTGCAGCCATCCTAAGTACAGGTAAAGTACTCAAAGGTTGGCTAACATTACCACTTCAAATTGTTTTCAGTTCCTATGCACGGGTGTGTTTCTCCAAGTCCTGTATCCAGCTGGAGTTGCTGGTGCAGAGCTGTGACATTTGTGTGTCACCTTGGCAAGTGCAGTTTTGCCAAGTCCTAAGCTTCCCTGCTAAGTACACAAGATTTGCATTTTTAAAGTCTCTAGTGATTGATCTCATAGGAGGAGCAGGTGAGAGGTAAACACTAATGAAGGCATTAAGGCAGCAGGCAGAGTAAGAACACCCTGTCTTAGTTTATGATTTCATGCTCTTGGGAGATCATCTTCACAATATTCAAAGAATGCACAAGTGCCTTGTGTGTGCACATGGACTTCAGTTTCTCTGATTTCAGAAAACAAAAGTGTGGTCTTCGTCCATAACCTTAATAGTTCCTTTAGCATTACTCCCAACCTAAGAAGCTCCTGTCTGTCTCTGTCCTGCATTATTGCCTTACCTTCTTTTTCATAAGTTATCTTCATATGAAGAGTTCACAGTTTCATTGTTGTATTCAAAACATCAAGTTTAGGATTGGTTGGTTTGGGGTTTTTTTCCTTCTTCCTTTTTTTTTACCACACGTCTATAAGATAGCTATAGTCTCAGTATCACAGATTTTTGACCTCTCAAGGGGTGTAAGCAGAATTGCCAGGTGAACATGACCGTAAAATTGAAGGGGGACATAGTGGACAGGAGTTCTGAATACCCTTTGTATGCAGATATCAAAACAAATGAGTACTGAATCTGTCCTGAAATAGGCAACAAAGTGTAAAGGACAAAATCCTCAATCATGCAGTTTAAATTGCTTGCCAGTTGAAGTAAATAAGCTGTGCTGGTTCAGTATCAATTAAAAATTCTCTCCTGTAGATGGGTTTGGTAATGCTATGTTATCTGTTGCACCATTATCTGTTTACTGTAGGAGTCCTTTAAGCTTCTTTATCAGTAGAAAAAGAGAAAGCTCAGGCAAATTGGTCCATCATTTGATAAGAGTAAAATCTTGAGCTGCTATCACCTTCTGAAGGGAAGGCACGGAAGCTTCATGGCCACTAGCAGGAAATACTTAACACACAATATCTTTATTCTCCCACTTATGTCATCCTTGTAAAAAAGTTAGGTGGAGACAGTGGATGGAAACACTGCTCAGTGTCAACAGAGGTAAGGACAAACAAAACTTAAAATAAGTTGAGTGCAATTTTCCTGTCCTGTGTTCCTGAAACAGCACTGAGCAGTACTTCCAGAAGTAGTTCAGCTGCCAGGGCTTCTCCTCTACACACGTTATCTTACCCAGTAATGCACCTGTATTAACTCAGGAGCAGTATATCCGTTAATTCTCATTGTTGTTCTTATTTGGGTACCATGTGACACTCACGATGCACATCCAATGCAGTTTGCTTTTTTAATTGGGAACTTTTCCCTTTTGATAAGGAGGGGTTAGATTGGATTGCCAGTTGCCTGGCAGCATTAGGAGTGAGACTACACTGGGTAAAAAGCATATATACATCACTTGTGAGAACAGGGCGAAATGGTGCAAGTACAAGAAAAAAAATACACACCTCAGGCCTGCTCAGTCAGAAATGCACAGCAGTAAAGATGTCTTTACTCTATTGCTTAAAAAATGATGTATTGATGACTTATTTGGGCAGGTTCAGGGCTTCCCCTGTGAATGACATCTTCTGCCAGTCTCTGCCAGGATCCCCACTTAAACCCCATAATCTGGAACAGCTGGAGAAACAGCAAGAAATGATGAAGGTGCCTTTTAGAAGGGTTAAGGAGGTAGGATTTGTTTTATTTTAAATAGAAAAAAATATTTATTTTCATTGTGTAGCACAGACAACTTTCAGTTCTGTGGAATAAGTTCTCTTGCCCAACTTTGTACGACCATGTTAGTCTTTCAGATGGTCTTTACACTTGTTGAAATCATCAGTAACTTACCTTCTCTGAAAGGAAAGCAAAGCAAGTGAGTTTGGGCTACCAGTTTAAAACTTTTGTAGCATTTGTAGCTCACAGTTTACTAGTATGTTAAGTTTATGGGTTTTGATCTTTAGTTTTTTTCAGCTATGGTGAATACGGTGAAAACACTGACAAAATGTTTTTATACTTCCCACAGCCTATGTCACTTAGTTAACTTTATATAATTCATAAAACTTTGCGTGGGACAAAGTCTCAATGGGTGTATTTGCATATACTTGAATTTCAGGAAGAAATGCATTCAACAAAGGAAGAGAAATTTTCTTCCATTCATAAGCCTGTTGCTGTTGGAAACCACCAGCTATTAACGGTGGGAACAACCCACATCTCCAAACTGACTGATGACCAGCTTATAAAGGAATTTCTTAGTGGCTCCTACTGCTTCCATGGGGTGAGAAATAAAACTGCATAATAAAAAAGTTAATTCTTATTTGGATGTCCTGGCTTCTGTATTTTTTTAGTTTTTCCATTTAAGTCTGATAGGAGTATTCTTCTAACCCCTGCATTGGCATAGGGAATGCTCATATACCAAAGTCTGTGCCAGAGAGAGATGTTTAACCTTTCTATTGAAATTCAATTGATTTGAGCAGACAGTGAAATGAGAATAGATAATGAGAATTGTTCAGTACTAATTTTGTTATTGAGAACAACAAAATAATCTGATAAAACTGACTGATAGAACAGCCATCAGAGAAAAGAAAGCTCAGGTTTTCCTTGTCTTTGCAATAGGAATGTTTTGGGGTTTTTTTAAGATTAATAGGGGCTGTACAATTAGGGCAAGAAAAGTAGTCGTTCACAGAGTATACATTAAAAATTAGATTCTCTCTGCTTAAACTCATCTTGAAACAGATGAAATTGCCTGTATCTGTTAGTCTAACAAGAGGTTCTCTCCCAGTGCCAACCTTGACTTGATGTACTTGACTAACAGGTATGGAGTCATACAGCTAAACTAGTCAATAGGTGAGGGGCTGGAGCGTCGTTTGGGGGTGGTGTGTTTGCTTTGGGGGTTTTGTTTTGCTTTAACTCTGAGATTATACCTCCCCCTAGGGTGTCGGTTGGTGGAAGTACGAATTCTGCTACGGCAAATACGTTCATCAGTATCACGAGGTATGTTTAAGTAGTTTTAGATTCTGCCACTAGATGGCTGTAGGGGAAAAAGGGCTAGATAGTCTATCTCTGATTTGAAGAAAACAAACAAAAAAAAAACCCCAGCATCCTTTTCTTGCCTGACCAACATTGTTGGTGTAAGCATTATGATTTTAGAAAAGAAATACTCCTTGTGCAGTTTAACTTTATGCCCAGGGGATATAGGGACCATGTCAGGTAGAGCACAGTTATAATCAAAGCTGAACAAATGCACATAGAAACACTTCCATCAGCTTACATAGCCTGAGTGGCCATTCTGTAGAGACTGGGATATGAGGTCAGTCACAATTTGTCCCAAATTCAGGAAGATGTTACACTGACAGCAGCAGGCTTCCTCTGGAAATGACATTCTACTCATCATGAAAATATCCTCACTGTTAATCATATAATGCAAGGTGTAATTAACAGCTTTTCCTTTTTTAGGATAAGGAAAGTGGCAAGACTTCTGTGGTTGTGGGCACCTGGAGCAGGGAGGAGCACATTGAATGGTCCAGGAAGAATGCTGCGAGGACCTTCTACCTTCGAGAAGACGGCACACAGACCGTTCGGTATGAGCATGGCCACCAGCTCAGCGGCCCCGGTTGTCTGTTCCAAGTGCTACTCTGGTTGTCTGCTCCTGAATTGGTCTCATACTTGAGATGGTGAGGGATAAATGCCAGGCCCACTCCTGCAGTGCCTGAATATGCAGTTTACAAACAGATAGAATAAACTGCCAAGAGCAAGGTGTGTAGATTTATTCTCCCTCCTCCCCCCCAGTCAACAGACAACATCAGAAAAGGTAACTGAGCACTTGGGAGAGGATGCAGAGCAACATCTTCCAATAGTGAACAACTATTTGCAGTAACTGAAATACAGCATGTGACTACTTTGTTTTCTGTCTTGGAGTTCGGTATCTTCAGAATGTTGAGATACTGTGTCACACAAGTTAGCTGCCTGCTTAAAAATTGTTTAATGTTTCCAAACTTTTTCATTCCCATCATTTGTGGCAGGATGGTGTCCCATTTCTATGGAAACGGAGATGTTTGTGACCTAACAGACAAGCCAAGGCAGGTGACTGTGAAATTGAAGTAAGTGAACTTTTTCAGTGAACTGATGTTTTGTGACTCTGCTTCCTCTGTCAGAGGGAAAAGGCTTTGTTGCCGTCAGAAAGCCTGGGAAGCAATGACTGTTCAGAAATAATGCTGTAGACGCTCGTGAAAGATGTTTTTTCGTGTGCTTATGACATGCTCAACACTGCAGCATTTCTGTTTCCAGATGTAAAGAATCGGATTCCCCCCATGCTGTGACCATATACATGTTAGAACCTCACTCTTGCCAATACATCCTTGGGGTATGTAAAGATGTGCTCCAGTCCCCTCAGATCAGGTGCCACCTTCTAGAGGAAGTCTCTGGGTACATGTTTAAAAAAGACCCTTTTTTAAGACCCATCCAATCACTCTTCACAACGAAGTTAGCTCAAACATGGGGCTGCTCACCAAGTACAGCTTTTTGTTTGGTTGTGTTTGCTTAGAGAATGGTGGATTGTTAATAATTAGACTATTTACACTGTTAAATTGATACAGAGGTCGCAGGCAAAGGAGAAAGCACTTCGTAAAGTTACAAAGTGCCACTTGAGTACTGTGCTTCTTGCAGTCTGTTTTACTAATCCTAAGGTTTAAGGTCTCTGTTGTGAGCTCGTGTAAAAGTTCACCAGTGATTTCCTGGTATTTAATGTTCTGCTCTGTGGTGTTGCAGGTGGAGTCTCCGGTCATCTGCAAAATTTTGGACACAGCAGATGAACATGGGCTCCTCTCTGTGCCCAGCTAAAGCCCAGCACAGCCCATGACACAAGCCATACCCATCAGCAGCCCCGCTGGCCTCTGCCACACTCGCAACCCAGCCGTGAAGGGACAAAGGCAAAGAGAATCTTCCAGCCAAGCAGCCTCACCAGCGGAATTCTGTAAGATGAGGGACTCATGAACCACTTTGTGTATAACTATGTGTATATAAGAGGTTATCGATAAACTTTTAAACGATTAAAATCTTGTCTTGCACTTCCTGGTTGACTTGTGTATGACGTGTTCTGCAGTCACCATCGTCACCATTAAAGTCCAAATTACCAGCTCTAAAAGAGCAAAATAAGCAAGGCCCAGCTTCAAGTGAGTTCAGCTGCCAACAGAATGAGAAAGTGAACCAACGCTTCTTGCTCCAGAGCCTTCAGCTGCCACTGCAACACTCATAGCGGTTCTGCTGCTGTAACTTACTTTGTCCCAAGACAAACATTACCTCGAGCCTGATCACTCGGAGCTGTGTCACTCACCACAGGACACTCGAGAACTCCAGGTAAGGTCTGTGACAATGTCTGTGCCAGGCAGGGCACAAGCCAGGCCACATTTCTGTCTGCGGAAGTGGGTTATGAGTGTGAAGCCCACTACGTTTCCTCTTTTCTGAAACTATTGTGCAAAGTGCAGGAATTTTGTAACTGATGTCAGATGGAAATCCGCCAACCATTTGGCATATGACTAGTGGAATGTCACCCAAAATACTAAGCTAAACTGCTAAGGCTGGTGCAACAGAACCCATTTAATTGTCTCGGTGGGTGGAAAACCAAAACAGCAGCATCAAAATGATACAGCATTTAAATTCAGAGTCATAGTTCCCGGTCATATCCTTAATTCCTGACGGGATGGTGCAATAGTTTTATTTTGAATCAAGGATGCTTAGGAAAGGCAGCACAGAGGCTGTCTTGGTGCTGGCCTGAGCACCCAAGCCCCAGCCTTGCTGAGGCCATGTGCCCCGGTGCTTCCCCCGCCCCCCACGCAGAACGCAGACACTGCATGGGTGGGGGTGGAGTCAGACTTTTTCAGCCTCTGTCAGGCTGGGTCATTCTCAAGGGAAGAGAAACCACAACACGCTAAACCCCTCAATTGGGGTGATTAGATCAGAGGAAAACATGAGAACAGTTATTTTGGAGAAGGTAGAGTTCCACTTCCCCACAGAGGAGGGAAGTCCCCAGTGCAATGGGAAAGCACAACTGCTTTGACTAAGCAGCTGCAGAACCTGACTGTGCCACCAGCACCAACTTTTAACCATTTTGTGAGCAAACCACACTGCCCAAACCACAAAATCTGGACTCAGTCCTCCCTATTGCCAGCCTCTAGCACAGGACGCAACACCCTCACAGACATTCCTACCTCTTGCCCAAACTACCTGCAAGCACGCAGATCAACAGAGATAAAGACAACATTTTTCTGTCTGCCTTCTCCCATCTCTCCCTGACCAATAACTGATATGGGAGAGGACCACTGAGGCAGGGGTGATGCAAGCAAAAAGCCCAAGAGGCACAATAGACTGTGAGGTGACGTTGCTGGAAATAATTAAATGCAGCAGAAATTTATGTTCTAACACATTTAAATCTGAAAGATATGTGCAACTTAGAGTCACTTGCTGTTTCAACCTCCTCCCAGACAAGCCTGGGGATGCAGGAACCCATCATACTAAAAAATGGGGGAAAACAAGCCTCTTCTGGTATACAGAAAGCAGGAAGCAGAACCAGAGGGTTGCAGGTATTCATGCTTCTCTGCCTAGATTTTTTTCTTGTGTGCTGCTCATCCTTCACAACCATCAGAAAAAGAGATCGCCTTCAGAAAAAACAAAACCCAACAACATGTGAACAAATTAATACACAAAACATGTGCTGGGTGAAACAAATGTCAGAACGATGCCAGCACAGCATGTTGGTAGCCTAACCATTTTTGTTCTGGAAAAATACTCTTTTTGACTTTGTCACTCCCCACTGTGATTTACTTTCACAGCCAGCTGAAGAGATGGGGTTTGATAGGCCCCGTACTGGGATACAGCTGCTCCCATCTTCCTAAAGAGGGCTTCCAGGGTGGTTTTCAAGAGCAACAGAGCTGTATTTAGCTGGAGGAAGGAAGATTTGTTGGACAAAAATGGCTATCTATGGGGCGTCACCCAAAATTGAAAGCAGGACCAAGAATCTCTCCTGACATGTCAAAAATGCTCTTCATTTCCTGGCTCTTCTACCAAAGCAAGTCAGGATCTGCAGAAGGGATGACGCTGAGGCAATTCCCAGAACCTGAAGAGGCAGGGAAGTGCCTAATCAGGCTAGACAGGGAACACAAAAAACCTTGGGGTTTTCCAGCCCCTTAGGACTGGACAGGGGAGCTTCTGAGCTGCTGCAATAGTTTCCAGTCACTGGGAGTTTCAAAACAGTATAAAAAAAACATCACTTGCAGAAAAAGTAGCAGAGCTCTATGCCTTGTGCAATCTGCTGACTTCCCTTCTGTTGGGATCCTGAATCAAACTAGCTGCAAACAAGGAGTGCATCATTCAAGGCAGCACTACAAACAGCGATAACATCTCCTGTTACCTTTTTCACCCTTGTTGAAGTGTGCAAAAGGTACGGCTGCTTACTCCGGCAGGAGCGCTTCTGCCACGCAAGACCTCATATGCAAGACTGATAGGAAAACCTCGTGCTACAAAAGGCAGCAGCAGGAGGTACTGGCTGGGAAGCAGTGCAGCTCTCACAGGTAAAAGGGATGGGGAGGGGTGCTGGAAGCATGAGGGAGTTGTGAACCATCCTGGTCCCTTAAGTGTGCAGTGCTTTTCATGGTTTTGCTTACCCCTGTGGTGGAAGTAGCTCTGGGCTGCAGGTAGTTCTTCCTAGGTGCAAGGTGGGAGNTGCAAGGTGGGAGGGAGGGAGGGTGGTCTGGTGTTGGGGTCCTTTTGGCCGTGGAGGGTCCAGAGGACAGAGCTGGGAAGTCACTGGGGTCCTTTCTTCTCACTTCAACTTGATGGTTTGAGTCTGGTGGGCAGCAAAGGGTAACACCAGGTTGCTCGCTGGAAGGTCCGCACCCATTTTTTGTGTAATAAATACAGCATGAACCAGAGGTGTCAGGAAACCAGCAACAGAGCTGGGGCAAGAAGGGAGCTGGGCAGGGACGGTACCAGGCAATGGGAAGTCTCCAGACTTGAACGATGCACGAGCAGTGACCTCTCCTGGTGCAGGCTGCATCATACAAGCCTGATACCCTATTCTTTTCTTACTCTTTTCTTTACTCAGTATTAAATATATTGTCACTGGTAAATTCTTGGAAGAGAGCAAAGCACCAACGGGGATGGGCTTGCAAGAAAGTACGTGGTCACGCAGTTATGTGGGGCTCCCCCCCATGTTATTTTTGAATACACTACTTGAGTGGCTTCAGCCAGGTCTCAGCCAGGTCAGACTTACCTGGGTGTTGTGCCCCAGGATGAGAGATGTAAAAGCAGCAGTTATCAAAGCATGTTTCAGATTACACAACGTAATCTGCAAGCACAGGCTGCTCATGACCTGCCTGGGGCCAGGGGGAGAAGGAATAAAAAAATAGAAAAATCAGTCAGACTTTATCTACAACGATCCAAAATGAATAGCACTCTCCTTCAAATTGTTCTGAGACACCATCTTTCAGCATTGCCTCTTGAAAATAATAATGAAGCAAAAAGTATTTTAAATGTAGATAAAAAGAGATTCATAGATACAACTAATGAAACAGTTTCTGCACTTGCAATTAAACTAGGATCTTTTGTTAAAGGGTATACACACCACCATACAGCATGTTATAATGATGGATTTTACATTTCTTCTCTCCAGGATGAAGATCATTATTGGAAGCCTTCGTTTCTACTTCATTTGTTTCTCATTCAGTAGAGCAAATGGCTTCATAACTCTGAGAACATCTACAGTCCATGCCCCCCTGTTTTATAACTACTCCTATTTAAACCTCTCTTCAGTAACAGAAGCACAAGCTCCAAAAACAGCAAGAGCTCTCAATTTTTCTCATAACATAATTAGAAAAATAACCAAGAGAGATTTGGAAGGTTTTGACTCCCTGGAAGTATTAGACCTTTCCTACAATCTGATTAAGGATGTTGAACCTGGTGTATTTGAGAGTCTCCTCAGCCTCGTTTCTGTCAATTTGTCATTTAACGATAAGACACTTCTTGTATCAAGTCTTCCACCTCACCTGGAGCCCTTATCCACGAGCCAAACCTCAGCGTCTTCAGAGCTCTATGAGTATTTTGACAAATCCTCAGAGGCTGCTCTGGCGCCCTCTGCACCCACCGAGAAGCTGCTGCATTTGAGAGGTCCATCTGCCCTGAAAAACGGTAATCAGAGGCTCAGGCGAAGCATAGAGAATCTTCTTCGAAGAGGAGAGAAAAATGCAACAGTCTCTCCTCCCATGACCACGCCAAGGCTTGATTCCTGCGGAGCACCAATAAATGGGGTACTCAATCTGTCCCACAGCAAACTGTCTGAGGATGAACTGATGGTGAAATTGGATGCAGACCTTTGCCAAGCTCAGCTGGACAGTATTTTGGAGCTTGATATTAGTCACAGTGGCCTGGAAATGGATCTTCTGTCACTGTCTGTCCTGGTTTTTCACATGAAAAACGTGCAGTCTGTTGATGCCAGTTACAACAAAATAACAATTAACATTCTAGATGTTGAGAAGATCTGCCAGTTCCCCTTCAGCAAGCTTCTGGTTTTAAATATTAGCAACAATCCCATAAACAGCTTGGATACACTGTGTCTCCCTCCAACCATCAAGGTCATTGATTTGTCCTTCACCAACATAAGTCAAATACCCAAAAATTTTGCTAAAAAAATGATTAACTTAGAACACATGTACATTCAGGGAAACCACTTCATATATACCGCATATCCAGCAATCGCTGGCACATTTCCAACCTACCCCCCTGGAACTGTACATATTAATGCCATTTCCTTTGTCAGGAACGAGATGGGTACACCCATTAAAAGCCTCCCAAAGAAAGTGAATCACCTTAAAATGTCTAACTGCTCCATCGTAGAACTGCCAGAGTGGTTTGCTGACACAATGGAAGAATTATTATTTCTGGATCTCAGCAGCAACCGGATTTCTGTGCTTCCTGATTTACCTACCTCCTTGCAGCACCTTGACGTAAGTAACAGTGATATTAAAGCAATTCCCCCCAGTTTTAAATCTGTCTCCAACTTAACAGTATTTAATATTCAGAATAATAAAATTACAGATATGCATCCTGAGAACTTCCCATTGACTTTAACAAAATGTGATATTAGTAAAAATAGGTTGAACCTGTTGTCATTAACTGATGCTCTGGAGAAACTCGAGTATCTGAATGTTTCTGGAAACCTGATCACCAGACTGGAACCCACCAGCCAACTCTCTGCACTCACTAACCTGGACAGCAGTCACAACCTCATTTCAGAACTCCCTGACTACTTTGGGAAATCTCTTCCAATGCTGAAATACTTTAATTTATCAGGAAATAAGATCTCCTTCCTGCAGCGTGGCTCTCTCCCAGCCTCTCTGATTGAGTTAGACATCAGCGACAATGCCATTACCACCATCGTGGAGGACACTTTTGGCCAGTTAATGAGTCTGAGCATTTTGAATGTCCAAGGTAAACATTTCTTTTGTAACTGCGACTTGTACTGGTTTGTGAACGTATATATGCACAACCCCCATTTGCAGATAAATGGCAGAGGACATCTCAGGTGCAGCTTCCCACCAGACAGAAGGGGCTGGCTGGTGGAGAGCAGCAACCTCACGCTGCTACAATGCTCCCTGGGCATCCAGATGGCCATTACAGCCTCTGTTGCCATCCTGATTGTCTTGGTGTTAACAGGCTTGTGCTGGAAGTTTGATGGGCTGTGGTACGTGCGGATGGGTTGGTACTGGTGCATGGCCAAGAGGAAGCAGTATGAGAAGAGGCCAGAAAACAAGCCCTTTGATGCCTTCATTTCATACAGTGAACAAGATGCAAACTGGACAAAAGATAATCTGTTGGCAAAACTGGAAAAGGATGGATTCAAGATATGTTACCATGAGAGGGATTTCAAACCAGGGCATCCCATACTTGGTAACATTTTCTACTGCATAGAGAACAGCCATAAAGTCCTCTTTGTTCTCTCTCCCAGTTTTGTGAACAGCTGCTGGTGTCAGTATGAACTGTATTTTGCTGAACATCGGGTTCTGAATGAAAACCAAGACTCCCTCATCATGATTGTGCTGGAAGACCTCCCACCTGACAGTGTGCCACAGAAGTTCAGCAAGCTCAGGAAACTATTGAAAAGGAAAACCTACTTAAAGTGGAGCCCTGAGGAACACAAACAGAAAATGTTCTGGCATCAGCTGGCAGCTGTCTTAAGAACAACAAATGAACCCCTTGTGAAAGCAGAAAATGGAGGCACTCAGGAAAGGTATGAGATGGAATGAGACACAAGAACGTGTCAAAATTGTGCCTGGGAAGTCTGTGGTCAAATAAAAGCATGTAGATGTTTACCTGCTGCACAGGCTGCTATGCTGCAACAGGGGTTGTCTGGGATCAGTCACTAATGGGTTTGTAGCACGCGTGTTGTTCCATCTGATAAAACTCGAGACCCGAGTGCTGATGACACCCTTTTCTTCCCCAGTGCTCCATTTTCTTCAGCTATTTCTAGCATTTCTTAAAATGCTGCAGATGTCATCTGTAAGGAAGAAGAACTTGAGTCACACTGCATGTCCTAACTGGTTTTTTGAGGTTACTGCAGGGAAAAGTGATGACACTGAAAAACAAAGCTGTAGCCCAGATTCTCTGTTCTGCTACAGCCTGGGATGGGAACACACACCTTATACACATAAGAAAAACACAAGCCACGACAGTACATGGGTAACAGCTTCTTTCTGTGGTTTAGCAGGAAAAGATTAAAATATTTACTTCACACTGCCATGTGAGAGATGCAATTACAAATCCACACTGCTTCAGCATTAATTTAAGTAACTGGTGAAAGAGATAACTTTAAATTCTATTATAATTTAAAAATTAACACATACAACCACACAATTAAAACAAAAAACCCCACAAACCAAACAGCTGAGTGTGTCAGTCTCTACTGTTAAGTACGGATGTGAGCTTTAGTTAAACGCTGTTACAAACTTCAAAAGAATAAGGAGTCAAGTTATGTATGTTATTATTTAGACTTAGGAAAACTTCACTTGACACAATCACCCTGACCTATTTAACTACCTCTGCATAGCCCTTGACATAACTTAGGCCACTTAATAATTATTTTATTGTATTTGAAAAAATAAAAAAAATCAGCTAATCTGATTTTCAAATTCAAGCAAAATCAGCAGACTGTGAGGTAAAATAAACACCAGGTGAGAACAAATTATTTAGTGTAGCACAATCTGGACTTGCTCATAAGATGAACACACCCAAATGAGTTCCCAGAAGACCACAGAGACAGGAAGGTGGAATGTCCATGTACAACACCTGGGTCAGCGTTTTTGAAACACAAACTCACTCTGCTGTGACAAAATAGGACCAGTCCCATCCTATTCGATGCCAAAAGCAGAAACATGAGACAAACATAGACGTGTCAGCAAATACAGCAATGTTTCTGCAATGCATTCTGAAAGGGGAAAGATCCTGCTGGAGCAGGATGTGGTTACCCCCTCCCTGTACTGCTTCCTGGTAAAAAGGGAAAACTCCCCACTGTAGCAAGGCTCAGGGATGGCTTTTGTAGTGAACAAAAATACTAAATATAAACCCATTTTACACAGAAATTAACAATGACCTATTGTCAGCATTTATTAGCACATAATAAATGATATTTTAAAGTCAATTTGCCAGTATTGATTCAACTTATGGATACTGTACTTGGTATATCCACAAGGCACAGCGCTGGCTCTCCGCTGCCATGCTTCACTGTCTTGTGGGAGAAGGTGAAGAGATAATGGTGTAGGGACCCTCATGGTTCACAGGTCTCTTTATTTTTTATTTCCTGTGCAGCAGGTTCAAGGGTACTGAAGATTATATGTGGAATAATTTCCACACCTTTTGTAACAAGTGACAAATTAGGTACCTAAGCCATACATACCATAAAACAAGATACCACAAAATTATTAGGCCTTCTTCACTCTCACCTATCCAACTTTTGTGTGATGCCCTCCCCAGCTTTTGAAGCCCTACTGCTAAGACAGGCTAGCTCTGTGACAGAAAAAAATTGGATACCACCTTACAGAAACCTCTAAAATATCTAGTCTAAAAAGTTCTGAGGTGGTGCCCAACAGCTGGACATTCTTTAGCAACTTTCTGAGATTGTGTAGATGTAGTTTATAATTATTTAGCACTAGTAGTTTTAGGATGAAAAATACCATACTGCAGGCCAACTGCTGAAAGAGTCAATGTTGCAGACAATCCTCTCCTGGACCACAGTGTTTTGAGGTGCAGTAGGTGTTCTTGCCAAGAACAGTACTCTGATAGTTACCTTAGATCCAGTTAGTCTATCTCGGTGCTAACGCTCCAGACTCAACTAACCTCTTCTCTGGCAGCTCTAGAGTGAGATCCCCATGGGTCTGGAAGCCCACCTTTTATTGGGCCCCAGTTCTGCTCATGTGCAGTTGGGGCCAGCCCTAATTGGGCACAGGTGGGCTGAACAGGAGCTCACGCCTTCCTCCTCCTGACTGGCAACACCTGAGTGTGTTCACCTGAGTGCCTCTGCAAGTCAGCTCTTCTATAAAGCAAGATCTAGGAGTTAAAAAGACTGTAAATTATTAAATCTTTCAGTAACTTTTGTTCATTTAAACAACCAGAAATCACTAGTTCGTGAGCTCAGCCTCAAGTAATTGATCAGCTGTTTGTCTAATGAGCTTCTTTATGCTTTCTTTGAGGCCACTCCTTATTTCATGAGATACCCCAGTAAAACTGGTACATCCAACACCACAAAGGCAGATTTTCAGTAATGAAGCATACACAGTCCTCAGGCCAAATATCATGACAGCAGCCACCACCAGCAACTTGAAAAGCAGCTGAAAAGCCCCAGAGCAGTTATTTAATACAAATGGCAACTTAAATCAGATTTTGGTGCCACTGCAGATTGAAATGTGTTGCGCTTTCCCATCTGACACTGTAAACATGTTAACACATTGGCTGCAGTAAGAATACAGCTGGCAACAGGACGTAACAGAAAGAGGAAAATTACATAGTGCTTTGAAGGGATTTCAGTCATTTTGTCTTAGTAACACATCACATAAAGGCAACAAAACCTCTTTCTGTCCTGGAGCTGCCCCTTCTTGCTTTACTCTCACATGAATACTGGATTCAAATTACTTTTATGAATAAGGTGCAAGGAATTTAACCTTTTATCGTGTGTTGAAGCTCCTGTGATCCAAACCAAATGCACAGTAGGAGTTATCTGTACATGCAACAAATCCCAAAACTGCTTTCTTAAACCCAGACTTGATGCAAATATTCAGCTTCCTGTAGGGTAAATGCAGGACCGCATCCTGCAACCTCTTTTGAGGTCCCACCCTGTACTCCTTACAGTCTGAAAGTACTGCTACAAAAATGTAGTTTGAAACAAAATAACAGGATCCCACAGATTTTTTCTCTCCAAATTAGTATATCTTGTACTAAAAAGAAATGTGAAGACAGAAAAAACAAACAAGGCAGATCTTTCAGTTATCTGTTATAATTACTTTAGAAAGAACAGTGTTGTTCATTTTTAGAGAAAAGTAGCTGGGCAGGGGGAAAAGACAGAAGTTTCAATTTTACATTCATATTAGAAAGTTGTTTTTATCTACTTTATTGCAAGAATGCTGTCTGGAATTCTTCAAATTTAATTAAAATTCAGAGCTAAGCAAAGAAGAGTGTTCATAATGTAAAAGTCTTCCAGGAAAATCTTGGAAATAGTTTAGTTAACAAACTGCCTAAGCCACCAACTCACAGACAATAATGATGTGAATGTTTTTTGTTTCCAAAAGAACAAATCATCTTCCCAGCACTGTAATTTTGCTAAGGATGTGGCATTTTCCTGTAATGAGGCACCAAAAGTCTGTGGCACGATTATTTCAGACACTAAGGCTCTGCTGAAGTCCAGAGAAGTTGAAAGGTAATTGCTTGTTTTGAGAAGATCCAGCCACTTAAAGTCGTAATTGTCAGCAATTTAAATACCTCCAAAATATTCCATTTCACAAGGATATTTAACTTCTGTTATTGGCTCACTGGGTAGACCAACAGATAAAGTTTATAAGTAGACAGATTATTAATCTCTAAATCTCACGTTAGACTTCTTAAGAAAACCTCAAAAACTTGTAGTCATCTTGTTACATGGTCATTCTGTTTTTAAAAACTGTAACAGCTGCCAGTTCTACCTGTCAGAAATATCACAGCTCAATCTCCCAATCCCCACTTTTATACTAAGTCCCTGACAAGAAAGCAACAGGTAATGCTCCTCTTTGTGTAACTGTTTACCAATTAGAAAACCACAAAGGTGACTGCATTACTAACAGGGTATCAGTTCTGTAATATTGCAATATTCATCTTGATCCTCAAGTAAAACCTATAATTGGGTATTGCACGGTATTCTATTTGATGTAAAATACTTCTTCAAATACATTATTTTGGAATATGTAACACCACCAATCCTTAAAATAAACGTACAGCAGAAATTAATACATATAAACTTGACAAACTTGTAAACTTCATTACAGTGCCACAGCACTTCCCCAAAGTCCTTTCCCATGGGCAATGTAACACTGTTTGTCAAATGCTTTGTCTTGCTTGAGGAAGCCAGGACTGAAATCCTCAACTTCAGTTGAAGTTCATGGACTTTCTGCCATTTACCTCAACAGAACCAGGATTTCACCCTGTGAACAGAAAGGACCTTCGTGATTACAGACACTTGCTACAACACAATACTACTGATCCTTTCAACCGGCTGCAACAGGAAGAGTTTAAACTTCAGTGTGGTAACACCGAGCATCCTCCTAATTCTTCCTTCTTTAAAATAACAGCAAGTATGCAATTTAACAGGTTGCAGCCTCGGACCATTCTCCAAGATATTCTGCCTTATGATGTAGCAAATCACATTGTTATAATGCTTACTTATTTTTACTTGTTCAGCAGTAAAATCGAGTAACAAAACCACCCTCAGGTAACCATGTCATATACAAATCTAAAAGACTAGCCACAGAAATTCAAGAAAGAGCTGTGGAAGTAATACCCCAGCATTCACTTCAAATGCAAATAGCTGGATATTGTGGCATTTTTCTTAATTGGCAGTAGTACAGCAGCACTGTATCTCTGAGTTCAAAATAACCATTAAGAAAAGGAAAGAAGGGAGCCCAGACCATCAGCTAGCTCAGAACCCTTTCCTCACTCAGGTTACACTGAGGGCACTGGGATCTGCTTCGAGGCGTTGTGGCAGTCCCGCCGCGGGTCGCTGGTAGCGTGATAATGCATGGCAACGTAGGACTTGGCAAATCCGAAAGCCGAGCTCACCGGCTGTACGCTATTGGGGGTGCTCCCTTCCTGGGAAGGGCTGCTATTATAGATACTGTAATAGGGTTCAATTCGGGTGTTCATGGGGGTTGAGCTGCTCTGTGCATAGTGCTGATGCCTGACAGAAGCCTTGGGACTCTTTCCTTGCACGCTTTCCTTGGAGTGGCTAGGACCACAGGCTTGGTCCATAAGTTTTTTCTGAGGTTTTGGAGACAACACGTATGCTGAATTGGTGTCATGGTGGGATGACTTGTTCCTGTTGACTTCCAGGCTGCCCTTGCCCATGGCCTGAAGCCTCGTCTTCTGCTTGCAGCAGAAAAAGACAACAGCTACGTACTGCAGGCACCAGAGGACTCGTCTCCTAAGTCCAGCACTGTTGCGGGAATATATAAAAGGATTTAATCCAGATTTGAAAAAAATGAGGGTAAATCCACAGAGCTCAAACTGGTAGAGAACAAAGCCACTGCTGCTGGACAGCATGTCCTGCATCAAAGAAATGCCCAGAGGCAAGCAGCAAACCAGAACAGAGAGCACAATGACTACACAGGTCACCACCGCTTTGGAGTCCTTGGCCGTGGACAGGTTGACTGCCGACACCAGCTGGAGCCGGCCAGCAGAGGTGGCTGGTGGCTGGCTGAGGTGCTTGGTGTAGCCATGCGTCTGGAGGTGCTGTGGCTTGCTGTAGCCCTGGTTCCTGTACAAGGCAGGCACGGCAGTCTGGACACAGCCCCCTTCCCCGGCGGCTGGTGGCCCCGCAAAGGGCTGCGGTCTGGAGGCGTTCACAGCCACCGCAGGCGGGCACTTCCTCACCTGGGCATTCCTCCGCAGGGCCTGGGCGATCATGACATAGGAGACGGACACCACAGCCACGCAGCAGATGAAATCGGTGACATAGAGGTAGAGAATGATCTTCCCCTCACCACTGGCAAAGCTAGACATGGGCAGGCAGAGCCGGGAGCTGCGGGTCTTCAGGGTGGCCAAGGTAGCCAGGGTGAAGCTGGTGGCCCAGAGGAGGAGGGTGAGGAGGAAGGTGCAAGGGAAAGAGGCGGCGCGGTGCGGCTGCTTCCCCAGCACCATGCGCAGCCGGTGCAGGGCAATGACCGCCACCGTCTTGAGTGACATGATGATGAACCCAGAGCTGGTGAGGTGGAATGTGAAGCAGAAGGCACCCGGGACACCTCGGGCTGAGTCGAAGAAGAGGACGAAGGCGAACATGGGGGCTGCCACCCCGCAGATGAAGAGGTCACAGAAGGAGAGGTTGAGGATCATGAAGTCGAAGTTGGTCCTGAATTTCCTGAGGGCCGGGTCGAAGAAGGACAGGAGGACGATGAGGTTGCCGTAGGAACCCAGGCAGAAGACCAGAGCCAGCAAGGAGGCGCAGGCCGCCAAGGTGACGGCGTGGGTCCCCTCCCGCGGGTCCGTCGCGCTGCCGTTCCGGCCCAGCGGCAGCAGCGAGGCCC
>JAAWXA010000001.1:28659178-28977983 GCA_038090715.1 Florisuga fusca | reverse complement strand
AAAGGTTTTAGGTTTCTCCGTGTTGACGTAACACACCACCATAACACCTGCCCTGAACCAAAACCTGTTAGCATTTTTTTGCAGTTTTGCAGACTGCATCTTTCTCTGCTTGAACTTTTGCCTTTGTTCCCTGAGCAAACTCAGGAGGGGTAGGGATGCCCTTTCTGTTTGCTGGTCTGTGTCCAGAAGCACAGGAGTTGAGGTAAAGTTGTGTATTCTCACAGCAGGGGGAGAGAAAAAAAACCAAAACAGTATTATTTCTTGATAGTTTCTACTACTATCAGAAATACAATACTTGCCCTTTAAAGTAGTGTAGAGCACTGGATGCCTGATCACATAAAGGGAATTTGTAATACTTACATGGGCACTGAGCACAAGTTCTCCAAGCCAGCACAGGCTGTCACCAGCAGAAAGCACCAAGGGAGATCAGTATCAGGAACTGGAACTGTAGGTCAAAGAGACAAAAAGTACAGCCAGGCAAGGCACAGAAGTCCCACAGAAGACTTCTGACAGGCATGGGCACTTGTCTTATACTCTACATTTCTACACATACATATTTTATATCTATACATATACAAATACATATTTAGGTTTGCATATTGTCTTAATCTTCCCCTCCTCCCAGCAATCAAACAGAAGCACAGTGGGGCTCTGTAGAAGCATCCACTGACGAGCTCTAGCTCAGTATCTGAAGCTCAAGCTGAGATCTCCTTGAATTTTCTTATTTATACAAAGATGATAAAATATCAGCCTAATCCAAGAGTGAATTACTTTTAAGTAATTAATGCCAAGGAAACAGTGATGATTGCGTGTGTGGGGAGCACACAATGTCCATGTCCTTTCAGAGCAGGCAACTTCAGATGCAAGCAAGACACTGCATAAGAAATGACTTTAGTTCCACAGTGTCTAATCCAAGTCCACATCAGGCTTCAGTGGTTTCTGTGGTGTCACTTACGAAAAACATAGGAGTAGTTATACATTTTGCCAAAGGAGTCCTTTAAAATGTTGGGAAGGTCTATGCAATTCCAGGTGTTACTTGGCCAACACTCAAACCTGGATCAAACTCAACACTCAGACCGTAGTTGGACTTGTTAATGCCCTGTGCAGGTGGAACATAGAGAACTAGGGTGCACATGTCTACTAGGGCTGTTTGTATCAAACTTGTGGGGATTCGAGGTGTTAGAAAGACTCTGACACTCTGACCCCTTCTGTGCTTTTGAACCCCTACCTGAAATGCTGAAAAATTCATTTAGGAGTCCAAACTGTAAGAAAGTTAACTATTTTAGAACTAGTTATGTGCAAAAAAGTAAAACCAGAACATTTTTCCATTACCAGTAGTTTCAGAGTGTCATTTTGTCAATGCAACACAACGAATCAGGTGCAAGGGTGTGGGGTGGTTTGTTTTTTTTTTTTTTGTTTTGAGTTGTTTCATCCCTCTTGAGTTACTGTAGTTTGAAATTAAGGAAAATGTATGTTATAGCCTGCGAGCCTTAAACTTTTCAGCAGAAAAGCACAAGCTGATGAGACTGGATGAGAAAAACTGCCATTCAGCAGAGAGCCTGTGAATGCTACAAGAGAAGGTTGTTGGACACAGGGCTTGTACTCAGGCAGCCAGGGGATGAGGCAAGGCAGAAATTATCTCCATGGGAACATGGAGCAGTGCACAGTCCCTTTGGCACAGTGAAGCATCTTGCTGGCCTGCCCCTTATTAGAAGAACTTTCAAAGTTTGGGGTAAAGGAAAAGTTCAGTGGAAGAAACTTGTTTTACAAGGCAGAAATCACAACTGCATTAAACATTTGCAGCACTTGTGCTGCTTTTTTTATTAATTAAAGGAAAGGCTCATGCTATAGAACTATCAAGCTTCTCAAATATTTTTNCGCCCGCCGCCTCACCGCGGCTGCGGCCCAGGCGGGCCCGCTCCGTTACTGCCGCCACTCCCTCAGGGCTGACATGGCCCTACCCGCCCCGTTACCGCCGCTCCCTTAGGGCTGACCCCGACATAGCACCGCCTCTCCCCCCCCTCCGTTACTGCCGCTCCCTCCCTCAGGGCTGACCCCGACATGGCTCCGCCCACCCCACCATGGCGGCCGCCGCCACCGCCCCCCACCGCGGTCGGGCCCGGCCCCTTCCTCGCTCGGAAGCACCCGGCCCGGTACCTTTTTGCCGCCGCAGCTACGGAGAGTGGGGTTTGGCGGGCAAAGAGGGACTTGGCAGGGACAGAGCCGCAGACAGCCTCCTCCCTGCCCGTCTCCACGCGGCTTCGGCACCGGTGCAGGCAGCAGCGGGCGGGCTGCGCGAAGCACGCAGGCACCCGCCGCCCTTCCCGAACTAGGAGGCTGCGTGTGCCGGTCCAGCTTGGCAAGCAGGAGCTGTACCAACGCCTTGCAGTTGCACACGGTTGCAGCAACTAGCTGCTTTGATGCAAAGCGCCGTAGCAGTGTAGACTTTGGGGTTTTTTTAATATGTTTGTTTTCCCCATGTCTCTCGGCATTAGTGTACGAAGTGCTCCACGCTCCCTCTAAAAGCTTCCCCCGGAGGGAGCTGGCAGCGTCGCCAGAGGACATGTCCCGCTCACGAAGCAGAGAACTGAATAAAGGCAGCTGGAGGTTTTGCGACAAGCCCCGCCACAGCCATGCTTTTACCAGGATCTCAGGTTAACAGCAGGACACTCAAAAGGTTTTAGGTTTCTCCGTGTTGACGTAACACACCACCATAACACCTGCCCTGAACCAAAACCTGTTAGCATTTTTTTGCAGTTTTGCAGACTGCATCTTTCTCTGCTTGAACTTTTGCATTTGTTCCCTGAGCAAACTCAGGAGGGGTAGGGATGCCCTTTCTGTTTGCTGGTCTGTGTCCAGAAGCACAGGAGTTGAGGTAAAGTTGTGTATTCTCACAGCAGGGGGAGAGAAAAAAAAACCAAAACAGTATTATTTCTTGATAGTTTCTACTACTATCAGAAATACAATACTTGCCCTTTAAAGTAGTGTAGAGCACTGGATGCCTGATCACATAAAGGGAATTTGTAATACTTACATGGGCACTGAGCACAAGTTCTCCAAGCCAGCACAGGCTGTCACCAGCAGAAAGCACCAAGGGAGATGAGTATCAGGAACTGGAACTGTAGGTCAAAGAGACAAAAAGTACAGCCAGGCAAGGCACAGAAGTCCCACAGAAGACTTCTGACAGGCATGGGCACTTGTCTTATACTATACATTTCTACATATACGTATTTTATATCTATACATATACAAATACATATTTAGGTTTGCGTATTGTCTTAATCTCCTCCTCCCAGCAATCACACAGAAGCACAGTGGGGCTCTGTAGAAGCATCCACTGACGAGCTCTAGCTCAGTATCTGAAAGCTTGTCAGTGCTATCTGCTCATTTATTTTTTCAACACTTTTTAAAACTAAGACCAATTTTTCCAGTAAACCGATGAGTTGCAGCCACAGCCCAGCCTATGAGCCTTGCACTCATAGTGCATGAGTACTTCCAGCTAGAACTCAGTCCAGATTTGTTATCAAGATCTGTGTCAAGGGAATGCCAACAGCACCCTGCAACCTGGGCACTTGGGTCATGTGCACTTGGCTGTGTCTTTGTTCCTAAATTGCTTACATAGAGGAGGGAGAAGGTCAAAAAACCAAAACATAATGTTCACAGTTTTCCTTTAAGCTGTGCTCTCTCTCTGGTCATCACTTTTATTTTCACTGTTACTTATGTTTGTTCTTCAGCTATGGTGAATTTAAATTCTGTGGATGAATCCTGGCCCTTTTGAGCAAGAGGTTTTTTGCTGACAAGCTGAGATCTCCTTGAATTTTCTTATTTATACAAAGATGACAAAATATCAGCTTAATCCAAGAGTGAATTACTTTTAAGTAATTAATGCCAAGGAAATAGTGATGATTGTGTGTGCAGGGAGAACACAATGTCCATGTCCTTTCAGAGCAGGCAACTTCAGATGCAAGACACTGCATAAAAAATGACTTTAGTTCCACAGTGTCTAATCCAAGTCCACATCAGGCTTCAATGGTTTCTGTGGTGTCACTTACGAAAAACATAGGAGTAGTTATACATTTTGCCAAAGGAGTCCTTTAAAATGTTGGGAAGGTCTATGCAATTCCAGGTGTTACTTGGCCAACACTCAAACCTGCATAGAGAACTAGGGTGCACATGTCTACTAGGGCTGTTTGTATCAAACTTGTGGGGTTTAGAGGTGTTAGAAAGACTCTGACACTCTGACTCCTTCTGTGCTTTTGAACCCCTACCTGAAATGCTGAAAAATTCATTTCGGAGTCCAAACTGTAAGAAAGTTAACTATTTTAGAACTAGTTATGTGCAAAAAAGTAAAACCAGAATATTTTTCCATTACCAGTAGTTTCAGAGTGTCATTTTGTCAATGCAACACAACGAATCAGGTGCAAGGGTGTGGGGTGGTTTGATTTTTTTTGTTTTGAGTTGTTTCATCCCTCTTGAGTTACTGTAGTTTGAAATTAAGGAAAATGTATGTTATAGCCTGCGAGCCTTAAACATTTCAGCAGAAAAGCACAAGCTGATGAGACTGGATGAGAAAAACTGCCATTCAGCAGAGAGCCTGTGAATGCTACAAGAGAAGGTTGTTGGACACAGGGCTTGTACTCAGGCAGCCAGGGGATGAGGCAAGGCAGAAATTATCTCCATGGGAACATGGAGCAGTGCACAGTCCCTTTGGCACAGTGAAGCATCTTGCTGGCCTGCCCCTTATTAGAAGAACTTTCAAAGTTTGGGGTAAAGGAAAAGTTCAGTGGAAGAAACTTGTTTTACGAGGCAAAAATCACAACTGCATTAAACATTTGCAGCACCTTGCACAAGGTACTCGGATACAAACTCTTTGCAGCACTTGTGCTGCTTTTTTTATTAATTAAAGGAAAGGCTCATGCTATAGAACTATCAAGCTTCTCAAATATTTTTCAGCCTTGGAATTCCAGCTGCATAAGGAGAAATTATGTTCAAGACAATTTCTACAGCAGGGTCAAGTTTTGCAGACATTAAACCACCAGAAACCGGACATTATTTTTTATTATGGAATCCTGTCCCCATCTCAGCATAAGAGCACTTCCTTAGGATTTTAACAAAACAGCTATAGAAGAAAAATGTTGGAATACAGAAGGAAAAACAGCCCTTCTCCTTTTTCCAGTCTGCCTTGGTAGGATGCAGCAAATTCTAGTTGAATCCCTTCTCTGCACTGAGAACTCTTGACTCAAGACTGCTTTACCAAGAGTCATTCTCTTGGAGGGAATACCAAGCTTTTTTTTTTTTTTTTTCTTTTCTTCTCCTCAGCTGTTTGAGCTTTCCTTCTAAAAATCTCTTCATAGCTCTAAGAAGCACCTTTTGACCTCAGTAGAAACCAATTACAGTTTGCTTGTTAAACAGCTTAACAATGGTCTACATCTTCCCCAGTTTAATTCTCTTCTTGCCATCAAACCTCCCAATTCCTTGCAGTGGACTGTGGAATGACCACTGCCCTAATGCCCTGGATTAATTCACTGGATTAACCACTAAAACCCTTCCCTGGAGCTTGGTTACCTCTAGCCTGCAGACAACAAGGAAGCCTACATCAGATCCAGCTGAGTTTCCCCCCTTATTGGAAATCCCCTTCTCTGTCCAGCACCATGGCTGTACAGCAAGTATTTTGTGATAGGGAATCCACAGCAGTTGCCTACTGCACAATGCCACTGAGAATGTAAAACAAGTTAGTTGATAATTCACAGCAGGTTTGAAGTCAAAATCCTGAAAAGACAACAGCCAGCAAAACTTTCTACTGATGAGGAAGTTGATGTTTTTTCCCTTTTTACATCTTACCAGACTGTGTTTTCCACAGGGGAAAAGGAAGCTGGCTGGCCCTTCTGCTATAGGATTCCAGGTATTCTGAAGCCATGGAAGAAAGTGAGACCGAAAAGAGTGTAGGATACTAGGATGTCTAACCAGGAAAAACTGACAGGAGAGATCTTTGTGTACCAAGCCTGGGACATCCAGCAGCCTGCTAAATAAGTAAAAAGCATGAGAGGTCAGATACCTGGACATAAAGAAATGCATTGAAAACATCCCACCTCAGAAATAATCAACTTCATAACTTTCCCTCTTTCACTTAAAAAAAAAATCCATATGCAGATTAGGTCAACTTGTTAATAGCACAACCATGTGTCAAGTCTGCAGTGACACCCAAAAACACAACTCTTAGTTGCGTAACTTATTTTCTTATATGCTTTTATTGAAAAAAGTGTCAATCTGTCTGCTGCAGTATCAGCAGGTTTTCACAAACATACCCACTGGGTTATGGAAATACCAGAGATCATTCCATTCTTAATACTCTAGCATGACAGGTACTCAACAGTAAGGCACTGCAACTTCGAGCATAAAAAAACCCCAACCCACTAACAAATTAATTCTGCCTTTCATTATTACCATTCTTTGGTGCTCCAAACAGCAGTGGTCATAGAGATTATTCATGCAGGCTGACATGTGGTCACTAAAGCTATGAAAACCATCTCCAAGATCTTTTTCCATCTCCCTTATTGTTCAAGGAGAAAATTTTTCTCAACTCACACTAGAAATGTCTCCCTCTCCAGACTGAGGTGTTGTTTCATCTGTAAGGCTTTAGGGAAGAGACAGTGTAAGACAACAGTGACAGATCAGGACTCATTACATGTGCATATTGCTTGAGGAAAGTTTGGGAACAAAAGTAGCAATGGAGTTGTGGTATTTCATGAAGAACTCAAAGTTTCTCCTACATTCTCAGAATAGACTAATGATCTTTCGCCCACAGCAAGTCGATTGGTACAAGTTTGTTCACACTACCGTAGCTATACTTCATCCTACACAACTGTATTTTAAATAGCTACCCAATTTTCTGGGTGATCTGTTTGGATCAGGTAATTTATTGCTTATTTATAAACAGCTATTATTAATACCAACTAGTCTTTTGCCTTCATAGCTCTCTCTGCAGAATGATTCTCTACAGACCACTGGATCCTCAACACTGCAATCCACTCAAGCTACACTTTGGTGATAGATATGCAAGAAACTCCCAACTACAGTGAAAAGCAGCAGAGCTGGATCCTGTAGTCGGCTGCCCTTAATGTAGGTAAAATGGCACATACAGTAGCTCTCCATAAAGATGATCCTCTCTAGCTAATACTTTCTTTTAAAATATTTTTCTTTTTTTAATTCTAGCAGCAAAATACCCTCCACTTTCAACTAGCTTCTCCAATTTCTAGTGTACCTCTCAGAACATAGTTTTTTGGCAAGCCTCACCAGGTACAAGATATTTTGATGTAAATAAAAAAGCTAGTTTCCACACAATTAGATCTTTAATCCTTCCTGTTGCCTTAACTCTCTGCCAAATCCCACCATAAACACATGCCTTATACAAAAAGCTCAAAAGCACAGAAAATCACCTTCAGTTATAGTCTTAAAATAAGAAATTTCAGCTTTAGATATACAAAAATGCAGATGTTACAAACAATCCATTTATTGGGTCTTAAGCTACATACACAATTGAAATAATGATTTTGGCACTATGCTATACAGTGGTTACATCCGTGTGCTGACACTCATTAAATGCACCAGGAACACTGCTGTGCTTTGAAGTTTGGAATGAGTCACACACGCAGCAGGTAGATCACTCAGAACAGATCAGTGCTCCTGCAGGGTTGCATGGAAGTTGAAACAACACACACACACGTTTATGAATTATTTCAACGCACCTCACATTCTATGAACCTGTCACACCAGAACATGTGATGTCAGCACTTAGAGATGACAAGTGTTGCATTAAAATTTGAATGTGACATAGTAATAATGAGATACAAGAAAACCAGAACGAAACCTCTGCCTTTCAGACACGGAGAGATTTTGTTAAAGAAAATAATTTAAAAAACTAATAATGGCATTTGATTTGATACAAAAGCCAGAACTACTACCGTATTAACATCTAAGTATGAATCTTTACAAATTAATCTCACAATGGTGTTATGTAAAAGGTTGCAAACTGTACAATGTTTTGTCAATGCAATGCCTCTACAATTTATACAGTCTTTTACAACTATGTAACACATATTAAACATGTTGTTAAATAGCCAATAGATACCAGTCTCTGAACAAAGCCACAGGCAAAAAAATACAGAACTTTCCACAATCTTCAAACAAGATACGCTTGCCCAAACAGTGACAATCTTCATGAGAATACGCTGTAAAAATAGTCAGCCATTCAGGGCCTCTCCACACTGTGCGTACATTTAATTTTGTGAATTCAACCATCACTTGATAGTCCATGATTTCATATCTGTGGGCTGTAAGTACGTGGAAACACCTACAGCCTTTCACCCTTAAAAATATGCAGATAACCATAGATTTGTATTCCACACATGGTCAAGCTATCTATGAAGACCTGGCCAAGCAGCAAGAGTTTTCACTCCCCATTGTTTCTCCTGCCATTATCTACACTACACAGAGAAGATCAACTATTTACATTTTGACAAACAAGATACAAAAAGGCAATTCTGCCCTGAGGTGGACTGAATGATACGGAACCCATCACATGATGGGCACTCAAATCCAAGTAGTGAAAAATAAACTCTGAGAAAGATAGGTTCCTGGTGTGTGCTGACTATGTAAGAAGTTGCATCAAAAGAATTGGAGAGCTTGACTGAGAATATTCCGGTCTGCAGCACTCTCTGATGTCAGGAACAGCTGGGAAGAAGGGTCAGAAAAAGAGGATAAGAAATGTGCAGTGTAGGTCACTGTGTATCAGGAAGCAGAAACAAGACTGATGTGTTATGCAGGCCAATGACAAGGGTCTTGCAATAAACTCATGATCAGGCTCTGCAAGTGCAGCTAGGAGCAGACTGTAAGGCTCCCACAGCTGCTCCCTGGGGAGGTGAAATTCTTTTTGAATAGAACCAGGTCTTTTTGTTTGTATGTAAAAATGGTTTTGATTAGGCATCAGGATTTCCAACACAAAATTTTCTACATGATAAATTTCTTTGAGTTTCCTTTATTTTGCAGCAAGGTTCCTAAATTCTCACGTTTCCAGAAGAAACCTGAAAAGAAAGGAGAAAAAATTCAAAACAAGCATTCATAGCAAGATTACTGCCTCATGCTATTACCACAGAAGAAAATGAAAATACAAATTAAAACTTCTCTTGGAATACTGTCACAAAACATCACAATACAACAGAGACCAGAATCTTTTAGCATAACAAAGAGAAACTCCAGGAATGGGTTCACTCTTTGGGGACATGCCTGTGTGAAGAGACCCGGTGGCAAAGGCATATGTGGAAGAGGAAACAGTTTGTTAGCAGTCACTCCCCATCATGGGCTGTAGATGAAATACTGGGCTGGGTGGTAGGCTAAAGTCCTCAGAGGCATCAGAAGTACAAAGCAGCATGTACCTTGCCTTTAGTGAAGCTGCCAGGCATTTAAAAAGGCAGCCAACTGGCAGGAAATGGAGAAAAGGAACATCAATATTCAAGAAAACAAGTGTGTCTTAGCAAAACGCTAGTATAATATGAGGACCCATTGAAAAGATTGACAATATTTCACTGAATCTGATCTTGAACAGACCACTGGAGGTGCAAGGGACTTCATTCTGCCTGTGGTTTAGGGATTCCTCCCTACTGCATTCTAGACTGGAGAGCTTGGGGTTTCTCAAGACCGTTTCTGTCAATTTGTGTCAAGACAAATAATCTTACCTCTCTATGCATAATAGCATGGTGAAACCAAGAGGTCAGTAAGCACTAGTAGCTGGTCATCTGTGAACTGCTGTTTATGTTCCTGCCAGTTGTCATGATGGGTCCTTCGGAAATTCGACAGTGTTTTTTTCACAGTCATCTGCACAGCAGACAATTGGCATTGATTTGTATCAATTATGGATTTAAACTCCACAACAAAACAAACATCAAATACAATGGAATATAGCTGCTGAGTAAAGCAAAGGGTTTGACCAGTTTTAAAGGTCAGATGGGCTCCAGAGAAGGAAACTCAATTCCTCAGTATTTTAATTTTTACAGCTCCTGTAAAAGCCATTTGACTGCTGTCACAACCCCAACATTCTTATGAAAAGTGATTTGACCTACAATTTTGACTTTGAAAAAAATTAATAGATTCTTAAAACATGTAAGTGAAATATTTTTCCCCTCTTCCTTGTCCTAGAGGATTTCAAACCAATGGTTTGTCTCAGAACATGAGAAATAGTTTTCCTGTGATTTATTTCCTCTATGCATCTTATATGATTCAACTATCTTTTGTGATTAAAATAAATAAGATTATTCAATAAACAAAAGCCCAGTTAGTTTGAGTTTCTTGATTCAGTAGAGTACACAACAGCAGTTAAATCTAAGGTATTCTTCAGCCATAAGCTCATTGCTCTGCTTGACAGCAGAAGTAAACACAACTGAACAGACAGAAAAAAAATTTAAAGCTAATTATTTAGTTAAAAACATGTTTGTAGAGCTGCTTATAAAACTTTGTTTTAAACATTTCAGAGTGATTTTTTTTGGTTCAGGTCCACTTTTTCTAGAATGCTAATTCTAGCCAATTCTTTTTAAGTACGCACAGAAGTGACTTTTTAAAATTAAAGTGCTTTTCCTCATTATAAATATAGCTCTTGTAGCTTTGATTTCCTGCTTGAAATTTGAAAGCAAGAGCAGAACTACCACAAAAAATGTAACAGCACTCCATGACTTGAAATGTATTTGAATAAATTAATAAAAAGCAGCAGAAACTAAGTTTCTTTACAGCTTCCTATTTTTAATTCTGGGAAAGGAGAACCAAGAGTGAGTAAAGAATATTTTACATGTTATATTAGATAGAAAAATAATTATTTTACCTCAATAGGCTGAGGATCATTAAGATGGGCACTGAGATCCATAAGGAGCTGTGGCATCCAGGTGGGTACATCATAGGGACTTGACAAAATGCAGGCGCTAAGTCCCAGCACACCAGCATGGCGCTTCACCAAGTCTGCAATTGCAGGAAATTAATTTACATATGGCAATGTGCAACTATCTTCTCTAAGACTTTCCTTAATGACACTCTCAAATTTAACAGTGTTTATCAGTGAAAATAAAGCTGTTTTCAACTGCTGGAAGTGACTGAAGGGAGCCTGTATATTAAACAGAGGTGATGTAATTAGACTAATATACTATTGACTCTTACTAATACAAACTACTGAATTAGTTTTGACTCTGAATTAAAGAAACTAACAAGCCTGCTACAGGGATCTCTACCTTCTATGAAGAACCACACGGTTCCACAGACTATCTAGTCAAATAAATTCATTTTTTAAGAACGAAAGAACCACACTGCTAACAAACAGAAGGTAAAGTGGGTAGGGAGTGGAATTATATATATTGTGGCAGCTGAGGAAGTTTATTTACTGCAGAAACAGCTATCCCTCATCATCTGCATACTTAACTATTTGAACCATGCACATGGAAAATGGAGAAATCTCAGTTTAGTGTCATTTCTGGAAAATTAATTGCTTTAGTTTAATGTAGGAATACATCATAAAAAAACATTATTTGCTTTTCTGTAGTAGTAGTGTATTCTTATTCATCATTTATACTGGAAATCAAATTCTTGAAGCACTTAACAGGGATTTGGATCTGCACTACATACACAGAATCAGGCAATAAGGTACACAAGGACAAGTGATTTGCCATTATGGTTTATGAATGCTTAGCAAGGAAACACATTTGCATGGGCAACAAGCCTTATGTTTTTCTGGATGCATGTTCGTTTTCTAAACACTGCTCAACCACAGGACTAATCCTATTCCATCTGGAGCACTTGCAAAATAAGCATTTGACTGTATCACAAACTGAATATTTCTTTCTTGCCAGCCTGCTATGGATAGGCACCATTCTAGAGTCTGAAGCAATTTTCTTACCGCCAGAAGGAATTGTATCCACCACTGATCCCAGGTCACGCTTTCGTTTTTTCGGTAACCTCATCTTGCACAGCTGTTCAAAATGGGTCTGCATGGGACCATCCATAGAGAGAAAACTGCACTGCAGCAAACCACTTAGAGTGGTAGCAGCCATTTCTCTCACCTATGAGCAGAGACAGTACATGCCATAGTTACTAAGCACATACGCACTGCAAAAAACAGGTGCTTAAGCTGTTAATATCCTTTCAAGCATATTCAGTTAGGCCAAGTTACCAAAACTCTGACCAAGAAAAATCTTGAAAATACAGTATGAGGTAGCAGGATAAACTACTATTAGTTTATTCTGCGGCTCTTAAAAAATTAATAAACAAAGTTATATTTTAATATAGAAAGACTGTATAGAACGACAGCGCAAGTGGTTTGTGTACAACAATTCAGTTCTGTAGTGCTCCAGCATTAAAATTTTGTTGTACTGAGCACCAGTCCTTTTCACTACATGCATAAAAACAGCATTCCAGGTTGGAAAAGTATTCTTCTCTCTGGTAACACAAAAACCCAAAAGAACAGGACTAAGTTTTCATCTAATTGCCAAACCATTCAAATTACAGATCTCTCATTTTCCATTCCTTTTAAAACTGCCACAACAATTGTTAGGGGCTAAGTCGAGAAAACTCAGTCACTTGCTTTTACAAGCAAGTAGAACCCAACGCTATTACTAACCTATCTACTCAAATCTCCCCAAACCATAAAGTTATAGAACTGTAAGAACATATTTAAACAGGAGTCTCTCAAACTCGCCTCCACTTGGAGTAATTGCAGGCTGATGAAAACCTCCCAGGGTTTACACATCTGAAACCCAAAGCAACTTGTTGAAACAATGACAGCAGCTGCCAGATTTTTTTGTAAAGTACATATTGTTACATGTAACTGTAACCAGAACATTTGTCTCCCTGGAGTACAAACACCTACCAGCACTTTGAATCCAATGCAACAGATTACAAAAAAAATCACATCCTTGAACATCATGTTCTGAACCTCCACAAAGCATTAAGTATAGCTTCAAGTGCCGCAATAATTAAACATAGTAAGTTAACAATAATCTGGAGACTTCATTCCATTTAAATTTCTATAACGTATTATTCCAACATGATCTACTTCGTTAGCAGCATAAAGCAGTATGAAGTGAAAGTCTGCCAGTATTGTTTATCAGCAATTTGTGAGTCTCTTAAGAACTGAGCTATTAAATGAAGCACAATGTGCTAATGCAAGACCAAGAATAGAAAGAAGCTTGGCTATGAAGTGAGCAAGCTCCCATGTGAACTGTCCTCATTTACACTTCTGTATTAAAATTACTTTTGTTGCAAAATTAATATTGTAACTGTAAGGAATGCTTTGCTAAAAGCACCTACAAGCAAAGTTTTAAAAAACATACATTAAGAAGCCAGTAATTCATCACATCTGACACTAAATTTACAGATCACACTCATGTGAAGACTTAAAGAATATAAAACCTACAGAGAAGTAGCAGAGCTACTTCTTACCAATTAAGTATGGCTTGGGGAATATTTTTTGGTCAGAATTGACTGACCAAGCTCTACAAAACTGTATCAGAACCAAAAAATGCAACAGCACAAGCAAAATCAAAGTGCAGTACTTGCAAGGGGCTACTCAAACAAGAGAAAATATTCTCATTACTGTAATATTGCAGTGTAGTATGAAAAATCAAATCTGCTATGTATTCAGTTCACTGATTTATAAAAATATAAACATATGAAGCATGTGCCCAGATAGCTTCCTAGATCAAATTATGGATGAGAAAGCTGGAAGAAAGATGCTTTCAGATGAACTAAGCTGTCACTTTAACATAACTCCAAGCTGAATACAGTTATTCTCACTTTTCCTCTGACTGTACAAATAGAAATATTTAGAACAAAACATGTTTTCCCAAACTGAAATCATTCCTGCAGCTCTCTCCAACTGTCTGTAAGACATGAAAATCAGACATGATATTCAATGGAAGTTATACTGCTGTGCAGAGAGATTTTTCACAACTATTTCTTCCATTTTTCAGCTGCAGTCACATCCATAGTACTCCATCAGCACCTTAACTACTCTGACTTTCAGAAAGAGAACTTCTCACAATGCTATTTAAGTGCAGCATTCTTCAACCTAGACCTATGCTGAAAGTTGGATGCATGAAATCTGTGTTTGATACAATACAGACTGTTCTATGACCCACTCACTTCATATTGCAGTCACATTTCCATTTGACATTCAGTGAGGGCATCTGACACTGATTTGCCAAGGTTTGCTACAATGATTTTATGAAAAATTATGAAATAACCAGGAAGTTTGAGAATTCTAGCAATATGTAAATTGTATATTAAAGCAAAACCCCAAATCAGCAGTATCATTTGGTCTGGCACCTTTCTGTGAGGAGAAAAAATAAAGTATCTTTAAATCCAAGGTCCAAAATATCAATTCACAGGGTAAAGACAACCAATGCTAGTTAAGGCCAGGGATTTTATTGAAAGTGCACTGACCTTGAAATTCTAGCACTAAAAAAAAAAAAAAAAAAAAAACAAGAAAGAACAAGGTTACTTTTCTTTGAAAGCAAATGCTTCCATGGTAACAACACAATCTTAAGTGGTTATGAACATAGATGAGCTTTTTCAATTGTCTCTGTAGTATAGAATTGTAGAATAATTTTTGTACATTTAAAACAGCAAGATAAATTGTATTAAAGTGAATGTGTCTTTCAAAATGACATGAGATTAGGAGGTTCTGATGGGTGTGGGAAATAACTTTGCTTGGACTGCCAGCTTTCGTTTTCCAGCTCATCACAGCAAATAGTGGCATGAAAGACATGAGAGCTCATCTGCTGACTGACATCAGCAAGGCTGGGCAAACAGTTTAAGTGCTGTTCTTTAAATATTACATGCACTTATAGAGCTTGCAACTTCAAGCCTATTAAGACAGAATATATGCTTTGTATATTCAAATGATTTCCAGTTCACTCTTAATGAAAGCAAGCTTCACATTTCGGGTGTAACTGCTGTTTTAAGAGTAGCTTCAAGGAAAACCCAGAATTGGATAATTTTTGGCAAAGTGTATCACACTTCAGAACATTCTAGTTCTTCTAGAAATAACAAAAAGCACCAAGCATCTGAACCAGGGACTTCACTGATATTTGCCAACAGTACAAAAAAACAGTGAAAATGATGGGACAGGGCAAATCAAACAGACAGGAGGTCAACACTAAATATTCTTCATTGTGGTTGAAAATGATCAAACATACTTAAGTTCACATAATTTAATACAAGCCTTCAGTTCTGTAAATAGTAAGAATTAAAGTTTTCATAATCGTGAATAAAATACTGTCATGATTTTCCCCAGCTTTTGGGAGCCTGAAAAACAAGACTCAGTGATTTATGTAGGGAAACTTCATTTCCTCCCCCCTCCCCGAGAATAAGCTTATGACCCTGATAGTATCTCTAAGAGCACGCTAAGTTCCCACATGGTTCTTCAACAGCATCCATGTACCACAGCCAAGATATTGGATTTTATTTCCTTCCATTTGTATATATACTGAACTATCATTAGCTTGAGGCATACAAAAACTTGTCACACCTACAAGCTTACAAACTATTAACTTTTTGAGTCATGTAACACCATCAGTAGCAGCATCTGCTACACAAATTCTGTTCTATGACACATACATCTTTCAAAAAACTAGGGAAAAAACTACCTATAACTAAAGAAATACTTCCTTAGGGAGCTGGATGTATAGAAAGTTTTTTTTTTATTACTAAGATACGCTTAAAAGGGAAACAGATCTTTAGAGTAATAAATAGCAGCTTAATACATTTTTCATATAGGAAGGCATTTTACCTTGTTGGAAGTTGACTTTTCTACCAACATCCATACTAATAATTGTAGTAAAATCCCTATTTCTGCTGTACCTCATCTAAGAACGAAACAAAGCAGTGTTCCATTCTGTTGAAAAAGCAGGAAAATCCCTAAGTTTTTTGTAAGCAGCTGTTTTCACGCAATAGAATATTAAAAGAAAAATGCAATATGAAACAAATCCCTATTTTCAAAATAGCAAGAATGCTAAGCTAGAAATACTTACTGTATTTATTTACAACTGGTAGCTTTTTCATAAAACTTAACATGGGCAAGAAACCAATCATGTAAAACAAAGGATTTCAGAGAAGGTATTACTTGCCTCAAGCTGTTCATCTTCCAGGAGTTTTATAACCAGCCATCTAATGTCATTGACCGCTTCTTCATTGTTGAGAAAGATAAAGAGATTGTAGAAAACCATAGTCTGGAGGTAGGTTAATATGGTATACCTAGCATGCCAAGAATTGCTTCTTGCCGTCTGCAAGTGAAAGTAAGTATTAGAGTGGAAAAATGCAAAGGAAATGTAAGCTAACAATATTTAAGAAAAAGGTTTTGGGTATGGTCACAAATAACTTTCCTTATTCAGATATTTTTGTTTCATACACTGTTCATTTTCAAAAACACACAATTATTATCTAAATAATAACTACAGGCTAAACTTTCAGAGCAAGCTGTTATTTAATGGTACCTAATAGCATAAAAGACAAAGTAGGCAGGTTTCTCCCTTTGATTAATTTCAACATTATTCATAAGGCAGATATAAATAAAGCACAAATTCTATTCTGCTTGAGTACGTGTGTGTATATATATATATATCTATACAGTGGATATGGAAAACAATTTTTTTTTAAAGTTCCTTTACTTTCAACTTCACATATTTATGCAAGCCCAATTTATTGAAAGCAACAGGCATGGCTGCAGCCTGGATTGCAGTTACTGCTTTAGCTGTGTTCAGTTCACGCCAACTTTTTTAATAGGTAATTTTACTACTGTAGACTGATCTTGAATGACTTGGGAAAAAAATGATTTCTTACATGACAAGCTGTCTAGAGAATGAACCATTTAATTCAAGAGGACATTTGTATCTGCTGTTGTTTTTCAGAAAGTTGTACAGGAGATTAAAGGGCAATTCTTTGTGACAACTGATTTCAAACTGGAGTTTGATTATTATGTTCACGAAGAAACATGGCTTAAAGTGGTCTACTGATGAGCTGAATTTTAATTTAAAATCTTGTTCAATTACTTATCAAGATACTAGTTGGTTTTCATGTTTTGAAGTCAGAAACAAAACGAAATACATTTACTATTTCCTAGAGTGCATCAGTTAATAGTAAGCCTTAAGATATTTAGAGCATACTCACTTGTTTTAGCACCTGAAGTACCAAAGGCACTTGCTGAGGATACAGCAAACCCTGAGACATTAATGACAAACACATCTTTGCATCTCTCTTGAGTTCATCATAGCTGTTGTCATTTTCTACTGGTGCAATCTACAGAAGAAGGGGGTGGGGGAGACTCGTGTTAGTAAATAAGCACTGGTAACAGCCAAATCCTGAAACTCTCATTTCACCTCATGAAAGGAAAGTTACCTTGGAAAAACAGAATTAATATAATGCTGAAATATAAAGTTAAGAAAACCAATCGATACAATGTTAAGATATTCTCAGCAATCATGAGATCCCTGGTTCCTTGTACATGTATTACTTATCTAAAACAGTATGGCTAGTCTGAAGCAGATTATAGAGGATTAAATGGATGCTATTAAGACTTCAGTTACCCCACTGCAGTTCTTTTGCTATCACGTCCAATAAATATTATAGATGTAGGCCCAAAACAGAAAGATTTATTTCGAAGTAGTTCAAATTCTTTCACATAAGTAAAGCTTTATTTTGTGCCCATGTGCACTGCTGTTGGATAATTGACAGATGTTTATATAAAGTAAGACATAGGCTTCGGAGCATGCTAAATATATAGTATTTCAGATAGGTAGCTATGAATGAGTCAGTTTCATGAAAAAATACCGATAGCAGGAAAAACAAGAGACTATCGTCATTTAGAAAGGATTGTATAATCATACGTAAGTATCAGAAAAGAAACAACACAGACCTACAAATCATTATTGTCAGGAAATTACTTACGAGGCTAGATTACCAGCTGTAAACATACATAAGCATAAAAAAAATCATTTAGGTCTCTTTGCATGCATGTTTTTATTATCACTGTTTTAATTTTAAAAGTTCCTTATAACTTTGCTTTATATACAAAAGTCCTCACTTAATCAAACATGACTAATAAAGCAGCAATTAAAGCATATACCTTGAAAAATAAGGGTAAAAGCTGGAGTTGCTCTGTGACAGCTGTAGAAAAGGACCGTCCTGCACTTGCCATCAGCCACTTCAGAACTGTTTTTATGAAGAGAAATGATCACTGATCAAGATAAAAAATAGCAATGATCCCCAAACAAACCACAGACCAAATTTATTACAAGAAGTGCCTGTGAAATTTTCACACCATAAAGCAGACCTGTACTGGTAGTCTGACCTAATAAAGGTGACTTTATAAACCTGAAGTCTGAAACAAGAGATACTTTGCTGAAGCCACAGTCTGAGGTGAATTTGTGAAACTGTACCCTGCAACCATATTGCAGACCTCAATCATCATCTCCTGAAATACTCCCCATTTTTTAACCTGATTAAGTAACTCACTAGTTTTCAAGAGTTTAATGCCCTGAGTTCTCTCATCTTGTTCACCAACTCCATTCTCTTCCATAACGTGATTTTGAATTTCTTCATCTGCTTCCATGAGGGGTTTAAGATTTTCAAGTATCCGGGTGGTAAATTCATGGACACGAGGAGATTTAGTTGCAACAGTATTTGGCAAGGAAACATCTATCATGAATATATAGGTCAAAACGCTAAAAAAAAGCAAACAAACAAGGCAAAAACATACAGTTAGCATGATTCCTGAGAGAGATCATACATAATCATAACAGGCCACATACAGTAAAAAAATTAAGATAAATCACCTGAAGTTTCGGAAGCAAGTCTCAACAATAATTTATCTAATTTCTATTGCCAGCATTAATGTACATAGATAAGCAGTAATCACTTTAAATATAGACATTTAGATATTCCATAACCCAAATAAAACCACGAAAAGAAAACCCTCAAGAGCTGCAGAAGAGACCACTCACCTTCCTATCCTCTCTCGGACATTTTTGTAAACCTGTGTGAGTTTGGGTTCCAAATACTTCAGCAGTCTGTGCAACAGTTCTGGGACTCTCCACTCTTGCTGTGCAAGGCCACCTTGCAGTACGTAAAGTCGGCTAGAAATCAGAACAGCTCATCTTTAGTCATAGAAAATTGTTCCTCCCTTTCCCAGTCCCCTCCAAGTCTTGTTTTTGGCATGTTTTGTGTGTGTCAATGCATAAAACTGTCTTTGTGTGAAATGCATGCAAAGATGGATCAAGAATACAGAATGAAACAACAGTACCGCTGTTATGCCAGTTCCAAAGCTCACGTTCTGCTAACTAGATTTATTACACTTAAAAAATAATAATGAAAAAACTACCATTGTGTGGCGAAAGATAACAGGAAAGGAGTGCTTCTACAAGCCACCTGGCACAATATGCTTTCAATACATTTTATCTATGCTATATTTCATTCTTTATTCAGCCACAACAAAACAGTTTAATTTTACCATGCATCAACAAATGATCCTCCTTCACCACTCAATGGAGACTCCAACAGCAACTCAAATAACCAGTGCAGTTTCCTAGGATCTCTGCTCTCCTGAAAACAAATGGGCAGAAATATAAGTAAACTGAAGATTTAAAAAAATACTTACAATGTATAAACTACCCAACTTTTGACAGAGATGGTCTTTGCATCCCCTGGAATTATCCTATTAAGCAAGTGCAAAGCTAAACTTCACTATGAACCTCAATAGGAGTAAAGTCCAGTGAAACTACACACAATTTTAATTATTTGGTAAAGACAATGATCATAATAAAATGACTTATTTGCTTAATTTCTTCTAAGTATGAACAATCATGTCTAAATTTTGGTAATTAATTGCCAGGGTTTTGTCTAACAAACTATGCTGAATTTTCCCACGACTTTGAAGAATTACTGATTCAAGGTCTTTGCAGCCTACCATTTACCCTGCTGCTCAGACACTCCAACTCCCAAGTCCATCACAGTGGACAGCTCTTCTAAAATATTTAAATAGCTTTTGTTATTTATATTAAATATTTATAGCTTTTTCAGAAATTGTTGTCTTCTGCCCTTTGCAGACAAATACACAGACTTAATTTTGAAACTGTTATTTTTATACTCTACTTACAGTTCTCAATTTTAGCTGATAAAATACACCCAAATCCCTCTGTTCATAAAGCTCTTATTTACATATTGTCTGCAAAACTTGGCCATTTGGATACAGCTTTACAAGACTAAGAGTGGAATACTTACACAGGAGGTTGCTATGCATGTGCCCCAATCATTATATGTTTCCACTGTAATGTTGGATAAAGCCGTTCGAAGCAATGGACAGAGAATCTTCCAAAGTTTTTCCACCTGCTCAGCAAAAAGGCAAAAGGCAAGATTTGTCTATTTAAGTGCAAAATGACCATTTGACTTCTGTGAATCCAAATCTTTTTATCTTTTTAAATCATGGAAAAAGAATGAAGATTCTGGAAGCAACTATTGTACAGTATTTATTAAACAAAAAAATACTATCTGAAATAAGATTTGAGGAATAATTTTCATTGTGTTTAAAACGTGTTTAGAAATACTGTGGACTGAGTATGCACCACTTTCATGGTGAATTAATAGTACATTGTAACAGATATTGCATACACTTTGCTTTTGATAGGATAGCAGTCTTGTACACCCCAAGGACTTCCTTTTCTCCCATTTTATGTTTTATTTTTTCATTAAGGAATTTATTCTCACAGAATTATTTTTCAGCACAGAAATTAATCTAAAGATAAGCTAGACAGCTACATCTAGACTAAATAAAGATGTCATAATCCAAGGTTGCCAGAAGCCCTTACTCCAATCGGAAATTACAAACCACGTCAGCTTTGGTATCTCCTTCCCAGCAAACTGTTCTTAGTTTTACTCTTGAAGCATTTTGTTAACACCTAGTATTAAATGGGCACCAAATCAAGCTATGAGTTATGCTTCAAAGTTTGACAATGAAGCACTATGTGTTCCAACATTTTCCAGTCCCTTGTGACACATTAAAACCCTCAACTTCGTATGCTTTATTTTCTTAATAATTCAAACTTATTCCTTAATTTCCATGAATCAATCAAAAATACTACTTCAGCACCTTCTCAAATGTCCAGTGTTTAGAACCTCTTATTAAGCCTGCTATAATTTCAGCTACACATCTCTGGGTGCTCTCATGGGAGTCTGCCACAAGTCGTTCTAAGTGGGGCTGAAGAACTGGCAAGAAGGCATCATCAAAGTTTCTGAACAGGCCCTGGAAAACAAGATTAGAGTGTCTGCTGTAACTGTCTAAGCCATTGTTTCTTAAGAACAAAAATTGTCAAGCTCTTGATATTTGAATATAAAGAAAGTTAAATTACTTTGTTTTTGTAATAGAATTATATGCAAATGTCCTATGTTCTTTTATATGACTAAATTTTTCCCTAAACAGTTAATCAGAAGAGAGGACTCATAGGATTAATCATAGCAGCATGCCTTTAAAGATCAACATTTTTCAACAGTGGGGCATAAACCAGGAGGCATGTGGCTTCCCCACACTTTGATAATCACCAAAATGGAAGCAACGTAGTATTAAACGCCAGTTACCTTGAAGAGGCAAAATCGTCGAGGATTAAATTTATCTTTCCCTTTTCTGTCTTCTAAAGACAAAAATTTTATTAACTGCTCAACAAACTTCGGATCAGAAAAGTGATCATATATGATTTGTTCTGCCTGTAACAAAAAAACCAAACCAAAACAACAAACAAAAAAACCAAAACAAAACACAGAACAACAAAACGAAACTGATTAGTTTTGAGGTGCTTGATTATCACAGCAATATCCCAATCTTTTCAAGTTTTAATTTTTTCATTTCAATTCTATTTTTGGCAAAAATCATGCCTTGGTCACCCATCTCCTCCTTCATTTCACAGGAAGTATTCAGTAATGTTTTGCAAGACTCCTGATTTTTGATTTCAGTAATAACTTTGGATTGTCTTTCCTTTCACTAGCACAATCCCTACAAAGCAGTCATTCCCAATGTCATCATTACTTCATTCTTAACTCTGACAAAAACTTGAAAAAGAACAGAAGTGCTCATTAATACAGATAATTCCACGATAGCTAACAGAGAATCTGCAATACATTAAGGTAATAATTTCTTCTCATATGCTAACACATTAAGTGTGAAAATTTAGTAGAAACACACAATTAAAAATATCTTGCTTGTTAAAATTTATTATATTCACATAGCCATAAAACTGCATAGTGAGCTCAGTCTCCATCTTGGCCTTCAAATTAAGCAAAACAAACCTGTTTCCATACATTTTGTGCAACACTCTTCAAATGGAAAGCAGTACTTTGATTAAAAGACAGAAGGGAATTTGATTGCCACAGTTATCTGTGGACAACACAAAAAAAAGTAGTAGAATTTAAAAACCCACAGAAAAGAAACACATTGAAACCCTTACCTCTGACAGCTCATCTCTTCTTCGCCCAAGCTTTGGTTGATGTTCAACTGGAGCATAAACTGTCATAGTTCTGAATATCAAAAACACTAAATGTAGCAGCATGTTTCAAAGTAAAATAAAGCTAGTTTCTATATTTTCTATGCTAAATAGGATTTATAATCAACTTCCAAAGTGAAAAACTTGAATAAAAGTTAAATGTTATAAAGGCTTTCCTACAGCAAGCAATTCAGAATTATTAGTGATAGTATAGTCTGAATATTTCACAACTACACAACTTTCAAGCATATATACTTCATTTTAAAACCGGCAGTTAAAGAGCCATATAAAGTATGTGCCTATACTACTCTCAAACTCCAAAGATAAACAGGTAGAAACCAAATCATTAAATCAACTAAAAAGGCCCCACAAAAAACACCCAGAAAGGGTAAAACAAGCAAGGAACACAAAGGTGAAGTAAGCCATTAGTGTCTTCTTTTGTTTCAATTAAAAAATTAAACCCAACAAATATTATTCCATTTCCCACTGGTTTATTTTTTTTCTGCCAACTCTCACAATGCTATCTTCATGCTTAATGATACTCACTGAGGCCAGGTATAATATCCCCAGTGTGTTTTCTCCACAAAACAACATGACTCCCAAGCTTCCTTGGTCTTTGGTAAACTCTGACTGTCATAGTGCAGCCACTGGTTATCCGGTCTGTCACCAGCCTGAATGCTGGAAGGCTTCATGCTCCCACCTGGTCAAAGAGGAATTCATACTCTGTCAAAATTGTTCATTAATAGTAACTCAAAGTTTGCTGGGACTGTTAATAAAAGGATGCTAAAGAGATGATACGTCTCCCTCACCCCAATCAAATCTGTACTGAGATTTGCCCAAGGAGACCAAAAGCAGCCTTAACAGAAACAGAAGAGATTCTTTTAGTAATTTATATGAATATGCCATTTGAAATTATTAAGAAGAGATTTACAAATTCTTTTCACATCTTTCTGAAAGTTTTTAAAAGCCTTCTAAGAGAAGAACTCTCTGAAGCTCTAACACACTTCAGAGAATTCACTTCAAGTAAGTAAATAGCTTAATACGTGTACATAACATACTGCAAAAAAACCCTGAAAAATGACCAATTACATTACCTGATTTTTTTTGCTTGAACTATTAACAGAGAGAAATAAAAAGCTTGAGGTTCATGTTTAACTGAACCAGAAAAACGTGCTTTTAAAAAGAATTTAAGGATAAGTGTCTTACAGACATTTCTTATTACTAAAAACTTACTTATTTCATAAGGGCAGATGGGAACTTTCTTGTGTGTTCTCTTAAGCTGCTTAAGAATACCAGCTACAGCTGAGATGGCCACCTAAAAGAAAGAAATGGACATTACTGTATCCATTCCATACATTTGCTTCCAGAAGCATGTGTGCAATCTTCTTATCATAAACACATTTTAAGCCAGCTACTTGCTACACTAAAAAAGTTAGTGAGCGTAATCGTGAACACTGTCACCCCAGTGGCCGATACTTCCTATAAAGAAGCAATCACACCCATTTCAGGAGATACAGGGCATGACTCAAGTGTCTCCTTTATGGCCCAGAAAAATCTCCCCACTGATCATTTCAAGAAGAATGAAAGGTACAAATATAGCACATCAATGATGATTCCCTTCAAGTAAAATAAGCTGCAGATGGGAAAAAAAACCAGACACCTGCAAAAGAAATTCCACTAAAGAATTCTGAATTAAGTAAAAATGAATATGTTCCACATTTTCACACTTTACAGACTTTGTACAGTATTGTCATGTCTTTATCAACATTTGAGCTAAACCCCCATCCCATGAACTGCAAAATAAAGAAATTTAATTATGTTGGTTTTACCTTACGAACTACAATTGCATCATGGTTGAGACACTCCACAAAAAATTTTATGGCACGGACAGGCAGTATCCTATCATCCCTCAGGAGCAGAGACAGAAAACCAATGCTGATGTGCTCGAACTTCCAAGGACTGAAAAAAAAAAAAAATATTCAAAACACAAATTAACATAGTCGCATGTACCGCTTCTGCACAGAAATGGTTCTACATATTAAGATTATGTAAATATTTTTTGACTAACATAAGTAATGTTCTATGCCACTGCTACAGTCAATGAGCTTAACTGTCAATTAAGGAAGCTTCCAGAGCTCTGTGAACAGGCAAGTGCAATCAACCATATTCAGTTAATGATGCCTTTTTGATCTGGGTATTTTAATGTAAAATACAGACTGGCATGGGTCTGTATTTTGATTGTTTGTATCATTGTTTTGATGATTGATTTTGATTAATTATTTTGATGTTTGTATACACAAATATTATGCTACATATTTAAATCTATTTTGATGTCAGTATCATGCAGACAGAACCACAACATTTATCCCCAGAATTTTTTTTTTTTTAATTATTTAAGAAAAATAACAAGTCAAAGTAATTACCAAAAAAGCTTAGCTTCAATATTTGATGATGCCTTAAATTAACAAATCAAGCTCCCAATGAAAATAAATTCCTTATTCATTCACTGCTTTACATAGGAGACAGTAATGCTAAAGACTCCCCTGCGCTGGCCTTTATCTTCCTGTTTGGGAAGCAGAATTCATACGCCAATGCACGAGGTCCTCCAGAAATTCAGTTTCAGCAGATACCTCTGCAAAACCTCTTCAAGGAACTGGCTGCAATCCATTTCATGTAAGACTGCTACTAACATTCTGCTTTTGAACAATTACCTCAAGGGTGAGGCAGTATTACTCAATTCTGGTCATGCAATCTTGACGCAAATGAGATTCATTCATGCAGCTACCTGCAACCCACCCCCCAAAATTTCTCATGCACAGAAAGGGAAACTTACAGATTTCTTTGCTCCACACAGTCCAGCAGCATGTTGACCAAATTTTCATAATTTCTGAGAGAAAAAGAAGAAATCATCAACCAAATGATACTGGAAGAACCCTTTAAAAATAGAACTAAAGTTCCTCAAAAAAGGCAATGAAGTAAACACAGCACCAACGGGGAGGACAGGAAAGAGGAGGAGGAGGAAGGGAGGAAATAGGAGTGTAGAGAGCGGCTGCCAAGTCAACAGAGAAGATAAACTCAACAAATTTAGCATGCTTAAAGACTGCAGTACTTTAGAATTTTATTTAATAATTTTGGATTATTGTATTTAATGTAAATATTAGGTAGTATAACCTAGTGTTTAGGGAAGTTTAACTTACCTCAGAGCCTCAGCATTCTTTTCTTTCTGTCGCTGAATTCCTAACTGAATTTCCTCTGAAGGAAGACCTGTGAAGTTGGAACTTGGGTGTTCCGATTTCTGTAGCATAACAGCTATCTCAACACATTTCTCCGGAACCTATTGACAGAGAATGCAAAGATTTGGGACTGAGCAGCAAATTTTAAAGTTTTTAATATTTGTTTCTGTTTTGAAATATGCAGAGTGCAAAATTTTCTATCTGCATAAAACAAGTCCACGAAGAAGTGGGGAAGACAGCTTTTGTGCTCACACAGCAGAATTATTTCTTTAAATACATGTTTTATTGTACTTTAAAATTCAGATAAAGACAAACTTTAATATTTCCTTAAGCAGAAAAACTGATAATACTTTTTATTGGCACTCATTCTTTAAAATTAGTACCTCTGCCAAGTCAAGAGGCAGTTGTGTCCCAATTACTGCATGCTAGAAGCAGCACAATGCTACAAATACAATATTAATTTGATGATGCTGTCCACACACCTTCACAAGACCCACACTAAGTAACACCAAAAAGCCAACTTAAATTTTGTTTCTCTAACAAAATTCTGTTCTGCTTCCTGAGAGGTTAATAAAAATTACAAATTCCAATAGTATTACAGTATAATCTATTCCTTCAGTCTCAAAAACACACATCAACATACTCTGTGACAAACTGGAACACGATTGGAACACGATCAGCATTAGAATACTCAAACACCACAAGTCTCAAACATTTATGTAATCTAATGCTCTCAAAAGCCAAGATATTAACACCAAGCAGTCTGTCACTTACTGCAAAGTCCAATCCAATTGTCTCATACTGCCGATGGATTTTTTCTGCGAGGTCATCAAATAATCTCACTATGGATGGTTTCTCCAAGGACATAGCTTTGCTAAGCCCAGAAGAAACAATTGCTGGCCATGTCTGTGCAATACAGTCCCAATCATGAAGATTTGCCAAGCATACTCCACTGTGATTTCCAAGAAGACAATATAAGGCACCCTATAAAATAAAACATGTAATTTCAGCAAGTTAAAGCATTGTTCATATGTGATACCTATCTACATAAGCAGATACATACACACAGAGAAAAAAAATTAAGTGGGGGTTACGTGAGAAACAGCCAAATTTTCCAGGCAATTGGAATGAAGTCTTGGGGACCGTTTTGGGAGCAGAGTCTTACAAGAAGAATAGTGCCTGGGTAAGCACATCAGGGATATCATATAGGCTACAACTGCCTGGTAGCAGTCAAATACCAAATTCAGGTACTGTAGCAGATGCTGTAAGTGTAGCAAAACTACAAATGATCAAGAAAAATGTGGTTGCTTATCTGAGACAGGGATAGAAAAAGGGAGGTACAAGGATAGCAGAAAAAAATAATAATCAAGAAACAAGGAAAGAGATAAGATACGCAAGCAATGTAATCAAGTGCTGTCTGATAGGATCTAAGTATGCAGCTGGAGCACAATAATAGGCCACAGCTGCTGTTCTGACCACATTACAGGAGTCCAACTTGCCCCTGTAGCCAAAGGGGCTGAGGAAGAGTTTAGGAAGAGGGAAGCATGACATTTTCAAAAACCTGGATGGACAGACTGCATCCTGGCATCACTGTTAGCACAATTTCTAGGCCTGACAGCATCAGCATTCACCCGCCACTTCATAACAAAACCCATCTAGATTTAAGGTAAGTTTTTTTGCATTACCAACTTTTTTGTCTTGTTCAGGCTATTTTCTGATGCTGCTACAGCTGACAGTACTGCTTAATGAGTTCTACTACCCTGGACTATTGCTTCTCAATTACTTTCCATAGAGACAGTTTTTAACACACGTTTCTGTAATACCTGAACACATGATTAAATAAACATAGTGAACACCGCATTTCTCTTGGCATGTGATCTAACTGAAGTAATTCCTTACACTAGTCATGCATAAGGTATAGTGCCATGAAAGTATCAGTCATGCTAATAAACAAGAAAATGCCACTTGCATCATTAAAAATTCTCCTATAAAAAACACTTTCAAAAGACAGATATGAAACAAAGCTAGTAAAATTACTTTAAATTGCTTTTGAGTGACATCTTGCCGGTCTGGACGCAAGAACTCCAAAACCAAGGGAATTATATCTCTGCAACAAAAATTGTATGTTCCCAGAGCTGTGAAGAATGCTTGCTGAGCTTTGCTTCTGACCTGTGGAGAGAGATATTAATAGGAAGTTTTCTGAAACAAAAATATACTTTACGAAATTAACATCCTTAGCCATTTGAGTTACCTATGCACACAGAGTTTACATGACGTTTTTGTGCACAGAAACAGAATTACTTGCTATAGGTCATAAACAGAATGCTTCCCCTCATCCTTGCTCACAGTTGTTCAGAAAAGCCTACTCCTTGGTTCTTGAGAACAGCTACCAAGTTAAACAAAATTCTTTATGTTGGCAGAAAGAGTCAATGTGGTTTTAAAATAATTTGAAGCAAACAGTGAGAATAAAAGATGCAGCTGGCAGAACTCTAAGGAGCCTGAAAACATTGTGGATGGATCTCAACAGAAAGCTTCCACAAGGCAAAAAGTTCAGGATCCAGCTACTGGTACACTTATACTTGCTTTAAGTATTTTTAAGAACCAGGATGCCATCGTACGTCCTTCCTAGAAGCAGACTCAACATTCCAAATAGCATCATTAATTGTATCATCATATCTAAAACCAAATTGGTATGTCTTCGTTACATTTTTAAAAATTGAACTCTTTTTAGAAGCCTAGAGTTAAGTACCTCGAAAAACTTTAAATTTTTAACCTAAGTTGTCAACCTCTTAAGTTCTTATTTGAAAAAGAAGGGGCTTAAAGCAAAACCTATGCTGAAATTGGCAACTAATGCAAGTGAACTAAGTAAATATTTCATGCTACCATGGAAATAAACTGAAAAGCAAAGATCCTTAAAACTTAACTTGAAAGTATTAACAAGAAACTCCATATATTACACAGTGTAAAAGGGGTTGTTCATTACCTGACCATATGAACTTGTGGACAAACACAGAAGGTCTCTGATCATCTCCTGGTGGGAAGTTTTATATTCACAGCCTTCCATTGTTAGTGTTCTCAGCTAAATTGCATAGAAAACACAAAGAACAGATTGTTTTTCATTTCACACATACAAGAGAATCACTAGTACAGGATAACTGCATCTTTTGCTAAGTAACAACAAATCAGCTTTCAAGTTAAGTAGTTAGTAAAGATTTCAGCAAAAATATTACCTCATGCTGCAACATAACTCTGTCTATCAGCAAAGCTCTGATATGCTGCTTCTTTCCTTGAAGCTGTGAACAAATACATAATCTGGTTTAGATTTGAGAATTCATGAGCGATTTGTACTGACTGATTTCACCATGTACTCTTCTAGAAACAGACATCTGACACATTCTTCTTGGCAGACAACCTTAATTTTTTTTACCCAGGTAAATTCTTTATTTGCCTATTAGTCTATTAGCAAAAGGAAGCTCTGGTCACAGAAATGTCATGGTGAACAGTGACCAGAATGCCAAAACTCAGACTTTGGTCCAAGGATATATGCAGAGAGAAGCTACAATTCAGAAGCGCTAAGCTATTTATTAGTAAGATTTCCAGATAAAGGTACAAAAGCACCATAAAATAATAATGCAATTAAGACTTCAAATTTATAAAAACTGATTAGGAGAGTAATGAAAAGACAAAAAAGGCTTTCTGAACATTAAGAACTATTTCCACCCCACACCTAAGCGTTATAAAGGAAAATCACTGACCCTGTTCTCCATTGATTTTTTCACTAGATTAAAGCTTTTCCATCGTGAATCAAACTCATGCTTGTGAGATCCTTGGAACTGCAAAACATCACTAATGATCTGTAGAAACAAAGAAGTGACAAAGAGTTATTATTTGCAAAACAAGTCATCTTATCTTAAGTATTGCAAGTTATAAGTATACCTTTATTACTAGAAATAAAGACTTGGTATCATCTTCCGAATGATCAAGTATATAGCCTGCAATTGAAAGAAAACTAATTAGACAGGGGAAGAGCTTTAAAGTAATTTATTTCATTTCTACAAATCTTGAATTTAAGAATTACAAAGTAAACAAGTTTTTAATCCATGAAATTATAATTGAAAGCATAACACAGTACTTCCTTAGAAAGAGGAGCAGCTAGACTTACGCAGCAATTTCCTTGTAACCCTTGCAATTGTTTCACGATAATTCTCTCGTGATAAATCTACAAAAAAAATGAAACAGGTTTTTTTCTTGGTTGTTTTTTTTTAATTATACAACAGCATAAAAAGCAATTTCTAAATAAGTAAGCCAGTGGAAACCCAGAGCAGGCTATTCACAAGTGGCAGTACGGACAATTAAAAAAGCCACCACCTTGTTACATCTAAGGACACCACCCTTGCTGAACATGAAATGGTGTGTACACAAAAATTTATGTGGGCCAAAAAAGCCCATTTTATATAAAGAGAAGATTCAAAAATATGCTTTCTAAAAGAATTGGCTGGATTTACATCAGATACAACCTGAACAGAATTACGATCTACTTACCATATTCCACACCAGTGTACAATTTCGTCTCTTCCAAAGACACCAGACTTGGGACCCTGCATGAAAACAAACCAAGTATTACTACACATAATGAAAATCCTTGAGTATGAGAGTTTCACTGACATGTAATTCATTTTAAATGATGGCAAGAGAATCCAGAAGCAATGTTAACACATTCCCACATTTTCTCAATATGGACCAGCAGCACATTGCTGATACAGGACAGTCAATGTCTCCTGAAAGGTCTGTTATTTTCTTGGCTTCTAACCATAATCAGCCTGTATGCCCTGTACCATCTCTGTAACTAAAGGATTACTTCCCTGAATTTCTTACATAGTCAATGATAAGATGACTTATACAAAACTCTCTGGCTTAACCAATGTTCTAACATACACCCAAGTGAAGCCTGTCCCACTGTATAAGAAGCTCACAGAAGCCAAGCACATGAAGTAATTTGAGACTTTATCAGTGCTCTCTTAGTAGCTGTTTCAGCAACAACTTTATAGTCAAAGACAGAGTGCAGCCATAAGCTTGACTGAAGCTCTCCAGATTTCAAACATGGTATATAACAGGAATCACAGAATTTTCAGGGTTGGAAGGGACCTTAAAGATCATGTATTTTTGACCCCCCACAATGGGCAGAGACACCTCCCACTTGATCAGGTTGCTCAGTGCCCTATCCAGCCTGGCCTTAAAAACTTCCAGGGATGGGGCCTCTACCACCTCTCTGGGCAATCTGTTCCAGTGTCTCACCACCCTCATGATGAAGAACTTCTAATATCTCACCTAAATCTACCCTCCTCTAGTTTGAATCCATTCCCCCTGGTCCTGTCACTACCTGACATCCTAAACAGTCCCTCCCCAGCTTTCTTGTAGGCCCCTTCAGATACTAGAAGGTTGCAATGAAGTCTCCTCAGAGCCTTCTCCTCTCAAGACTGCATAACCCCAACTCTCTCAGTCTGTCTACACAGGAGATGTGCTCCAGCCCTTCAATCATCCTTGTGGCCCTTCTCTGAACACACTCCAGCACATCCACATCTTTCTTGCAGAAGCTCCAGAACTGGACACAGTACTCCAGATGGGGTCTCAGGAGAGCAGAGTAGAGTGGGAGAATGACCTCCCTCAACATGCTGGCCACACTTCTCTTGATGCAGCCCAGGATCTGGTTGGCTTTCTGGGCTGCAAGTGTACACTGATGCCTCATGTTGAACCTCTCATCCACCAGCACTCCCAAGTCCTTTTCCTCAGGGCTGTTCTCCATCCTGTCACTGCCCAGATTATATTGGTGCTTGGGATTGCCTCAACCCAGATGCAGGACCTCGTACTTCGTCTTGTTGAACTTCATGAGGTTGGCATGGACCCACCTCTCCATCCCATCAAGGTCCCTCTGGATAGCATCCCTTCCCTCCAGCGTGTCAGCCACACCACATAGCTTGGAGTCATCAGCAAACTTGCTGAGGGTGCACTCAATGCCACCATCCATGTCACCAAAGATGTTAAACAAGACCAGTTCCAATACTGATGCTTGAGGGACTCCATTTGTCCCTGCCCTCCACTTGGACACAGACCCATTGACAGCCACTCTTTGGGTGCAGCCATCAAGCCAGTTCTTAATTCACTGAGTGGTCCATCCATCAAACCCATGTTTTACCACCTTGGATACCAGCATGTCATGCGGGACAGTGTCAAAGGCTTTGCTCAGGTCCAGGTAAATGACTTCGGTTGCTCTGCCCATGTCTATTGACGTTGTGACCTTTTCATAAAGGCCACAAGGTTTGTCAGGCTCGATTTGCCCTTGGTGAAGCCATGTCGATTATACCCAATCATCTCTTCATTATTCTGCTTCAGGAGTGCCTCTCGGGAATACTGAGATCAAACTTATAGTTGCTGCTAACATTAATATTTTGACATAATTTCCTATAGGAGTCAAGGCTGCAGCAGCAATCCCATCTATTAAACCATAGTCTGTTTTAAAGCCTGAGCTACTGTAATGCAACAGAAAGCTATTTCCAAAATGCACATGTACTCAAGCTATTTTGCTAGTGTATGCTGGCACCAGGAGCCAGGTTCTACATGATACTATCCACAGGGCTTTGAGTACTCAAACAGGACACATTTTCTATTTTAAGAAGGCAGAGAGCAAGAAGTTAAGTTCAGAATATTTATGACTTGACTCATTCAGGGTGACAGAAACATTAGTCAGATGGCAGTGCACTGTGGTCTCAGGGCTTTTGGAGAGACAAACATACCTAGTTTTCATTTCCTTTACACAAAGGAGCATCAGCAACAGTGCAGTCACCTGCCTTTAAAACATTTTCAGTCTTGAACCAATAAAAGTACTTAACATTCTTTCATGGTTTAAATACTAAGTGTTTCTGTAAGCCACTATTTCCAATTTCTGTACATTTACACCACTATGAGACTTCCTTAAAAACAGACACTAGAGCAGTTGTCTGATAATAGCAATAAGCACTAAAAACCAGTATGAATGTAACTGTTGAGAATGTCTGTGATATAAAAATAAATTTTACTTACAGATGAGCTACCCTTTCTCCTTTCAGAGGTGGCAGAATGTTTCCAGAACCAATCAAGCAGTTATGAACAATAGCAAGACACTGCTGCACATCATCTCTTAAAAACAAATAAAATCTCATTACTCGTCTGTTAAATGCTTGAAAATATATAGTTTAGCATTTGTATTTGTTTTTTTAAATGGCCTTCTCTTTAGCTATATCACTTCTAAACACAAGAGGAAGCACTACAGAAATCCATAATTTTTAGATCCAACCTACATTCTGAAATGATGAAGGGAATTTCAGTACAGAGAGATGAACTGACCTCAAAACAGACTGCTTTACCCCCCAATTTTTTAAACAACTATCTAAATCTCAGATAAAATCTCAGTCATACCAGACATGATTAAGATGAGGGAATAATTTCTTTGTGTGAATATTTTACATAAGTAACACAATAATGTCAACTTATTTTTTCTGTGTTAATTTAGAGAATTTAGGAATTCTTTTAAAATCTGTCTTATCTATAGAAGTAACATTTAGTACAAACTTAAAGAGATTTTGCCCTTTGTTCTCATCTTTGTGGTAAGCAGCTATGATCTATTAAGTACCTCCTCTCAGCCCTCTTAAGATGTTTCCTAACTGACAAGATCTTAGTACAACTGCATTACTTATCAAACCTCTAAACATGCTCTAAACATGTATGTTCAGCAATGCTGGTAGGATTTTTATCTTTTGTAATAGAAGGCTTTACTTGGAGGCTCCTAAATATACAAGAAATGTTTGATTTCCAGTTATTATTTGGTGGAAAAAAAATTGCAAGAATACAAGCCCCAGAAATACTGCAACTCAAAGCAACAGCAAACTCACCTAGTAGCCTATTTATTCACACCTGTTACTCCCTCAGCAACTAATGGTATTTACTCTTGCAGCTTTGCTATCTTGCCTTCCAATTTCATTTGCAATTCATGCACTTGGCTATATGCTCCCAGATCACCATCATTTATTTCTAGTAGGTAGCACAGTGAAGTCTTGACCAAAGCAAAGACCAGTTCTGTCATAAATTAACAGCTTTATATACAAGGTGTCAAAAAGAAAAGAAAAAAATTAAACATACAAGCCTTAAATAAATAAGTGAGCAATATCTTTTCCTCTTTCAGTTGAAGTACGATTTCTGATCACAACTTAGTGGCACTGACCATATACTGTCTTTTCCAGATTTAAAAAAATGTGAAAACTTGGTCAGACAGAAAAACATTTAGGAGCCTGATATACCAGACATCCTGCTTCATGTAGGGCTGCACTTTACAGCACGAGGTACCATGTCACATGCTATGAACATCAACTGAAGTATACATAGCTTTAAGGACATGAAGGTTTAACATGAGAAATGAAGCATGCTTGAGATTTTATGCTGGTAAACAGCTTTAGCTATCTGATACTTTAAATGCTTACTGAACTCATTATTATCTTGTGCTCAGGAAACTACACTTACAAAGCCACAGTTTCACACTGAGTTTTAATAAGATTGGGCAACCGTATTCTTGCCTCCATTCCTATTTGTTATGCCACCAACTCTGCATCACCTCAGTTTCAACACTGATGCTTTTTACAGGAATACACTATGTACTGAATTCACTTACTCGTAGGAAGTGGAGCAAGGCAGATTTCCAAGCCAAATCAGTTCTGTGTTCCACTCAACAGCTTAGGAACACAAACTGTTCTACCAAAATAACGAGGTCAGAGTCGAGAGGAAAAGCTTTTTTCCTGCTGACTACTGTTAAGTGGAAACAACTTGTGGAATGAATTTTTAAAAAATTATACAGCAGAAAAGTCTTTTTTACACCAACATAAAATGTCTTAAGATTGTTTTAAAGAGTGTTTCACCTCAAAATAATTTTATCCGTTTTACAAAATGAACCTCCAAGCTACATGTACTCTTAAGAATTAAAAATTCTGGAAATCCTGGAATAATTTCAAAGACTGAGTAACATCATAGTATTTTACTCCTTAATTTTACTCTTATTTTTTTACAGTAACAGTATGACTGGCAATAATACTTAAAACAGACGAGTGGAGAACCATGCCATCCCCATTATTACATATCACAACTAACCTGGACATTTCTAGCTTTCCAGTTGCATAGAGCTCTAGCCTGGTGAGCTCAGGCTGAAGAAAAGTATCCAGCAAATAAAAAGCAAAGTCTGTTTCCTCAGATGAAGGAACATGCCACTGAATGTCCAGGTTCCACAGATCACCTGGTTTGCCCCAGTCCTGTAGGACATAAAGACATTTCTTATTAAGACATTTCTTATTCAATCTATGCAACAAATTGTCTTTTTAAAAAATTTGCATTTTTTTCAACTAAAAAAAACCCAACAAAACCAAACACATGAGCTAGCTATTGCTGTGAAGCTGTAAACCTGGCAATTCCAAGAAAAACAACATAAACAAAACCCAAGAACATAATAAAATCAAACATGAATTCTAAAGCTACTATAACATCTAACATGTACCTGCAAAATAATACATAACTGAAAGGACTAAAAGGGAAAGGACTGTACTAGTCTAGTTAAAATATAATTTTATTATGCCTTTGCCCGGAAAAAAATTCAGAGCTATTCTTAAGTGCAACTCAGATTTTCATACTCCTATAGGGCACATAAAAAGCTAACACATTTGGTAATCATTCCTTTCAGTTTTGAACCACAATCAGGAAACCTAGTACTTTCATTTTAAAAGTAAAAATTAATAAATAAATCAATCTGCATTTTAAGTTGGACTTCCCGTACAACACTGAGTCATCCCATAACAAAGACAAGTTGTTATGTTTTGGCTTATAAAGATCTCAAACATGCTATAAAATTAACACCACTTAACTATTTGGAAAAGTCAGTATTTATTACTAATACATAATCAAACATGATTAGTACTATATTAATAATTTGCAGTCTTCACTTCTCTTTTCCTGTCTTTGTCCAATCTGACATAGTAATTTAATATTTAAAAATTTCACCACCTGTTTGTAAAATGCCTGAGTGATCTGACTGGACAAAAAGTATAAGCAATTATAGTAATACACTTACTCAACATAGCCTGCTACTACATCTCTTCCTTGGAAGAGCAGGCTAGTCCTCCAGGAATATTATTTGAGTGACAGAACTGCAGTTTTACACTGAGGTGGCGTAGGAAGCATGTAAGTGAAACTCAAGCTGTTAATGGCAATGAAGAGCTGATACAATGCACACGTTCTAATGTAGCCATTCATGTATGGAACAGTAAAGTAATTGTGAATTTTTTCAGACAAGGAATTAAATAAAGTAAATATTTTTGTTTGCATTGTGGCATTTAAGATTTTTTTGTTTGTTAAGTGAATATCTGGTCCACCTCAACTTTCCCATCAGTTTAGAAATTTCTACTGGTTGCCAGTAACAGGCATTAGACTGTCTGCAGTTTGACAGTATAAGAACACTTTTCAGCAAAATGCAGCTTCATATTCATATTCTGAAAACTGCTTCACTGTTCATCTGTAATATTGGTAAACTGCCTGCAAAGCCTTAACAGCAGACTAGCTTATTACTTTTGACAGTTTGTCAATTTTAATATTGCCACTTCCACCTTTATTTATTCTCAAGATCAGTGTAGAATCACTGCTCATTTGGTATCTGCCTACCTGTAAACTACCCTACCTCGTTTCTTGCAATTGTTTTGCACTCATGTTCAATTTTCCACGCATGAGCCACTACTTGTTATATCTGACAACCACATTTATAGGAACAAGGAAAGGCTGCAGCTCTCATCCACAAAGGCAGATGAAAGACTCAGTTTGTCCCCGTGCAACAACGCTTCCTATAACTGGATATTTGAGTTAAAGAGAACAGCAAAATTCTCCTGATAAATATTGAACATAATTGTTTATACCACTGTATTTCATGATAGCTGGGTCTTAATTAATTGCATTATATAGTACAAGATTAGGAAACATGAACAGGCACTCTCGCTTTATATTATCTTATTGTAGTTATGCAATCATTGTAAAACTTCCATCATAAAAACCACTATCATTTCATTCTATATTCAAAACAGTCAATATTCTTTTTTTTGCTATCAGTAAAACTTCAAGTAATTTGTTATTTGCTTTATGTTTGAAAACCCAAAGCATCTTTCACTTTCCATTGCTGCTATCTATGTTCAGAAATCTCCAGACAAAACCAAGTAATATAGTGTATGATTGTTTGTTTAAAAAAAAGAAAGTCAAATCCTCTAATCCTAAATAAATGAAAATCCTTGCCTTGATAGGAAAGTATTCAGAAAGAGGCTTGTCAAAGCCACCTGGCACACTGCAGTACTCTGTGGGGTAGATAAGTGTAGCAGAACGAAGAAGATGGTGCAGTAGGTTACAAGACAGAATGTAACCCTGCTTACAGGTTAGATGTAGGGTTCGCTGCAGTATCTTCCCAAGCTGCTCCCTGTACGGTAGCAACTTCTTTCCATCCACTCGAGTGATCTAATAGAAAAGACAAACATTTCAAAGGTAAATGGTTTTATTCTAGAAGACTAAAGCAAGTATTACACTGCCCAACCAATCCTGTACCAGGTTTCGTTCTCTGCACCACAGGGAATTCAAATCAAAGACTTAATTCATGCATGAGCTACCACTTCTGCAGCTATTGGAGAAGTTTGACACAAAAACTGTGATACACACTGCTATTCAACTGCATTCAAAATTATCAATACTCATAGACTTTGAGATCGATTTTAGTAGATTTATCTTTACCGAACGTATCTTGTTTTCCCCTGTATACTTCCCTCTTCTTTCTCTGGCCCTCTATAATTCTTAATAAACACTTTAAGTTTTTTCCACATACACACCATGTGTTTATTTTCTTCAAACAGCAGATACTTATGTCCCATTTTAAATCAGATAAGAGAAAGAAGATACGCAATGTCATTAATACAACATTTACTTTGTTTTAACAGAAGTTTTCTTCTTTGAGAGCTATTAAACAGGATTCAATGATGTACATGCATGGGGAGAACATTCTTTTCAATACCTCTGACAAAAGCTGAAGATTCCAAAGCAGCTCCTTATCTAGTTCTTCATCATGTAACACATCATCATCTAGAGGAAAAAGTGATAAGCACTGCTGTAACTATGCTGCAGTCAGGTTTTCCCAACAAGCTAAGTCATAAACCAAAAGTTTACTCCCAGCCCTTCTGTTGTAACCTTTCAATTCACATTGTACCCATATCCAAGTAGAATCCACATTTTTACAAAAACATGCTCCTGTAGCTTAAGAGATTTCTGTCTTGAAATAACACATCAATAGCTGTTGGTTTTTTAGACAAAATTGACAGAATTCATTTTCCATGCTTGAAATAAAGTTGTAGAAAACACATTGAAGTCTTAAATATTATTTTCATGGCTGACAAAAGTTGACTCAAAACAAAGCAAATTAAAAAAAAAAAAAAGAAAAAAAAATCTTACAAACTTACTGACTGTGAGGTGAGTTATAACATTGCAGCAATGTGGTACAAACAGCTTCAAGGATTCCTCAGGGCGGCACTAGAAACAGTATCATAAATAGCCCATTTTAAAAAAAGAGGCTTTTTTATTTTATTTCATATATACACACACACACACCCTGGATTCAGTGTATACACCAATAAATCTTCAAACAACATGATTGAAAAAGAGCGAAAAAGATTGTCTCCACTCCAATTAATCTAGAGTCAGCCTGATGTCACAATTTTTAAACATTCAATAAAACCTGTATTAATTTAACATGAACACAAGAAAAATACATGTGAATTAACCTCCTGAAATACTGCTACATGCAACCATCCCATTTGAGAAAAAATATTAGGAACCATCTGTATTTACAAGAAAAATCAAAAGATCTTACATAAGAAAAATAGTATTGAATTATTTTTTTTTAATGTAAAGATTAAGTGAAATCAGAGCATTTTCCTCTCACTTTTACTGCAGCTCGGCACATGTCAGCAACCATTCTACCAGCAACTCTTGTCTCAAATATATTTGAAACAGCAAAGTTAAAGACTTTCTCCAAGGCAACCTAAAAAGAAGTACAAAAAGATGGAATCACTTTTTTTAAAAAAAAAAACAAAACAAAAAACAAACCAAACCAAGTAACTATGTAGCATCAAACCTCTGATGTTACACAGAAGGCAACATCTGTACATAATACTGTATTAATTTCAAAACAGAAGACTGGAAACATGATTCACAGATTAAAATGTGTTAATCCAATCTGCAAGGAAAGAATCTATCCATATAACAACATGGATCCTCCACTCTCCTCCTTTAGTGTTACTTTAATCCAAATAATTTTTCTGATCTCGTCAGCCACATGGCTCCCTGAACAGCTTCTTTTGCACAGCTGAAGAAGTGATAGGGAGAAGCAGAGAAAACAAAACCAAGGGACTGGGTAGGTTAGCATTACCAAATAAAAAAATTTTTAAATAATTTAAAAAAAGCCTACAATGACAAAGTGATAAAATTAGCTGTTTGAATGATTTCTAACATTTAACAAGAACATCAAGATGCTAAAAGCTCTGCACTGATATATATAAAATCATAAAACAAACTGACAAGAAGTCCTAAACTTGACCCCCCCAGCCCTTTCCTTGGTTATAAACTGAAAGTTCACAACAATAAAGGAAGACAGAATCTGAACAAACCATTCAAAACAAAAATGAAGACTTAGATGGAAAACACATGTTCCACATACCTTAAAGATATCCTTTGAGCATTGAGTAAGGATTGTACTGAAAGTAGAAGAGAGACCTAACTCAACAAGACTTTCTAGATGAGTCATTTTCTCTGTTTCAGTCTCCTCTCTGGTTTGTTCTAGTGTGCTGCTCTCTATAAGTCCAAAACATCTACACAAACAATAAGTAAAATGTTAGCAAGTGCATCTTCAAAGTTTTACTAAACTCTTATGCCAAAATCACACCTATCCTTGGCTTACTTACCTATCCATAAACTGAAGTACAAAGTCCTCAAATTCAGCAGTTGCAGAGCACAATTCTCTTTCCACCTACAATTTTTCCAATGCAGAAGAAGCACAAAAGGTTGGCTTTTCTTAAGGAAACAAACTTTATTTCCTACATTTACTACTTCAAAACACTTCTGATTTTTAAGTGATACAGACTACATCACACTTCCCATTTAAGTTTGTACGGTCTCAAGTACAGAACATGAAACAATTATTACATTTTCCTTAAACTGTCCAGTCCAATTTCCTGGCATTGATGTCTAGCCAAAACCCCTCACTGGGTGAAACTGGGTCTGCCTCCATGAATACAACTTCTGGCCTTACTACAGACCCTCCTTTGAAGCAGAAGGTCAGCAAGTGCCATCTGTGGGGGCAGTCTTGGCTTTGCTAACAGATTTATATTAAGCATTCAGTGTACAAACTCTTCTGGTAACTTTTGAGTGCTGCAGCTCTAGGGCAGTGAAATTAACCTTCTTACAGTACCTGACCATTCAGAATCTATGCAATCTGTAGCTACTAGCTGTCCTCTGAGATTCTGAGCTACAAGAAGAGTCTTCTAGCAGTGGACACAACATTTTCGACAGCAGTTGCAGCTGCCATAGCAGACACTGGTGCTGTTGCTGCCTGATTGGTTCTATGCCAGATATCAACAGCAGAATCAAAGCCCAGTGAAAAAGAAAAGCAAAACTATTTGCCATTCTCTCCTGTATTTTCTTCTATGTGGAAATGGACAAAGTACCAGAACAATGCCGGAGAAATGGAGTGCAAGGAGCTGTAAACTAGAGGTTAATGCAAACCCCACAGCAGGTGGGGTGACCATGTTTAATAACAAAGGGAAGCAAAGGGTAAAACACAGAAGAGGGAGAGAAGGTTCACTGTCTAATGATGTTACTATTTCTTGAACAAAGAGATAAAGAAGCATTTGGAGAGCAAGCAATACAATCTTAATCAGAAAAGAGAAGCATGACTGTAGGAACACTTCCAAGAGGTGTGAGTATTTTGAAATTATCTCCCATTGGATAAAAACAGCCCTTCCAGAGTCTTCCAGCAAGTCATTACCTTTAACTTCACTCTAAGCTGAACGAGTTTTAAAATAGAAACTATGTAATTGCATCTTACAACAACACTGTAGTCACTTGCTTTTCTTTATGTGTACTTTGATGTTTTATGGTGACATTAAGTTTCAAAAATTTAATGGTAACAACACCACTACTTTATTAAAGTTAGAAAATGTATATGGCAAGAGGCATCTGGAGACCATGTAGTCTAAACTCCTATTCAAAGCAGGGCAAACTCAAGAGTCAAATTACACAACTAAGGGTCTTAAGCAAACAAGTTTTTACAGAAAAATATTAAATTGTTTGAATTTAATGGTATCTCTACAACAATCACTTAGGAGCAATGCTAAGAGTATATAGTCAAATTGCATGCTGACATGAACTCCACCACCCTGTCAAGAAGCAAATGTGATCCACATCTTTGAGGATTTTTGTTGCATTTTTAACACAGCTTTACAAATATAAACCTGTTACAGTTCTGAAGAGATTATATTACATTGCTAGAAATTAAATTGAAAACTACAAAAAAAGCTGGGCATGTTTTATAAACACTTACCTCTGAAAGATCATCTCTTTCTTGCAATACAGATGAACAATCTACTAAAGGCACCAAAGTAGAAAATGTTGCAATGAACTGGAATGTAATCTGTTGAGAGTTGCAAACAGCTCTTTAATAAGTGTTAATGTATGCTACACATTAAAAAGCTTTTGCAATCAAGGTACAGTAGCTAAAGCAAATCATTACCTTAATAAAAAAACCTGAGCCTACCAGCAAGTTCAAGTTATTTCTGATTTCAGTAACTTAGCAGTCAATGTTGTGCAAAGCCCCCTCAATTCTCTGAGTAATGTAATGCTTATTTTGTGCTGGGCTCTAAAGTTACAAAAGCCCTACATAGTTGAACAGTCAATTAATATTATTTCTGAAGATGGGGGTTCTTAGGACCTAATTCAATGATTAATCTGGTTATAAATGGCCTTCCTAGTGATCTTAAAGGAGAAGGAATATTTGCTAGCAGCTTTGGAACATGTATTTGCTCATTTTCCAAGAAGTTAGTATAAGGCTTATCACCATTTGGTGTCAGAAATCCATTTGGATTTGTCCAACAAGCCAAAAGTACTATTCTAAGTTAGAGGCTTGTAATATTAACTTCCTACCAAAAAAACCCAACATCCAAACCAGACCAAAAAACAAAACAAAACTAAACCAAAGCAAAACAAAAAAACAACCAAAACACAGCACAGGAACAAAATCAGGTTAAAAACTTCTGGAAACATGAGTTACTTGCTTTCATATGAGTATTACAAAAAAAGCCCTTTCACAGTAAAGAAGTCGGCTACCTATCTTCTGAAAAAATTTGAGATTTATACACTCACCATACACTTGCTGAAATCATTTGGATCCACCCCAGGCAATGCTCTCATCAGTAGAGGTAGCATGTGTGTTGGACCTTCAGGAAACCACTTCCCCCCAGACACCAGGCTACGAGCTACTCCAATTACACAGCTTAAAGTAGCTGTGAGCTGATGAGGTTCTGTCAATGTCTCAAGTGCAGGATATGTTCTACGAAGTTTAAAAGCAATCATGTTATGAACAATAACGCCTCTGAAGTCTCCAAAGAAAACAGAAGTGGATTGCACATGTTTTCTACAGAAAGAATACAAAATTTCTGCAAGAAGAATTCAAGCTAGTCAATGGTTCCAGAATCTTTTCCTAATCCTCTTCCCATGGACCTAAAGTTGCTCTATTAGAAAATGGACCTAAAATTGCTCTACTCGAAAATGTTCCATTCATTTGATTAGTCCTATTCATAAAAAATGCAGGATTAAATAATTCGTTAGCAGTTGCAGCATAGGAATTAACAACTGCATGGGCTCCTAGATTCAAAACTATGATGATTTTCCTGTTTGACCTTTAAGCTAATACAAGCTGTTCACTTTAAAGTGCAAGGTTTCTGTGGAAAGACTGCCTTTAAACAAATGTAACATTAACTATTACATTCATAATGTAAGTACTTAACTTTTTAATAAAATCTTTTAAGTTATTGTGATTTCAAACATTATTTGTTTGTTTGGAGGGGGTGTTGTGTTTTTTCTTTGTTTGTTTGGGTGTTTTTTGTTTTTTTTAAACTCAGTACTTAATAGCAGACTGCGTAACACTTGGTACTGTTACCAACAAGGTACAGCAGTCATGGTGCCACCCCTGACCTACATCATCCAAAGCACAAAAGACCTACATCTGCTCAACAGAATGAACCCAGAACTGCAGCCAAGGCAAACATACCAGTGATAATTTGAACTACTGAGCAGACATTCAGTCTGTTCTCAAAACAGAAAAAGTAGTCATACCCAACACGGGCACCCACTGCTGTCCTCCTTGGAACCATTATGCTTTAAATGTTTTCACATAAGAGCTGATTTATCAATTTTTTACAAACAGTAAAGTCAGTCAGGTACAGAACTCAGGAAGAGCTCTTCAAGACAAACTCATTTCTCCATTGTTATTAGGAGCTGAAGTACAAAACACTGTGCAGCAGAGAGAATATGGATAGGACTAGGAAGAAAGCTTTTCACTGGGGCAGGAAGAAGTTACATTTTTCTTTTGGAATTTCAGGCATTAAGGCAGTAGTAGTAACACAAACTAAGTCTCTTATACAGACACCTACTTTTGTGATTTGCCTATGAAACCAGAAGCAAAGACAGTAATTTAAAATAATCTGTACCTGTAACATACTCCAACAAAACCAGAAAAATTTATGCTAATTACTACACAACCAGGCAAATCATCTGGCCAAATACACACTTGGCCCAAACAGGGAAGTTGCTTCTGCAGAACTTACTTCTCAAGTACAGGTGGAATTACTAATTCAGGACGCATCAGTGCAAGGTTCTGCAGGGCTTGGGCAGCCTCCAGGCTTCCAGTTTTACTAAACATAGCCAGAAGAACAGGTTGAATAATGCATTCTACAAAGTCTGTAACATCCTGATCAGTAAGTTTATGACTATCAGGCACAGGAGTTAACCAAGTCACTTTCTTGTAGCGCTCACGATGCAGCCTTCTGACAACAGCACTGGGTAACCCTTGAAGTAGTTTCATCAGTTTGTTCTGTTGAATATAAAATAAATGCTATTGAAGTACTTGGGAGTTGCAGAATCCGAGATATGCATACAGAATCAAATGCCAGTATCTTGAAATTTTTTTTTTGTGGCTGTGTAAACTCATACAATAGAGCTCTAAAATACAGTATTCACAATTTCTCAGTACACTTCAGATCCCAAAATGTTAGCAATTTTCTGTCAGAATTATACCTTATGATTTAAAACACGAGAAACACATAAAAAGTGTATAGTCAAGAATCAGAATTACTTACCAGTAATTAGGGCATCTTTGAAAGCATTGACTGCACATTCACATGTAAGCAAATATCCTGTTCTAGAACAAGCCAGTTCCTTTGCACTGCTTTACCCAGCCTTGCTTTTTTAATCTGTCCTTTCTACCAATTATCACAGGGACCATCATACATTCTCTAGCACTAGAATCTATCAGCTACACTGTCAAAAAGTTACTCTTCATCAAGCTAGTATGAATTTTTTTCTGTTTTGCTTAATCAAAACTAGATTTTGCTAACTTAGAGACAGTAAAATCAGTGTCTACAGAGCCATTGTACTGTCTACTCTTTTATATGGGTCTCAATCATGGGTCATCTACTGCCACCACCTGCAACTCCTTGAACGCTTCCATCAGTGCTGCCTCTGTACAATCCTAAACATCCATGGGACTGACAATGTGACCAATGTTCCTGTCCTGGAACAGGCAGGGGTCACCAGTACTGAGGCCATGATACTGAGGATGGCCAGGGCACGTTTCCAGGCTGGAGGCTCACCTCCTCCCTAAGATTGTGCTCTGTGGTGAACTTGCCACCGGCTGCCTCAACAGCAGAGCCCCAAAGAGGAGATACAGGGACTCCCTGAAACAATCCCTCAGGTTTGGCCATACTGACTGCCAGCAGTGTCCACTCCGGCCTCCAGTTGGAAGACATGGAGACACACCATCCATAAGGCTGCAGCCTCCTTTGGGAACACACCTAGAATCAGTCTGGAGGAGAAAAGACAGTGCAGAAAGAACCGTGCCGTGCCTGTCCCCTCACAGGAGACTTTCTGCTCTGCCTTTTGCAGCCCCACTGCCTGTCCCACACTGGCCTTTTCAGCCATCAGCATAGGGAGAGCCCTTCTGAAAGCTTCATTTGTGAAGCCAAGCCATGATGTCACACAAGTAATACTGATGCTGTATACTGCCCTTCCTTAAAAGTGCTGACTTCCCTTTTCCTAAATAATAGTTTTGGATTTTCAACTGCATTTGTGTTAGATGTTTGGTGAATCTATGAATGTGTTTGATTTAACGGGTTTCACCACTGAAATTAGAGGCAAAGTTACTGTCGTGACATGCAAAACACTCACCAGCCAGCGCCCATTATTTGAAGGATGGTAAAAAGAGGCAATGCTATTAAACAATCCAGACAAGTGCTTCTGCACTAGTTTGCTTGGTCCACCCTGTAAAAAAAACAAAACATGGAACTTTCTCATATGGAACAAGTTAAAATGAGCAGGTAACACTGTAGTACAAGGTGCAAGTGTGCACTCTTGCCACAGCAACACCTCAAAACACTTAAACACATTTACAGACTCCCTCCCTTCCCCAGCTTCAGCTCAGCACCAAGTAGCAAGTTGTCTCCATCATGTCTGACAAGGTTGAACCTAAAATAGTCATTTGGATGTTCAGCAGGTCCCAAGTCCATATCCACAGTGGCACTTTTAGCTGTCTGTTCATTTCCAAAATGCAATAGACAGCTGCTGTGAAATAAACCTTTCCATCTGCACTACAAACTGACAGTGAAACAATGTACTTTAAAAACAAACAAAAAAAACAACTGGGGCAAAAGCTAAACAGAACAAACATTAAACATATACTTGGTTTAAGTTTTGCATTAGTTTTTGTTTCACTTTCTGAGTAAGTTACTAACCATCATGGCTGTGATCCACATTACTGCATGTCCCACATCATAAGCATTTGTTAAGAATCTTGGAACAACAACTTGATTGCTTCCCACTGGAAGATTTAAACTCCTCAAAATTCTTGTAAAAATCTGAAAAGAAAAAACAAACATTGACATAAATTCATTTACTCATTTATGCCATAAAACTAGCATAAATTAACTTGCTAATCAAAAAATGCTTGGCAGTTTAAATTTTTAAAGCAATATAATAGCTATTAATATCTTAAATCCATAAGGTGAAAAATTCAAATGCCATGGATACTATTGATGATACTAAGAGTATCATCAAGGGCCATTTCCACAAGAACATGGGATTAGCTATACAATTGGAAATTGTATAGTAATATACATTGTTGGTTTGGCTTGGTTTCAAGTTAGGCAACAATTTCCAATGCTTTTACAAAAGGATGGCTGAAATTTTCCAAGTTGAACTCAGATCTTCAAATGAACACACCTAATTTGAAAACTGAGCCATTGCAGTGTAAGATCCATACAGAGAACAGGAATTATTCTTAACATATTAATACTGAAGACTTACCTCAAAGCAAAAAAAGTTCATAAAAAGAAATATTACCTTTGGTACGTATGGATCCCAGTCTATATACCCAATGTTGTCAGTAGCCAATCGAGCAAAAAGATTTACTAGATGCTGAAAACAACCACAAGAAAAGGAAATATTCATTAGCATACTCTTACAATAAGAGATGCACAAACCCCTCAATCCACTTTACAGCTGCAAGATAAAAGCTACCCCTGGCACTAATGCACTATTAAAGGGAGGTTACACAGCATCACAAGCCACCAATACTGTATTTCATAATGCATCTGAATTGCTACTTTCAGTAGTGCAACTCGTTATTTATCTGAGCACTTAGAGAGCAGGTAATTGTGATCTCAGTTCTGAGAGAGGCAGCCTGTCAAAACATAGCTCTATCTCAATTGTTTTTTTAAATGTAAGGATCTACAAACAGTTCTTTTAGTAAGTATACTCACACTCTCTTTGCCCATGCTCTGAGAATCACAGAATCATCGTGGTTGGAAGAGATTTTCAAGATCATGAGTCCAACCACTAACCTAACACTGACAAGACCTTAACTAAGCCATACCCCTAAGTACTACATCTGTACAAGCCTTGAATACCTCCAGGGATGCCAATTCCATCACTGCCCTGGACGACCTGTTCCAATGCCTCATAATCCCTTCAGTCAAATTCTTCTTAAAATCCACTCTAAGCCTCCCCTTGCACAACTTGAGACCATTATCTCGTCCTATTGCTTGTAACTTCACAAATGGACCAATTCCCACCTCTTTACAGGTAGCTGTAGAGAGTAATAAGGTTTCCCTCCAGCATCCTCTTTTCTAGGCTAAACAACCTCAGCTTCCTCAGTCGCTCCACTCTTAATCACTTCATTGCCCTTCTTTGGACAGCCTCTAGCAGCTCAATGGCCTGCCTGTAGTGAGAGGCCAAAACTACACACAGTACTCAAGGTACAGCCTCACCAGTGCCAAGTACAGGGGTAAGATAATCCCCCTGGTCCTGCTGGCCACACTACTCCTTATGACCAGGATGCCATTGCCCCCCTCAGGCACACTGTTGGCTCATGTTCAGCTCACTGTCAATCAACACCCCCAGGTCCCTCTCTGCTTGGGCAGCTCTCCAGCCACTACTCACCAAGCCTGTAGTGCTGCTGGGGTTGTTGTGGCCAAAGTGCATTACCTGACATTTGGCCTTCTTGAAACTCACACAACTGGCCTGGGCCCATCAATCAAGCCTATCTAGATCCCTATGTAGAGCCTCCCAACCCTCTGGCAGATCAACACTTTGACCCAGCTTGGTGTCACCTGCAAATTTACTGAGGCTGCACTCTATCCCCTTGTCTGAGATCATTGACAAAGATGTCAAACAGGAGTGGCCCCAGTTCTGAGCCCTGGAGAACACCACTCATGACCAGCTGCCAACTGGATTTAACTGTATCGATCCTCTCTGAGGCCAGCCATCCAATCAGTTTTTAACCCAGCAAGCCTATGCCCATCCAAGCTATAAGCAGCCGATTTCTCTATGAAATCAGTATGAATCAGTACAAATCAAAATGAAAGACAGACTGAAAATTCACCACCATCTTATTCCCAACCACTTCTTGTTAGAACAGCTCTGAAAAACAATAGATGAACCACAAATCTAGAGTTGAGCTGTATGTTGTCAAAGACACTAACTTTTGCAACAAAACAAAACAAAAACCTTTTCACCCTTTTAAACAGCTTTCAGAGACCAGAAGACTCTTGCTGGTAGTTTACAGGAAGACACCTGCACTAAGCTTCAGTCCTCCAAATGCTACCACTGTTTTATGAACTGGGTATAGCAAACTATTGATCTCTGCAGCAAAGGTTTAGAACAAACTCCAGGTGATAGAAGAGGAAGTCCTCAGCAAACCCTCAGCTTAAGCAAAGGAAAAAAGACTCAGAACAGGCTCTAGAGCTTGACTATTTTGTCAACCTTTCTGACAAAAACCTGCCACCTACTTTCACAGCCTTTGCATAGAGGATTGTTTGGACTGGTTACTGGAGAACATCCTAAAGAACATTCTGAAGAATTAAACACACAAATTAGGAGTCCTCTTATATGCAAAAATGAGAGAGAGGGGCTCTGTAGAGATTTAGGAAGAGAATAAACAGGTATCCAAAACCTTCTGGCAAGGGAAAGGGCTGTGCACTACCCACTTCAGCTGTCAGTGCAGTCTCAGTCTGAAGGACATAGTAACTTGGGAAAATTCACAAATCCTCTACAGGGCAGTCACATCTGACACAGCCTTCAGACAAGTGTTTTCTTAAATTATCTACTTTTTTTTGTTTGATACTAGGAGATAGCCACAGGAAAAAAAAACCTTACCATGCACATGTGCAATCGATTCTATAGCTCTTCTATAAACAGCAAGTCTTAACTCCTGCCAAGGCAAGCTGAGAAAAAGCTTGCAGTGTACAGAGGCTTAAATTGGACTGCAGTCAGAACCCCTAATTATCTGCATCTAAGCTTGTTGAAATGAACAAGCCTGCCCTTAAGTGGACAAGACAAAGGAAGCAAGAAGTGAAAGCTCTGGGGAAAAAAATAAAATTTTTTGAGTCTCCTGAGCAAACTGTCATACTACAGTAAAAGAGGGAAAAATAACAGAATAACTTGTGAAAGAGTGCTACATTTATCAGTTAGACAGAAACAAATAATGATATTAAAGTCATTTAAAGGCTGTCATCTTTCTTTCAGATAGAACAGACAGAATTGTTGTATTTTGGATAGCCATCAGAAAGATGCACAAGTGTCTATAGTCAATCTCTGCCAAAATTTTCTCTATCACTCCTATTCAAATCCAGAAAATTGCCAACTGTTGGAACAAAGAGTGCATTTCTTTATTTGTGATGAAACGTAATTCAAATGAGTAAGACCTACATTCAAGTCTTTTCATGAATAAATTGCCAGAAACGAAATGTGCTCCAAAGACACTGAGAAGTCCTCCTTGCATATACTGGCAGAAGATTAGTAAAAGAAGTCAGATGGTCAATGAACTTATGTTCATACTGAGTATGGAAAAAAAATCTGGTAATATGCCAAGTTTCACTGCAGTAAAGCCAAGGCACAGGTCAGCTGACAACAAATGTACCATAAAAGCTGCTAGCGGTGTTGTCTCCAGAATTAGATTTTTATTTCCCAAGTTCACATCTGGCCGTGATATACACAAAAAAGGCAAAAAAGTGCATGATTGACCATGAACGCTACAGCCCAGTGGTATTTTTGTCTCAGAGGAGTACAGGTTCTTAACTGTATCCAAAATAAAGATGACAACAACTCATTGCAGTCAAGTAAAGCATACTACTCAAAATTAGGGATCATGAAAGATGCATTAAGATATAAAAGATAGGACTTTCCAGAACTATAATTTATAGACATCATAATAGCACTCTGCATCATTATAAGCATCAGCAAGCAGGCTGAGAAACGCCAGCATTCCCAAAGCTGGAAAGAAAAGCTGCCCAAGTGAGCCATTAAACAACGTTCACTAAGCACAAGCACAGTGTCATTTATTCAGCTAGTAGTTGCTTGCCAACAATCATGAAATTACTGTTTCTACATGTACTAGTTTAAACAGAAGGGGGAAAAAAAATCCTCCATTATCGTTTGTCTTCAATGCCTTGCAAGCACATTTTAGGAATATTTAAATGGATTTTTTTCTAGTGTAGATGCAAAGTAAATACTCACCCCTTCCCATTGGGGAAGATTTTGAACTGACACCCAAAGGCCTATAAATTCATCAAACCAAAGCCTGCAAAAGAACAGAATCAAAATAGTCCTTACATAGTGAAAGCAGCTCTCTCATTGGATATTTATCCCTCACATGGCCAGGTGGTTGCAGGAACTCACCTGCCCCCCAGTTCATTCAACAGAGACGGATGTGCTTCCCCTTTGTCTCCCACATCTTCCCTACCCCCAAACTACTCCTGAGTTTCTTCTTCTTACTGAGTTTCTTCAGTCCTTACTTCCTTTACCTCCTTCTCTTATTCTTTTTTGATGCCCCCTTTTCACTCAAGTGTTTCACCAGAAGTTTCCTCATCTACTTCACCTTCACCATTTCACTACATATTGCCATCTCAAGACAGGTAAAACAGATGAAAATAAATTACACTTCATTTCACTCTACCTTAAAATTTAAAATTTTTCCCTATTGACTGACAGTTAGAGGTGCATTAAGCACTTATTCTGAATTAATCAGAAGCCAAGGATGCATATCCCCTCCATACCAAGTCACCTCATAAGCTATATTCACTCCTTTCCTCTAAGTTTTAATTAACACTATAGCACAAATACACTTTTAACCTAACCCGCCTAAGTCATCTCTACATGCACTAAATGCCACATATTTCAAAGCTCTACCTTAAAAATGATCGTGATTCTATCCATTCCTGCAAATGTTTCTCCTTTACTTCTCAAATTCAATTTCTGTAGTAGAATTCTGTTTCTCATTTCCACACCTTGACAGTGTATTGAGGACCTCTACCTCACAATCTCTTATTAGTAGTAACAGCTGTACTTTAACCTACATGAAGGACTCACCAGAAACTACCCCAAATTAAATGGAAGGTGAGATAGAAAGCTGTGCTATGGTTAATAATTTTTACTGGCGAGACTGTTCCTTCAGAATTAAAGTGCATTTAATTCAATGTAGCTTACCATTTTGTACACTTTCCGATTTATTCTAGACAAGGAAGAACTCATTAGAGCATAAGTACTAAGATTCCCTCAGGTTACTTTCACAAAAGAGCACTGACTTCATCTTGAACTCCCTCCAAAATTGATTTTAAAAGCCACCATTCATTTTGCTGGTTGACTTCTAGTTGTTCTGTAAAAGGTACCTGCTTGCATTTGCAACAGAATACTCTCCCAACAGACATGCAACTGTGCTTACTTGAACCCTTTGTGGTGAAGTTCGGGTGGAAGTGTAGTAGGTAGAAATAGTTCAAAGTAGGTAATAGCCTTTTGCATGGTAACATCAAATGGACACATTAAAGGCCTCCATTCATCCAGCATCTCTGCAAAAAAAAAAAAAAAAAAAAAAAAAGGAAAACATTGAAGACACAAAGACTTGGCTTTAAAGTTTGGGTCTTTTAAAACATATTTTATAACTATCTACTCATACATCATAAATCTTAGTTTTACAATACAGCAGTGTACCCAGGGGCAACAGAAGGCAGTCCTCAACTCTACTTAGAGCATCATTTTAAGACCACAAACATAAAAAGATTCTTGTCTTATTGAAATAGGAAAGATTCTGTACAATGCAAAACCATTTTGATGCGAAGGCTGGTCAAAATCAAACTACTTTTTGCAGTTGGTGAATTAAAAAAAAAAAAAAAAGATTACATAAGGCACCAAGAATATTTATTGGAACACAACAAGTATGCTGGTTGTTTCTTCTTCTAAAGAAAACTAAATACCCATGTAATGCAGTATTTAAAATGCATACCAAAAAAAACATTATTGCAGCTGACATCAGTGCCCCAGCATTAAGTTAGAATTTTCAAGAGAAAAGTAGCATGTTTTCATTTTTACAACACTCTCTTTCAGTAGCTTTTGTATTCAAAAGATACCAAACATATCAGCATTGAAAACTAAGGGGTTTTATTTAGCTACAAAACCATATATATGTGGGAGAAGTGCAAGCTTGTTTTATCCCTATTATCCCTTCATATTAACATTACTGTGTCTAGAACAGCATCTTCTATAGGAATGCTCAATGGAGTAACATCAGCATGTGAAAAAACTGCTACCATGAAAGCAGAAGATAACTAAAAATGGACACATGAACTGTAAAAACAAGTGAACAGGTCTCTGGTCTCTTCCCTGCATCTTTGCAGTATATTAAGCTGCTAACAAAGCCAATTAGTGCAGAGAGCAAGGCTGGTTCAGGCACACAGAGCAAAAGCAATCATCTAGTGATATCTTGACTATCTATTAACAGACTTTCAACCAAGGCTGTTAAAAAGAGAAAAAAACAAACAAACAAAACAACAATCAAACAACTTTATATTTTGTTTAAATATTGTAACATGCAATGTCAGCTTGTTTTCATTCTAAGCAATCTACAAACCTGAGGTATTGACCATTCCTGAGGCACTCAACCAGAAAAATCTCTACCTTCCACCCCAAACACAAGCTGGAGCAACATCAGACAAGGAATGACTAGTAAGGTAGGGTTTTCTGTGTTTGTGTCTAGTTTTTTAAAATACTTTTCTTCCCCTTCTTACAGCAGTATGAAAGATTTTAAAAAAGGCTTTAAAAAAAAAAATCCTAACAAACACTTACGGTCTGCAGCTCTTCACAAGTGTTTTCAGAACACTTTCTACAGAACTGAAACAAGAAAGAAAACATTAGGACTAGTGCATTACCAAATTTCAATGACCACATAAACAACCATTTGTTGATTTTTTCCCCCAAGAGTTTAAGATAACGTTGATGTAATTAAATGTTTTCTTTGACCATGCAGAAGCTGATTGCCTCCTACACAAACCTAACCATAATGATGGTAACTGCTCTGCTAAACTGTTGTCCTTTTCATATACCACTCCAGCAGCTAGTGCACTTAAGCAAAGAATGAAGAACTATCATTTCTTATGAGTAATATCCTGCATTTTATCCATGTACCATCAGCAGAGTAAGGTATCTTCTTGAGAAAGGTAAAAATGCAAACAGGGAAAAAAAAAAGAATAATTATTTTTAAGATAAATAGAGGCACCAGACTTCAGAAAGTTGTTATTATTGGACTCCAACACCGTATCTCTCCTTTTAAATCTGTTTTTGGGGTTTTTGTCCAGTGATTCTCAGAAAGATAAGTGAGCTATCTGCAAATCACTGGTTATTTCACTAGCTTCCCTTATAATTAACAGCCGATTTTAAGTGGTTTTATCCACAGCAAGAAAACTTATTTGAGAAATCATTTTAACACAAATTGTCACAGAATGCCAAACCACTTAAAGACTAAACCTCAAAATAAAACTCCAAGAAAAGGGAGAGGGAGGAGTAAGAGAAAAATCGATGAAACCATAAAGGTAGTAAATTGTCATGTTCTTCAAATTTTCTGTTTATCACAAGACATGCTCAAGACTAAAGTGAACTTTTAGTAAAAAACATTCCCTAAGTGAAAAATAAAGTTGTGGCAAAGGAACTTCCTATTATCTTTGTTATACTTTCTGTACTATTAGTAGAGAAACTCCATCCCTTAGTTCTACATAAAAAACCTAACATACAGAAATCCTATTTTCATCAGAAAAAGATTATGAAAACATATCATCTTTAGAATTTTACCAAACATCAGTTTGGTCCATTAACTGACACAAACAAATGTGGAGCATGCACACACTCTCTTTAGTCCCACATAAAATAAACTGACCCAATACAAGCTAGGAGAAATATAAAACAGATCAACCACTCTTTCCCTTCAACACCTCAACATTCACTGCAAGCTAACAGAAGCCCACCCAGCCCTCATACCACTAAAATTCAAGCAGCACTCTAGAAGATACATAAAATGTGCAGAATTTTGCAACAGTGATGAAATAAATTAAAGAGTTCTCCCAGAATGAAAATTTTGAGCTGACAGAGTTTGTAAAATTTGAACAGGAACAGTCAATCATTATTAAACAAAATAAGATCAAACTCTGCAAGAAGCTCATAAAGATTCTGTGTTAGAGTTAATATGGTTCTTGCAAGTGTTAGGAAATAGGCAACAGTTGCTCCAAGAGCAGACAGATAAAGCACGAACCAGCAACATTCCTTAAGAGCATTAAAAATTAACATGAAAAATGTTCATATGACAAAGGAACAAAAAAGCTATCCCCATACTATCACTCTGCACTGAAATAACCTGTTGCTAAGGAGAACCTGAAAGACAGAGGAATTTTAAGAAATGCCACTGCCAGAAATAAACAAGCCTTTCAAATTCACAAGTTTTCAGTCTGATCTAAGTATTTGTTAGTGGAAGAAAATGAAGAAGATTGGAAGAGATGTCCTTCCCGCCTGTTTTCTGACCACAAATGAAGCATGGAAGTTAGAAAGACAAAAACAACAGTGGACAATTTGATACATAAGGAAACTTCTTACTATAACATTTAAATTCCAGACCAACTACAGAAGACATCTTGTACTATTCCTGCTTGACAACTACTGGTTAGAAAAGGACAGAACAACATAGCTGGGGAGAACAAGAGACTGCCGGTTATCATTTTCATTATCACTTGGAGCAATTTTGCAGTAGCAGGTAAGGAGAAAGTCTAACCAAAAGCAGAAGATCAGCCATTGATAAAAAGTTTTAATTTGTTCAAAGACATTTACAGCTACCACACTGACAAATATCCATACACTGCTCTGCCACTGAACCTAGCCATGGATTAACAGAGCACAGAACCAGCTACATAAGCCACATGGGATGATCCAATAAACCACACTGCATCAGCCTACTGTAATTTGTACTCTTGTCCTTGCTCAGGCATTTAATGCTAACCATTTGGATAAGGTATCAAAACCTCTGTTATCGAGAGAGAATGAAGCCTCTTATTTATTACTTAGAAATATTAACATAATATTTCCCCTACTGAAAAAAGTGTATTTAATGAGATAAAGGAAAATTCTTTATCCCATTCATTTTTTTTTCCTCTTAGTTTCTCCTTATTACCTGAAGTATTATTAGTTTATTATTATGTCTTGCCATATAGATACACACTCAGCAGTACTGTTAACCTCTATCACTAGCCATCACTTTGGCACTACATTACTACTTTCTTCTTTTGGAAAGGACATGACCACATCAATTTGTACATCTGTTCCCCACCTCCCCCCCTGCATATTCAGAGAGAAACATTTTATCTAAAATAATTACCATATAAACCGATACCATTGAATCCTGAATCATCAAAAGCAGTAAAAGCACAACTTTCAGTTTTTCAGGACAATTTCAAGTCCTAAGTAATATCCTAGTCCTGCATTACAAGAGCTTAAATTAAGACAATGAAAAGAGCAACCAGCTGTAGCTGTAGAAATTCACTAAAATGACAACTATGGTGAGCCGAATATCAATCTCTCATTGGTTTAGTACAACTAGAAATTTATTTTTTAACAAATGCACCAAAGTAAAAACCACTTCAGTTTCACTTCCACTCATATCAGTTTTCTGATTTTGTATTTACATCAAAACATCTGATACACTATTCATTGCAAAAATTCACAGTAAACTCTCCTCTCACAGAAACTTTGTTGCACACTTCACAGCTACAAGGTTATTGCTGGGTATATTTTCCAGAATCTATTACCTCACTACTAAAACACTTTCCATGATTTCATCGTTTTTAATAGTAAGGTACACTTACTCGGTAAGCAGCTTGTCCAAATTCAGATACAGCAGTTATTCCAAATGTAAAATTTACCTCTCATTTGACTCTTGAAGTATCTATGCTGGTTAAATTAGTTAGCATTTGCCACTTTATCTGACACTTCACACAAGCTATCTTGTTCCCCAATTAGAAAGGTTTCCATACAGTGCGACATTCTCATAAACAGTGGTGTAATGTTAACATGGGTTTTCCAATACAATTATTTATGCAGAAAATTACACCTGTGTGACAAGTGTTACAATCTAACAGAACATGCAGAAGATCACACCTCAGCCAGAGCTGAACGAAAAAAAATAAACAACCAAAAAACAAATCTTACCACCTATGTAATACATTAAGCACAAATGTTTTAGGTGAAGACAAGCCTGGTCGATACGAACTGAATACGAAAAAAAAAAAAAAAAATTAAAACAGCAGTTAAATTAACAGCTATAAATCAAATCAATCAGCTTTTAAAAGTATCTCTTGACTTTCACAAAAAAGACAGACCTTAAAACTGATGTTAAAATGAAAAAAAACCAACACTGTATGAGAACAAATCGCACTGCATATTAGGATGTAATATCTGGTATCTAACCCAGTTAATAAAATGGACAAGTTTCAGAGAGGCCACCACAACTGAAATCTTCCTCCCAGCTCAATCTTCTCTTCCCTCTGAGAATTAAAAGTCTCCTCCCCACCATAATAGTTTCTCACACAGAAAATTAAGTGAGTGGTCAACTGAGCAGAGTATCCAGTTTCACTAAGTGGTGGCATATGCATAAAATAAACCAAGGAAAGAAGGCTCTGCTCCTTGGGATTTGCACTGGCAAGCAACACCTACAATTAGCAAAACAATGCAATTGAGCAAAATTTTGGTTCCAGCTGAGAAAAAAATCAGCATTAAATGCTCCATAACATTTTAAAAGGCTACATATGTATTTCCTGTTCATGTTACTTATTATCAATAGGACTTTCCAACTAGTAAAAGTAGTAAAAGGTATTACTTCAACATCCTTGGACAGAGGAACTTTTTTATTTAATGCCAATTAAGTATTTTCACACTCATTTCTTTATGTGAAGTTTGAATTCAAACAAACATAACGAATTATCCAGGTAATACATTTTATAATATGTAATTTATAGAGCAGGACCTTCTCTAATTGGAATTCTTAGGAAAATTGTAATTTTGGAAATTTTGCGGATGAGGAAGGATTGGTAGATCAAAGAAAGCAAGGAAGTTTTTATTTTTAAAATCAGTAGAACATTTCTAAAATTCTTAATTGGGAAAAAATGGATCTGTCCATATAACATCATCACTTTGAATACATGTATTTATTTCCTATAGAAGGCACTTTGTTTTCTTTGCATGTGTACCAATTTACACTTATATTACAGAATGTTTATAGTACCGATACCTAAAAACAGTACTGTTTTAATTTTCTGAAACCCTTATTGTGTTAAAAAGCTGAACAGCAGACATTGAATGAGAGTATAGTTCATTTAACACTAAATCTATTCAACTGTGGGTTATCGTCATAAAGCAAGTTGAAGAAGATCCCCGTTTCAGAATATTTAGAAATGAACTTGTGTTCTTAGAGAAACATCAAAACAAACAATTAATTGGCAGAATTATATACATGATTTAGTGCAGTCTTGCATGCAATTACTGAAATATACATTATGGAAATATAAGTATTTATTGTGCATCAAATTCCAGATATTAAAAGCCAATTTCTAAGTACTGAATGTTTTCAAATGCAGACTTACTTAGGAAACCAATTTAATCCAAGATGTTCTGTTTTGGAGTACAATATCCTTTCCAACATTTCATAAAGTGGTCTCCATGGTAACTCTAAGTCATCCCTGGAAAGCAGTTCTTTTTTCCTAATAAAAAACCCAAACAAAAAAAACCAATATAAAACCAAACCCACAGCACTTCAATCTTAAACAGCTACATCAACACTTTGCACATTAGAATACCTCAGATCACTGCTCTGAATTATGCTTATCACCAGCCACTTGCAGCATTTCTGTGCTAACAGAAGCTGTCAAGTCTTCAGGAAAAGTCTAAGTGAAATAAACATCAATTTGTAAGACAATCTTAATCTTCTCCGTATTTGAGATTCAACCTTACTAGTTGGCTCTCTTTCTGAACGAGTTTCTTTTCCAAGTAAGAATATAACCCTGACATTCCTTCATTTTTGATCTCATTCCTAGGGCTCTGAAAGGGTCACGGTGTTTGCATGAGAACCCTTTTTAACCAACATCATCTGTACAGGGGAGATCTACATGAAGTAACCTGCAACAGAACATACTCATACATTAAAGCATACAATAACATTAAGCAAGCAAAGTTATCAGCTAATTAGTGATGAAAATTTCAGCAGTCAGCAGAAATCTGTACTTACTTTAGCAGGTTTATCAACAGGCGTGCAAATCCTTGCATCATGCTGATCTCCAGTTTTGGAATTGTTACCAACTCGTACAACAATTTGATAAAAAGCACGTGCTCTTCTCTGCTAAATTTTCTCCCATATAATCGGATGTATCTACAAACAAAACAAGATGAGCCAGCAATATTTTAACATTTTTATTTTAAGTGAGAACTGAGCCTGACTTTCTCTAACTTGTTTAATGAAACAAAAGTAAAATCTAATTCACAAGTCCAACAAGTCATAACCTAAAGGTATAGGGCAAAGGGAGATCAAAACCTGAAACCACAGCAAGCAAAAGCATGACCAAATGAAGTTTACAGTCTTTCAAGATTCTACAAAATAGCTAAACTTCATCAGATCTAAACACAGCTAAACATAGACACCACAAAGATCATATTATTTCACCTCAGCTCAGAGTACTAGCTATTGTAATATTTTCATATACCCACGTTTTTATTTCTCTTAAAAAAAAAAAAAAAAAAAGAAAACCAAACCACTACAACAACTGTCACAAGCAGCCTTATTTTGTCTGTCCTTTTCATCTGGGGCACTTCAAGAAGGAAACAGGCCACAATCCAGGGGCTAATTTAAAAAAAAAAAAAAAAATAATCCTAAGGTCCAAATCAGATGGCTTCCAGTAAGGCTGAACAACTGATTTAACTATTGAGCTTTGCTAGTTGGTGTGTTCTGCTGCTGTGCCTTATATTTATTATCTTAATAAACTGTGGATCCATTGAGACCAACTCTGGAAGAAGTGCTTGCTGTTTTCAAGTTGAAATTGAAAAAAAAGCAACACATTTAAAGTCTTAAAAAACCCAGCAAAACCTATATAAGGTTTTAGTGCAGCATTTTAAGTGTTACACAACTATAAGTTACTAGTCACCAGGGAAGCACACCTTCCTTTTTTTTATTGCTCATTCTTCAAGTTTCCACCTTACCAATACACTATCCTCAAGTAGCTGTTCGATAAGGCACAGAAGATACGAATCCCTATAAAGCAGTTTCTGAGAAACCTGTTCATTGTTTTTAAGATTTAGTAGAAGTGGATTGATTTGTTGCTAAATATACCTCCCTGGAACATCTAGGTTTGCTCTGGTAATGTGAAGAATGCCGGATCTCACACTGCTTATTTGGCAGGCAGAGCAGCACACATTGCAGAATCCTACACAGGAACCACCACGTGAGAAGACTTGGACGGAAACACTTCTGAAGCACTCCTACTTGACAGTAGTATGGGCTCGGTAACTTCCAAGGGGCAAACATTAGCAGTTACTGATCTAACAACTATCTTGATGCCTCAATTTGGTTTCTGAAATTGACTCCCCTCCAGCACTGTGTTTATTATACTATTCTATCTGGTTTAGTTCCAAATGTTTCTAGCTCCTCTGTAAACTTCTATGTTTCGCAAACTGCCAGTGGGAGAGCTGACTACTAGGAATCTAAAAGTCAGTTCCCTTAATAAAACCTACTTACATGAAGCACACTTCAGAGTGACACAACAGCACATGAGATTTGGACTCAGCTGCTTGAGTAGTTCTTTTCCCTACTTCCCCACATCCCTGGTTCCTCAATTTAAAACAAAAATATCTCTAAACTTTCAGGACTGCTCACAGCTTGTAAACAACAGGAGTTAGTTTCCTTGAATATAAATAACACCAAGACTCCTTGCTCTTTCCTCACAAGATATTATTCCAATCTTCTTCCTCCAGTTTCCTTTGAAGGCACAGTGGAAGAGCTGCAAGGCTCTGGCAACCCAGTAATCACCAGTTTCCAGAAAAAGGGAAAAAAAAACCCCAAAACAATCAAACAAACAACAAGAAACCCGATCAAATTTTCAGAACTTCTCTCCAGTCCTTTTTCCTCTTTTCACTGATTTCAAGGGTGGATTTTTATATTTGATGGGCAGTACTTTCACTAATGCCAATTTCAACATGTTTTACCTATTTCAAACACAGAAGAAAATGAACAAAATATAGCATAAGCCACTCTTCTGCCACAGGAACCTAAATTATCTGCATTGGCCAGAAACACTACCTATAAAATTACACCAGGAGCTGAACACCTACACTTTTCATATGCATAAAATAGACAAGGAAAAAAAAAATACTCCAGGGAAAAAAATGGGTGCCACTTGATTTTGTGAAGGCTAACAGAAGTATATAACATATACATATTTATTTTAATTGCAATATTACTTGCAACCTTCCAAAAGCATACACATAAACTGTACTGGAAGAATCTAATGTGAAAATCTGCAAGCTTTTCCAAAACATATGCAGTAACAATCAGAACAACACAAAAATGTCCGAAGCTGACATTAGAGCTATCCCCAGACTCTAAAAGGAAAAGCACATGACTAAAAACCAGCGGAACAGGCAAACCAGAGGCATTTTCTGTGAAAATGAGACCAGCCTTATCACCAGTCCTTATCACTCCCACTTAATTTCCCCTAGTCTTCACTTACTATTTAATAAAAGGGTAAGACAGTGTTTGATGCAATGACCAAACTTTAGAGGAGTTTCCCTACCAGAGTGTTTGTAGTTTTCATGACAGTACACAACAGGGAAGAAAACCAGCAAAGGCTCATCTCACTGGAACAGAGGTTTCCAAAATAAAGTTTAAATTTCAATGCCTTTTATTTCATTCTCCTTCAGTCACATGCACTTCTGTGCACTTCTCCATTCTCATAATACTAGGCATGAGGTAATAAAAGGATTCTGGTTTAATTTCTTCATATATGAGCAAAAAAAGAAACAGCAGAAGCCTGAAAAATAAATTCCAACTACAAAGAAACACTACATAAGAAATAAAATCAATGTTGGTTTATATATATATATATATATATATGTAAAATGTTTGGCTGGTTACCTTTCTTTCCATTTGCCAACAGCAGTTCTATTATACAAAATGCTGCTTATTTAAGAAACAGAAGGACTACAGTACACAGAAAAGTACTATGCACAAAGATGTCACTAAGCCCAAGAACATACCTGACCGTTTCCAAATTTACAGCTTCTTTATATATGGGAAGAGGCAGCTTTTAAAACCATCAATTATTTGCCTTGATCCAGCTGTCCATTAATACAATGACAGAAAATAATTCCTTCTAGGAAAAGGTTGATCATGTTTTCCTCAATATTAAATGTGCAAAATATAGGTGCTACACTTTCAGAATATCCTCTCACAAAAATATTTAATATCACCATTTCTAAATAGAGGAATATAGACAGAACTTCATGAGTCCTGAATGATGTCTAGGGGCTAATCACACAAATGCTTGTTCACCATATAACCATGGCTCTTCGGTCTGAAAATACAAAAATAGGGTTATTGGGAAAAAAATTCTAAAACTAAATTGCTGCAAAACAAAAATACAGTCTTCTTACGTGAAGACAGGTAATACTACATTGATTCTTGAAAAATCTTCGTTCCACTTCCCTTTTGATTCCTCCTTTAAGGAAACCATTAAAGGTTTTTGAACTCTTGCCCTCCTCTACCAGTCAACTGCAAAAAGGATAAATAAATTGTCCTTCATTGTGCAGGTCCACTGGGTTCTGATTTGGAGTTCAGCTACGTAGAGAGAAAAAACAAAAAACAAGGCTGACCCATCCAACCCATCTAAAAAGGATGATTACAAAGTGAAAATTGTGTTTGCAGCTCTAACCTTTCTGCATAGAAGACATGGTACCTGGAGATGTGAAAAACCCAAAACAAAATTTAGAACCAAAAAGCCAATTCCCTATTCTGAAAGTACAAGGTATCCAATTTCTCAATCCACCATGACAATAGAGCTATTTTTAGGAAATGCACTATGGTATCAAGTGGACATCCTAAATTGCCCTAGAAAGTTGGCTGCTCTGCTACATTTAAATGTTGCCTTTGATTGTTAAGATGAATAGAGCACTCTCCTGAATTCCTAGCCATCTATTTTAATTTAACACACAGGAGAGGATTTTAGTTGGTCTAAAACTCAGTTTTTGACAAATTCCATAAAAAACCCAACAAAAACCAAACAAAAGAAACATGCTCAAGAAGACTAATTAAATCATATGTACACAATATACACACATATCCCATATACATCCAAAAGGAAAGGTTGCATTTTCCTGATAAAGATAAAAGGGAAGTATATTAAATAAGATTTACAAGCAACAGCAATTTAAATAATTCAGTAAAGCCCCATTGAGATTTTTTAGCCTCATTTGTAACTGTCCTGTCATTTTAATTCAAAACAGTTGAGCTGCATTTTTTCCACACCTGACAGCAAGACAATTAAATGTCATTTTGTAATATGCACACACCTGACAAGCACATAAAATAACACTGTAAGCAACAGCAAGTGTTGCCCTCAGCTCCAAAAACTCCTCACTTGCCTACTGAAAGCACAGAAAAACATTTGTTTTCTGTTTTCCACAATGCAGTTGACTACATGTGCATAAACTATTAAATGTTCATATTATATTAATATGGTAATTTTGGTAATTTACAGGCTATGTTCCAAAAAAACGTTAAAAAGATACCCGTGCACAAAGTTTCTATGTAAAACATGACAGCAGGAAAAATTGAAACAGCAGCCTATATTTATCCTAGAGACCACAAAAGACCACGACACAAAAACATTTAAGGAAACTATTTTGATGAACCCTGTTTTCCCTCCCTCATGCCACACAAGTTAATAAGCTACTCATTCCTTGCTTTCACAACCAGATTTGCGTTTTTAAGAAAGAAATTTTACCTGCCAAAGTTAGGGCAATCCTGGGGCAATGATAAGAGAATTAACTGCCAGTCTTTTAAGCATGAAGCATTCTTTTTCTCACATAAGAATTTCACTGCTACAAGTTACTCAACTAACTGCACTATTCCTGTCTTCACAAGAGAGAAAGTTCTCTCACCACACTCCACATATGCATGCCAAAGAACCAGTCTGCAACACTAAATATGGTGCATAAGAGTTAGGCAAATCAACTTACAGACCTGATTCCTGATAAAACTCCAATTTTACTTTTTTTTTGTTCCTCTGCTCAGTTCATGACAGCAAACAGCCAAAACAGCTACTCTTAACTACATACAAGTCATATTTTCAGCTGTTGGAAGTAAAAGAAATACAAGAGCTCAGCTTCAGCTGTCAGCATGAAATACTAACCGATACTCAAATTTTTAATAATTAAAAAAAAAAAACAAAACAATCAGTTTCACTTTCATACTTCATATTCTACTGGGGTTTTGCAGGTTGTATGAAGTTGTAAGTACTTGTGGAGGTGTATCTATATAAGTACATAACCTGCATGCAATTTTTTTTCTTTACTCATTTATACATATGTACGTATTACAATGTTTGTATTAGCATTTTTATCTATTTTATCTATTATCATTTTATCATATTTACCTATTGGCATTTTATTTTTATAAGAAACAGATTGAAGACACACCAGCCACAGTTCTGACTATAAATTATTTCACAGACTATTGCGAGAAAAACAGATTTTATGATTTAGACATTTGCAACAAAGATAAGCAGCAATTATACCATTACAAAGATTCTTTGCTCTTACTTTTTTTTCCTCAGTATGCTATTTATTACAGTTGGACAGCAAGGAAAAAAGGTGGCATGTTAATTTGGAGGTGAACCACCCACTATCAATAGGAAGCAAAACTTTTATTTTATTGCAATTACTATATAATTTATCTTAGGTATGACGTCAGAATATTGTATGGTTGGAAGTGTTTCATCTAAGTCTAAGCTTCTACTAACATATTTCATCCCACAGAAGTGCTTTGTCAAGCTAAACTAAAGAGCAAAATCTCTTTAACTACACCAGCTTATTTTTAAACCAAGCCCACTGTTTCCTTGCCTGCCTACATCCAAACATATTCAGTCTTACTGCATATCATGTGCCACAAAGAAACCTTGGAACAAACAGGCATCAGACAAGTTACAAACTGTACACACAACAAATTCAAACTTCAAAGGGTAGGTGGAAAACCACAAATTAGAGCCTCCTGATCTCGCAGTGATTCATAAAGTAGCAGAGCAGCAGTACTCAATAGGCTAAATTTACTGCCCTGAAGCCTAAACTGGTAACAGTAATTGCAATTTAGGGAGTGAGTAATAGCACGATTCTAATACCACCATGCATATTTTCTAACGACTTATTGTGCCACATTTAGCCTACTTACCTAACGCCGATCTTTCTTGTAATAAAAACTACTACAGTTTATTTCAGCTTGATTAGTATATTAAGTTCAACCACAAGTAGAAACAAGAGGTACCACTGAAACCAGTATGAGCTAACAGATGGCTGGAAGGGGGGAGGGAAACAGTACTGAAAAGGTTCCCAGCAGGTTGAACTGTCACATAATGCAAACATGTGAGTCGTTTTGCTGCCATCAAGGTAATTCTATCTAAGAATGACTCCTGGCAAACGTGGAGACACACTTCAATACATACATATCAAACAGACTTGACTGCCCAATATACGCCAATTCCCCATTAATATGTCTATTTAAAAATCACTTATGTAAGGAGGAAAATTGCAAATGAAGATTTCAAAACTATATAAAAGGCACACATTTCTAGCACATAGAAAACGCAGATTATGAAGGCACACAGAGCATTCACCAATTAAAAAAACCATCATAAACGTCCACAGAAATATGGTTTATTGATTGAAACTACAGAAGCCCTCATCATATGATGACATTTTCAGTGTGAGGGTGTCCCAAATAGTGTCTATTAAGAAAAAAGTGAGAAGCATACTTTGAAAAATTCACTTAGTGAAACTTATGCCCTATCCATGAAATCACCGTGGTTTTTACCTGTATTTAAAACACCTTGCCATTGCAGACAGCACAACCAGCACCGGCATAAACTACACCGTGCCACAGCAAAGGCAAGATATCAAGGGCACCAGCGGTGTTTACACAGCATTAAGAAGAATTTAATCCTGCTAGCACTGAGCTAACAAACAGCCTGCCTCGAAAACGACTTCGTGTTCCCACAGCAGGGCTTAGACGGAGATGATGCCTTTCACAACGTGCTTAAAAAGGCAAAAGGCGAAACAGGTGGCCAAGTACGTACTAAAAAAACAAACAAACGAACCTGCGAGAGCTTGACTCGTAACATTTGGGAAAGTTTCAGAGATAGGCAAGCTGTTGGACACGAAGCCACCTTTGTCCCCGTTTCCTCTGTGGAAGTATTGGTGGGCCTTGTGTAAGACCCAGGCTAACGCCTGACTACCGGCGGGGCGGCAGCTCTCGGCGGAGCTGCCCGGGCCCTGCGGACGGAGCGCGGCTCTCAGCGACCCTCAGCCGCGCCGGGAGGAGGGCACAGGGTGGTCGCTTCCTGCTGGGCTCCAAGCAAGCGGCGCAGGAGGGGACCGTTATGAAGCCCGCCCGCCTCCTTTCCTCCTTTCCTTCCTCCCTCCCTCCCGCCGCGCTCCCCAGCAGCCCCACCGGCCCCGGGGCGGCCCAGCGGGACAGGGACGAGCCCGACACCCCCTCCCCCCGGGTCCGCACCCTATTAGCCCGCAGGCCCCTGCTCCCGAGCAGGCGCCACACCGCCGCCCCAGGGAAAGATCGTTGCGGGCACTCACGTCGAGAGCTTCCTGGTCCAGAAGAGCCCCCCGGNCACGCACGGACGGGAGGAGTTTTCCTCAAGGATTCACCCCGCGGGCCGGGATGATGGGAGGAGGGAACGTAAAGGGACCCGCGTCCCCGCCTCAGGCCAGCAGCGGGGCGCTGAGGTGGGGGACGAGCGGGCGGGCGCTGCTCCTTCAATCCTCGAGGTGAGGAAAGGATGTGGCGGGCAGGTCAGGAGCTCCGGATGGAGTTCAGAGTTCACCTCCGTGGCTTTGCGGTTTATATTAAAAAAAAAAAAAAAAACCCAACGAAAAAAAAACCCACGAAAAAAAAACCCCAGCTCTTCGTCAATCTGCCGTCAGCCTTAACACGTAATTCAGAATTAAAGAAAAAAAAAAAAAATCACCTTCCAGGTGCTAGCGAGAGCGGGGCTTCTGAAGAGAACCGAAGGTTGGTCTTTACCCCCCAGAAACTGTTATCTGGTGTGGGGATGGGCCTCACGGTGGAGATAATTAGCGGCGGAGTTTGATAGCGGATTGCGCGGCTGTTTTAAGAGGCTTATTTGATATAATAACGCTAGTCATGGAAGCGGAGCTCAGCGGTGCTGCTCCTGCTTTTGGCCTGTGGGTGTGGGATAAAGCTCGTGATGCATATGTGATAACAGTACTGATAGCCATTATCTCCAGCTGTCTCCTAAATATAATTGTTAATTGAATTTCCCCTCAAGAATTACATCGTGACAGTACAACAGCTGCAAACTGATTAGATTTAAAGCTACTGACTAGAGCAAATCCTGTTTTCTCATCTTTATGCTCAAACTAGCTCTGCTTAAAATGTTTTTTAAAAAAAAGAAAAAAGGCTAACTAAATGCTGAAACATTACATAGCGGAGAAGTCCAACAGTTTGATAAGCAAAGGCCACAATGCTTAGACATAGTCATGGCATTTTCCTAACGAGTGCCTTTATACCACCTTGTTACATGCCTTCTCTATCAGGCATTGTTTTTATTTCCAGTCTGTCTGCATGAGCAGTCGCACCCCTTGGATTCACAGTCACCAAAACAAGTGCTGTGGGGTTCTTCTGACTGAGAGTACAAATAAATCAGCCCTATCTAAAGTAAGGTTTTCCTGGGTGCACAAAGGAGGTTCTGTGATTCATTGCTTTCACATCAAGCCTTTTTCTTGTAATTTCTTGTGAAAGTTTATAATTACTTGAAGCGTACCAAAGCTCTTTTTCATAAAGCTTTAGTAAAAGTAATTGTTCATGGTCATAACTGGATGAGACATAGGTTAAGTACTCTGCTAATTTCCCTTGATTGAAGTGCTATGAAGGCCAATCCCTTTCAAGCAGGTGTCAAAGAAACAAAGTTCTGCCTTTTTTCACCTTTCTAGACCTGTATTATGATTTAAAGAAGTAGAACAATTTGTTCTAGAGTTCCATACTTTTAAAATACTTTTCAGTTTCTAAAACACTCGTCTAATCTCGTAGATCATGTATATCAACTTTTACATTATTACAAGATAGTTGGACTTCGCTATAATTGTTATTGTGATTTGGAGGGTATTGACACAGTGACCCGACAAGTACATTTTATTGCCTCATATCTACATTATGCAAATAAATTTCTACATTATTTCTGTCCTTTCTGGCCTGAACTTAAAATTAAACATGGTTACAGTGAAATACCTAAAGGTCCAAATAAGTCTTGTTTTTTGTCTTCTGTTGGTGAAAACAACAGTAAGCAAAAGGTGTAGCCAAACACTAGCAAGTTAATAGATTTATCATCAGTTCAGACAAGGATAATTTGGATAACTGGACCAGAAGCTGTAATAATAAAAAATACTCATGTTTAATTGAAAATGTATGCACCTTGAAACTGAAAAGTCTGAAATTACTCTCTTTCTGTTACAGTATTTTCTTCTTACCTACTTAATTGCAATGGAGGTTTGTCCAAACAGGTGTTTCCAGAGTGGGAAAGTGTTTATTAAATATGAAGTATGCAGAGTTTGTTTGGACTGGGGGAAAAATTTTCAAAATTATAGTCCAGTTTTCTAAAACTCAAGTTGGCAGATACACAAGGAATTTCAAAGCTGCATTCCATTGCTTCATAGCTACATTATCACAAAAAAATACTTCTGCAATTTTTGCCCTTTCTAACCCAAGTTAAAACTGAAGCTTGATGTTTCACACATTTCTAAGTGATTTGCAAGGTGACTAAGCACACCTGACCTTTGGGAGCCTGTTTTATCTGAACCAGCAAGCCTCCTGGTCTGTGACCCTTGTACTTCAGACACACCAGTGTCTTCCACTACAATTAAACACTTAGCTTTTGGGGGAAAATGTGCAATTTATGCCACTGACACCTCATGTTATTGCACTAATTTGATGTTCTTGTTCTTAGAAATATGATTCCCATTTTTAGAATCTGAAACAAGGAAAAAGGAGATGCTGAGCCCATTTGGAATTTCAATAATATGTATATGTATGATAGTTGCATTTTCAAAGTGTTTTCTGCATATTTATTGATTTTCTAATTGTATTTACTAATTATTTAAAAAATAATCCTTTTTCCCAACAGTATGCTGGCATCCTGCTATTTAAAAGGGGGAAAAAAGTATACCTTTTACAAGTAAATAAAGAATAAATTTCCTCTTAAGTGTGCAATATGTTTTGGCTGCAGCAGTGTGTAAAAGCACATTTGGTTCCCAAGTCATCTGCTGAAAGACCAGCTCTCATAACAAGGAACCCGTCGGTGCTACTCGCACCAACAGCTTTTCCTCTCTTATTAAGTAGGAAGAATATGAATTGAGAGCAACCCAAGTATGGTTGTCACCTGTAGGTTTTGGCATTAAATCTTGAGAACTGATGAATCCAAGTGTTGTAGTTGTGGAAAAAAAAAAAATAATCTTTCCATTAATGAGAAATTTCAACACTTAGCAGAGACTGAGGTCCCTTGTTGGATGGCTCGCTGCTTTAGGTCAACTAACACCACCACTGTCATCAGTATTTAGGAAACTTGTCACTCAGCCTTAACCATGGGTTCACCTATCTCAGCTCTCAAGCAACTACTTTTCCTATCTAGACATTTTGCTTAGTGACCCATCTGTCCCTTCTGACCTAAGTTAAAAGTTGAATAATTTGTTGACTGACAGAATTCTATCTATTTTACAATTTGGAAAAGAACACCCAATTCAACCAGAGTTTCTTATTGCCTGTGTCATACCTTTCCTGGTCTGTGACCTTACCCCTTTACCCCCCATATCTCAAAGAGCTCCATTACAAAAAGAAAGTGAAACAGCTTTCTTTCTGATGTTGGCAGTGATGAGGATTCTCAGACCTTCTCTCTAATCCCAGTGTCTCTAAATTGGTCAGTCAACCCAAGCAGGCACTGAAAAATGCCAAAGATTTTCAGATCAGGTGGCAGTAGCTTACTTTCTCCAAAAAGAAGCTTCTGTCATTACTAGCTGGAAGTCTTCAGTCCAAACAAGGGCATTTTCATTGCAAGGAGCTGCTCCATCCTTTCAGAATGGGGACAGAAGAGGAGCCTGTAATTACAGCCCGCTCTGAAAGTGTTTACTCTCCTGCCCCTGGGGAACTGATTTGTTCTAAAGATTTTGTATAGTATCAGTTCCTTGTCTGGTATAAACAGAGAAGAGCAGTAATTACAGCTGTTTGGCTCCTCTCCTGCCCCTAGGATCTCAATTGTGGTTTTTGCTTTCTTGAGAAACAATGAGCAAGATGGCAGTAAGATTAGTCAGTCTAACCAATCTTTTGAAGTGTGTGGGTGTGATTTAAATCGCTAGTTTTAAGTCAAAGAAAGAAATACTTATTTTACAAGCACCATATCTGTGCTGGCTTATAGCTAGAAAATCTGACTGGAGATATGTGACCTCCTTTTTCTTATTTAAAAAAATATGAGAGATACTGCACTACCTAAATATAGAGGAAATTTTCCAAGATTACAACTTACCTATTGCATAAACTTCTATTTTACAGGAAACTGGAGGATGGGGGCAAGGGTGATTACAGCATCTGAATGAGGTGCCAAGGAACTTAAGCTTCCTCTATAGTATGGGACAAAAATAGTTTCTTCTAAAGTGTGACTCAGAGTAACTAATTTTAGGTCTCTAAAGTAAGGCTGTCTAAATACTTCATTGCATGTTCCAAGTTGGATGGGGAGGCAGGTTCAGTGTGACCTAAAGTACATAGACTTCATTTTTATAGTGCCTGTGTAGATACATATATTCTAGCAGAAGTCAAACTTTTCTCAGTTTTGCCTATATTGAACAGAAATAAAAGGGACTCGTGAAGGGGTTAAAGTGCTAATAGAAGCACCTATATGCTTTGTAAAACATTACTTAATAGACAAGGGTGACCGAGTATTCTCAACATCGCTATCCTTCACCTTACATTATTGCTGGTTCTGTTTAAGAGTTTGGGCAGTTATATCCATCCTCAGATATATCAATTCACAAAATAAAAATGGGCCTCTTCTTTTTCCAAGCTAAAGTTATTGGGTTACTGTTCTTACATGGATGAACAGTCAGTATTTGTACAAAAACAGGACCTTGGTGATAAATTTATACCAAAATCGGCTTTCCCTCTCTACTTCCTGTGTTTGTTCTCTTTAGATGTCTTATTGCCTAAGATTTGGAAAGCAGAATTTTCTTAAATCCACAGAAGAGAGTCTGGCTTTGATGGTCTCTTTCCTCTAAATACTTGAAACTCCTGATGATATCTCTAGGTATCCCTGCTTTCAGGGAGAAAAAGGAATAGATTCAAGCCTCATTACAGAAGATTACTGCTGATTTCTTTCCAAATTACTCATAGCTGTTTTAAATAAACAGTAATTCCTTGGATATGAAATAAATGCAGCTGACTTTGGGGAAAGAGACATGATTTTTTTTTCCTCTTAAGAGCACTGAGATGAATTTTCCTGTCTCACCATCTTGCCAAACAGAAACCAGCTGCAGAGGAGCATGTGATGACAGCGAAGGAGCAAAGGTCAGTTCTAGGGATTCTGCTGTTCTAGGAAGTCAAGGAACCAGTCCCTTGGCAGCCTGCTGTCACTTGCACAGGAATAGCTCTTTATGGACCTTGCAGTTTCATACAGCTACTCTGTTTGCCAAAGCAGCATTGCAGCAGACCTCACTCCATGTGCTTGAGTAGCTAATGGTATTTTTTTTCAGTGGCATATGCATCTGTTGCATTTTCATCAACTCTGTTTTTCTATTAATTTCTTTCATTTCAGTCTTTTTCCAATTCTTAGTTGAGCGAAACTGCAACTATATATAGCTTTTCTGGGCAGGATTTATCTTTTGAAATAGGAACAAATTGTGAAATACCAACATATTTGATAGTATCCTACTTCACAAATAGTCCAATTGACTTCAGTGGGGTATCACACACAGCAGTGCTTCTTCATAGTAGAAAGTAAATATTTCATTTTAGAAGAGGCTTTAAAGCCCATTTGCATATCACTGATGGATGAAACATGTGAAAAGGTACTCTTGCTCCTAATATTTCTGCAGTCTCTTGTCTTTTGAATTAGGCATTAGACAAAAATGTAGGGTCTTCCATGTTGGTCTTATGAAGAGAAGAAATTGCCAATGTCTATTTAAAGAAAAAAGTATATGGTCTCTTTTCCCAACCCTGGATAAATCATATAACAGCTAAAAATCTTTGTTCAGGTTTTCAGCCTCGTTTCAAGCAGCATTCAGCCCAGATAATTTTTGCATTTATCATAACCATAGCTCAAATGGTTAGTCAGGCTTTAAATTTATGGGTAGATTGTGTGTTCACTATTTTGACATGTTGATCATGAATATTTAAATATCTATGAATTCTCTAAGAGAGGCAAACTCACTATGTAATGTTCCCTCTAGCAACCAATCCTTTCTCTTCTTCTAAAGAATTATTTATTTTTTGCTTCTGGCTGTGTGGTTTTATGCACTGAATCAGCGCAGTACATTTTGGCACATTTCTAAACCTGCAGATTCTCTCACAGGGTATTATGAAGACATCCAGCAGATTAACAAACCTTTAGGAGGATAGTGTGAAACAAGCTCAGTACTATCTAGCAGGTATTCAGTATAACATGGGGAGCTGTTTATGCTTAATCCTAGTAACATGGGAATAACAAATATAATTGAGTCAGGGGCATGATTATAGCAATGTAGGTCCCACTGACTAAATATGGAATTCAAGGAACTGTAAATTGATGGGGTTTATTATTGTGTTAGGTGTCCTGTTAAGAAGAGTTCAAGGTGAAACAATGACTGCAAATTAACATTTTGTAACAACCTGGGAAATGTAACTGTCAAAAAGGCCATTTAGGATAGAAGGAATGCTCTAATTAAGGGACACAATAGGACTGTAAATTCAGAGAAACCCCAGGGAGAGAGAAGAGTCACTTTTGCCACATTTGTATATTGTAACTTAAAGGCTAAGCTCAGTGGAAAACTGAGCCATATTTAGTATAAAGCCAGAAGCTGCCCTTCTGCTGGGCAGAGTACCAAGAACTGGGTGAAAGTACGAAGGAAGTTTAAAAAACACAAGTGAGAGAGAGAATCTGTTTTGAACAAAAAGAGCAGAAAGGATAGCTTGTAATCTTAAAAGAGAGCTCAGCAGGACAATGCAGTTGGCATTAACTGTTATTTCCTCAGACAGCAATAGCACTATCTACAATCCCCATGTGTTTTATTCTTCAGTAACATAGCAATAGATGAACACAGAGTCATATTCATGCTTTCTTGGCTTTGCCAAATGCATGCTCAAATCCTATAACCATGCAATGAATGAATCTGTTTGATGCAACGTGGTTGGAAAAATGGTTGTCCTTGGAGATTCCAGCCTTCTTTTCCTGAGAAAATGGAGTAAGGGACTGGTCATCAGTATCTGGAATGATGTTCATCAGGAAACCTGAAAGGATCTGAAATTAGGAGAAACAGAGTCACTCTGGTTATCCCCAGCAAATGAACACCTATGAAAAGCAGGGTATTTTGAAATAGGAAGCTGGAAGGAAAAAGAATTTGTGATGGTGTCAGGGGTACCAGAGGTGTCATCAAGTAAGGCTCACTTTCTGATCCCAGCAAAGCATGGTTTGATGTGCTTTAGCTGCCAATACACCACCTCTGTATCACACCACTGTAGGCTACAAGAATGGCTGTAACAGAGCCCATCACCCCTGTGTATCTAATGCTATCCTACCTCTGCTCAGAATGTGGGATAGCATCCTCCAGCTCTCCAGGGGCTTTTCAGGGAAGTGGTTAGAACCAGCAGGGTTGTTCTGCTCAGTATTTCCTGGTTCCCTCACTTTGCTTCTTTAAAACAGATATTCACCTCTTTCCTAATTAGATGCCTGGGCTCTGTGCCTTTTCTCTCTCCAGCCCACACAATGATTTATTTTTTTTTCCAGGAGACTTTTCAGTTTCTTTAAGGATGACCACAGTCTTTGCTCAGTCTTTTCTGTGCAAATGTGCAAGAAAAAATTCCTGAGACAAGACTAAAACAAAGAACTGAAGAATAGCAACTGGTCATGGACACAATTTAAGCGTACAATGCACACACTCCATTTTCTTCAGTTCAAAGACATCCTGAGTCACAGGTTATTTTGTTGTGTTTAATAGTAATGGAATCATAGCATGTCAGGTTGGAAGGGACCTCAAGGGTCATCTGGTCTAACTCTTCTGTTATTGATTATGTGAAATCTCTCAGCACCCTGCTGAGCTGAGACTTAAACTTTCCAAAGTGGGCGAAAGCTCATTTTATCTATTTCAACACAAATTGTAATTTAAGCTTTTGAAGTTATCCAGTTCCAAGAACTGAAGCAGTAATCAATTCATTTAGACTTGACTGAAATACCTGATGACACAGGCTGCACTACTACATTTCAAGATTCTGAAATACTAATTAAGGTTTCTCTTTGTTGCTTGTGAGAAGAAATAGTGGGCTAATGCAGTTAATGAATCAAATACTTTCACAGAACTGCAAAATGTAATAGCTGTCAACCCACCTCCATTATAAACCATTCCTTTACCAACCCACACTCTTTTGTGCTCTTTTACGTCTTTTACAGACCCCTAAATCCTCCACAAAATCTGACATCATTGTTCTAGTGGCTGTAGGAAGGGCAATGCTTAAATTTCCCATATTTAAATGGGAATAAAGAACACATCTCCTCCTCTTCGGCATGTTGCATAAAAACCATCAGCAGCATTTCAGGCAGTGTTTTCCCTAATTTTTAATGTTTCCTGTGGATATTTCACACACCAGACATCAGATAAATCTCCTCCCTGTAACTAAGACTTCTAATGTACTCCTTCTGGATGTAGGAGGGGTCCCCTTTTTAACCCCTATCCTTCTGAACTTCCACTATCGCTCTTTCTCTATGGAGCTTACTGGTATCTCCAGTAAAACTTCAGGAAGCAAGACATTCCAAATCATGAAATAATAATCCAGATAAAAGAGAGATCACAAAGATCTCTCCCAAAGCACATCTTTTTAAGTTCAAGGATTTTGACATTCTTTTTGCATGCAAGATAAACTTTCTCCTGAATAACATTGTTTTTACATGTTTGCTAGTTTAGGAATTAATCTAATTTGCATAAAAATCCTAGGTCTTGGATTCACAGAATTTAAATACTGTCATGGTTAAATTGTACCTTTCGCAAACTACTTATAAAAGTCAAGTTATGCTTACCTTCTGCACTGAAATGATTCCCAGTGAATTTCAAACCTAGCAGGTATTCTAATACTTACTTGATCCATCATGCCAGGACAGGACTGCCAGACTTTAGCCCAAATTGAACCCTCTGATCCTTACGTGGTAGAATTCAATAGTATAGCTTTGTTACTCATGTTTTTGCTTTAGATGAATTCTTTAGCTATAGGATACATCAGTTCATATTCTCATGTTTTATTTACCAAATCATTATGATTTAAGAGAACTTTGGAATGATGATGCTTCATCATTCTTCAAGGCTGATGTCCTCATATTAAGCACTTACTTTTAACTAGCCACTTAGTTCCTTATTATGTTTTTAGATTAAAATCATTACTACCACTAGTAACTACAACAGATTTACCTAAAATTTCTTTCTATATATCAGTGAAAATACTTTTTAAAGATTAATTTAGACTAAAATCACAGAATCACAGGATTGTCATAGTTGGAAGGGACCTCTAGAGATCATCCAGTCCAACTTTCCCACTAAAGCAAAACTACCAAGGGGACATTACACAGGACTGCATCCAGGTGAGTTTTGAATATTATATTCAATATAATTGAACCTCAGTATAATTATATTCGATATAATTGTGGACTCCACAACATCCCTGGGCAGCCTGTTCCAAAATGGTTTTTTTCTTATGTTTATATAGAACTTCCTATGTTCCAGCTTATGCCCCTTGCCCCTCATCCTGTCACTGGGAACTACTAAGAAGACTCTGGCCCTATCTTCCTTGCACCCACCCTTTAGATACTTGTAGTCATTAACAAGGTCTCCCCTCAGCCTTCTCTTCTCCAGGCTAAAGAGTCTCAGCTCTCTCAGCCTTTCCCAAGAGAGATGCTCCAGTCATCTTTGTTACCCTTTGCTGGACTCTCTCCAGTAGTTGCTTGGCTCTCTTTAACTGGGGAGCCAAGAACTGGATGGTTTTGTTGGTAGAGTTGTAGTGGTTTATTGCCTTAGATTTTTATGTGGAAGAGTGTTAAGCAAACTAAAGCCTTTGACATGGCAATGACAAAAAAATTGTTGAAAAAAAGAAGTTTAGTTTCATCAAATATTCATATCTATATTTGATGTCACATAAGAATTATGAAGCTATGAATGGGATCACAAGCGTAAGAACTTAAGGGATTACTGCTTTAACTTAAAAAATTAAAGCTCATTTCAGATAAAAATAAAGTTGATAGGTCTCCCTCCCCTAGACAGAACCAGGATGAAGTGAATTAGTGCTTTATTAAAAGAAAAAGTCTTTCATACAATTTGCTGTACAAAAACATTCTGGGCTCTCAGAATAACTATTTGAAAATGCAGAAATCCACACAATGTAGGGTAGCCATAGTAGAAGAATGGGATCACAATTTTCTTTCTGTCAACCTAAACCTTTTGTTACTTTATATAAGCAGTCCATGATTTTAGGGCATGAGAGGAACAAATTTAGGTCCCATCCACGCAAATTTTGGCTGCAGTCCTGTAATCTGAGCTGTGTAGGCATGACCCTTCCTCTGCACAACACTGCACTTGCTTCACTGGGGCTCTGCACAGGTTTGTGGGTCCTCCCACACAGATCAGGTTGCCAGATTTGGATCTGCCCTTACAAATAGGTCAGGAGACAAACACTGTAACCAGGTCACCTGGCTGTGCTATATGTATAATGTAGATTCATCTATACCATAATAATATATTTTCTATAATTTATAATCAGTCAATCACCAAGCAAGTGTTTTAGCAATTGTTATTTCTGTCCAAATATTATTACTTTAAGAATATTTCATTTTTATTTTTCTCCAAGGGTAATCAAACCCTCTATTCAAAACTGAATGCAGTACTTCCTTCAACCATTCTCCATCCTGTTAAACTTTTTCTTTGGGTTACGCAGTAATAGTTACAATATAAGAATCCACCTAGATCATCCTCAGATTTTATTAAAGTTACATGTTTTAATTTCAAGTTTTGCAGTTTTACAGTACAAAGTAATTCTTACATTTAATGACATTAAAACCAAAGTTTCCTCCTATGCTGTTCTATTTCAGTATGAGATTTCCTTGTTGCCAACCACTTCTTTGGTTTTTGACTTATTAATTTATATCCCAGACTCTCTCTTGACAAGCATCCTTTTTTTCCACTTTTCTACAAAGAGCTTAGACTCTCCATGATATATTAATATACTTTAAGAAAGGTGTATGAAGCCTAAATCCTTACTTCAGTTGACACTTTTACATCTATTCCACTTGATTTTTAACTTCCTCTAATAAAGCTGACTCATGGGTATTAGTAGTGGCATTAGCAAACCTCTTACAGGCTAGAAACTCTTCATTGTCTTGTCCTAAAATGTACAGAATAAAAGTTGTTTTGTGTTTATTTCTGCATGATTGCAACATTTCTGTTTAGTCGTTTTGGAATAAGCCATTGTTACATCTTCTACAGAAGACACCAGAATCCTCCAGTCTTGTCCTTCAGGCTTACTAAGTCTAATCTTTAGTCTTACAGAAAAGACAACTACTGATAGCCTGTTATCTGTAGAAAGAGAGAAAAATGGGATGAAGTAAGGCCATCTCTTATTTCACAGTTGGTCAAGATTAAGCCTTCAAAGAGTTTTTGGTGCACTTAAATATGATGTAAATAAGGACTGTAAAATAAACACCCTGAAGAAGCTTGTACAATTTTGAATAGAAATCTATAAAGCTGAAAATCCTATTAATTTTAATTTAGAATTCAAGTAATAAGAGTAAAGGAAATTTAGAAGAGCAGATAAGGGAACAAGGAAAAGCGGGAGGTCACTGAAGAAGGAAGTAAGTTTATAATTTGCTTTAAAAAGTAACCACAAAAGAAGAGCAGGATATTATTTCAAAAGCTAGAAAAGAGAAATTGACAGCAGCAATTGACAGAAAACAAGCAAAAAAAGAGAAGCTAGAAAGGATAAATCAAACTTACATAGCTTTTAACCTTCTTCCTGAACGTTCAGTATGCCTTAGCTAACAAAAATTACAAGGTGAGAGAAGCAGCAGCTTCTTTTCTGGAGATGCTTTGGTACCTTTTGGGAAACCACTCATCCAGGTCAGCTGGGGACCTTTTGCAAGTGCTTCAAGTTTAGAGTTTGGTTCAGAGAAACAGTGATGAAATTAAGTTGCACAAATATTAAAAATTCTAAAGAAAAGGTATCGCTAAAATTATCAGCTAGCAAGCCAATGGCTGAGAGAGAGAAATTAACTCTAAGGAAAAGTCTGCAATGTTAATAGTTTGTAAATTTTTCAAGAAACTCTACATAAAGGTATCAGGACAGCAGGAATGCAATCATAGACAGGCCTGAGAAGAAGCCATGTTAAATTAAAATGTTGCAGAAAAACAGCAGAATAGTTAGAAGTTGAAAGATGAATTAAGACAGTGAGATGGGAAGTTATGTACCTGATGGGACATCAGCCTGAATGACAGGGACAGTAGTTTAAGGAGTGCAAAACATAAAGTAGATATAGTGGTGTGACATGACAGCCACACAGAGAGAAACCAGGAGCAGTGGGTATTGAAAGAAAAAAGGTTCTAAGGGTTTTCCAACTACTCCGTACCATGGACCAACAAACAGCATAAATAATGAAGTTCAGACGTTCAGAATAACTTCAACTTCACAACCAAAACAAAAGCTTAATAAACAAAAAGATTTTTCTATCAGAAACTTGTTACTGGTAGTGGTCAGTGTCAAGGGCACCAATTGCTCTCGTTGTCCTGAGCAGCCTTACCTGGGACCCAACCACACCCCTCTGCTCCTTGGCCTGGGAGCTCCATTTAAACTCATGGCTGAGGAGCTCTTTTTTCTCCTCAGTCAGAGGCAGACTACTCTGCAGTTCTGTTTTTGTGTCGCTTTGGATCTTTGCTTCTTGGATCTGCCTTGCTTCTATGTTACAGCTGTTTCTAGTTCAGTCTTCTGCCTGAATGGATCTCTGGCTCTCCCTGCCCTGCTCAGGTATTGTGGGACTGTGTTCCTCAAGTCTTAGGGCCACCCTAAGCCCCTTACATAGCTGTGTTTATGCTGTTTCCTGATGAGTGGCTGCAGTGGCACCATTGCAGCTTTTGGGTGTTATTATATCTTTTCTTTATGCTGTGATTAAAAACACTGTAGTGGGGAAAATTTGCTGCACTTAAAGTAAGTATTAGGAGGAATTTTTAAAGGTTTAATGCTCAGGGAAGAAGAAGATAACTTAGGGTTAAAACTAGACCGATTTGTAACAGAGGTTTCACCAATTGCAAAAAATTTGCCAAGAAAAGCACCTTACAGAATAAGGAAGCTCTTATATACAAGCTCAAGTTGTTCCTAGATGACCCTGTGCTCAGAGTGAAAGTCAATCTGTGCCTTAAAAGGAGGAACACAAAACAATGCCTCCTGAAAGAGACAGGATTAAAAGATGGCTAGCACATACTTGAATTAACAAGCATATAATGTAATCAGAAAAGTGAAATTAATACGGTGAAATAGGAGATGAATGCTAGAAAAGCAACTGCACAGCAAAGGTCTGGGCAAACTGGTACCATAATGGACACCAATGGAGTTCACTGAAGCCTGGAAACTCACCCAGATGTTAACTGTGACTGGTGCTGCTTTTACTAGTAAAAAAAGGTCACCATATTGACTGATTAACATGCCTAAATCCAGCAGGTGGTTATAGCTAAACTGGCAACAGTATAAAAGACTGTTTCGTATTTACAAATGTTTATGTATTCTGTTCATCCTCAAGGGGACAATAATTCATCTGTTGCAGGAAATGTTTATGATACTTTGTGTTCCTCTGCAGTATGATCAAAGAATAAATCTTATGCCTTAGCAGATGCAGGTGTTTAGCATTTTTTTTACAACTTGCTGCAGCTTGAGGAAGTGCAACCACCTGATCCTTTTTAGGACAACATCAGTACCCTAGAATGAACAACTGGAAGTGGGAGTTTCAGAATTTCATTGACTTCATAGAGACTGTCTACATTTGTTGATGGTGCGTGCTGAAGCTCTCTTACTAATTAGGTTATAGGAATACTGTTTGATTACTGATATTGATTACTTGGAAAGTAAAAAGAGGTATCATCTTCTGGAGTCTGTCAGGTTCTGCATAGTATCCCTGCTATTTGTAATGAAATAATGAGACATTCTGACTTTTCTAGGTTAAGAGTGGTAAAATGTTCTTAGGGCAAATAAATTTAAAAACCTTAAGACAATAGCTGTAGGAAGGCAGGAAATGAAAGTAGCTCTGAGCTTAAAAGCTTTCAGGGACACTGACAGAAATGCATTCCCACCCTGAGAAGGAGCCACTGAGCATATGAGGAGACCCAAGTCCTTTCAAGAAAACTCACTTGAGAGGCCAAAGATTCTCTTGATAAAACAAAAGCTGCCGTTGCCAGTACGGGAATGTGCAGGTAGCAAAGTGTAATCAGTACCAAACTAAGGTCCGGTTTCAAGGCTTGTTGTTACAATGCTTTAAAATGTAAATTAGCAGCTATTGTAAATTTTTTTTTTTTTTTACCCGTCTTGCTCTTTGGTGCTGATAGGTGGCAGCAAATGACAGATTTTTAGTCTGTACTGCATTCTGTTCTTTCTGTAAAATTCTCCTTTTTAAAAACAAAATGGCGCTGATTCCACACTAGCAAAATGTATGACTCTGGAAAAGGCAAAGATATGGTTTAACGTGCCTTACAATTAAAGCAAATGGAAAAACTACGTCTATTGTGCTCCTATTCACTGTGAGACTAGCAGCTTTCCGATTCAATGTGAATATTTTTGTTCTGCACTAAATTGAATGGCTGTTTCTCGTGTTACTAGCTGTGTCTCAGTGAAGAAAATTAACTTTTTTCTAGGTCTTCATCTATTTTTAACTTTAGTCTTCAGATCCAAACATGAAAAAACGACTCAAGTTGTGCTGTCTTACAGCTAGGACATGTGGTGGTAGTGAAATTTGCCTGTTGGAGAAACCAAATAAAATAGTAAGTATTTTGATTTTTATTGTCAAGTCACAGTCAACCTGACACTTTATTGGTTGGCAAGTAAGAGAAAGCTCAGTTCATCTACAAGGGTTGGTTGTGTGTTGCTACTAGTGAATTCTACTTGAAGACACCTAGACTTGGTTTTTTTTTTTTTTTTAAAGGCAAATACAGGGGGAAAACTGTAAGCAGGCATAGAATACTCCAGATTTGAAAAAATCTTTGTGGTGTTTGGAGACTCAGCCTGCTAAACAATGAGGTTTTTGCCCGTATTTTTGCACATTTAGCATCTAGGTACAATAAATTACATGAAACACTTCTGGAAAGTTTTACTAATGGAAATATGCACACTGGTATCACTGAAGTTTTGGTGGTTTGCTTGAGGTGAGCTTTTTATCTCTGAGGCTTGCTGCTCCAGGTGAGGAAGGCAGCCCCTTGATGGGTTTGGCATTGGCCTCAGCCCATGGTTGCAGAGCAAAGATAAATGAGCTTTTTAATGCTTTGGGTGAAAGCTTAAGTAATGTGGAGATGTGAGAAACATCAGTCATGTGGCCTTGTCAGGGAGGGATGGCCATGATAAATTTGAGGGTTTTTTTGGTATGTTTTAGCTCTCAGCTACTTCTCAGCTCATCGGTTAAAATTACTTCAATTCAGCCACGTATGGCCATACTTTTTTTGTTGCAATGATGCATGCAAATCCCTGAAGGGATTTGTGCTCTTTTATTACAAAAATTTCAGAGAGCAATTGCAAAATCTGCATATAATGCTGGTTAGATATCACGGGATGCTGGAGGTGGGAGCCCTGTTTGGGTGCACAGCCCTCCTTGCAGCAGCCCTGGAACAGGGTACAGTCTCTTTCAAACCTCTGTTCTCTCAGCGTATTTTAAATCTTGAATATTCCGGGGGGGATAATGCCTTTGTCAAGGCTCGGTACATCCCCCACGACATGCAGGGCGGTTGAGGACCTGATGGGCCGCACCCGCTTTTTCCCCCAAACCCCCTCAGAGCTGAGGGGCCGCGTCCCTCAGGCAGGGAGATCTCTGCCCAAAGCGGCGGCTCCTCCCGTCCCCGGCCAAAGCCCGGTGCCGTGTCCCCGGAGCCCGGTTCGGGGTGCCGTGTCCCCGGAGCCCGGTTCGGGGTGCCGTGTCCCCGGAGCCCGGTTCGGGGTGCCGTGTCCCCAGCCCCCGCTGTGAGGCNCCCCCCCCCCCAATCCCCCTCGTTGGGAGCAAGAAGTTAAAATAAAAATTAAGTCAAAGGCAGTTCCCGTTCTGCAGTATCTTTATTATGTGCCGTGACTGCCGTAATGAAAATAATCGCTTGTGGAGGGGAAGGCTCAAGGTCAGCATCTACCCAGATTCTGTGGAATTTGCCCTGTGTTCAAAAGATTTTGCAATTGCTCTCTGAAATTTTTGTAATAAAAGAGCACAAATTACTTGTATGCAGTTTACCTTATATTAAAATAGACGTGTTATTCTTTCCAATTATTTTAACGTTCTTTTCTTTCTCTTCTAGGTGTTTGTTTCAGGATGGTAAGGCAATGTCTCATTTACCAGTTCTACTTCACAGTATGGTATTACCGGTGCTAAAAATATGGCAGCAGATCTGTAGAGTATAAACACACTTGGCTGCTTTTTTGAGTTCTGAGTTAAATGGTGAAGTATTGCAAGTGTGTTGATAAGAAAAAAATATGTTGTATCACTGCTATATTAAAATGGATTTTTGAAAGCTTAATAATGTGTTGCTTATTTCTATAGTGTCTGTAGGTTGTGTTTGGATTACTTGTGGATAAAACGGCCACAAGAGCATTATAACATGTTAATCTCCAGAAAGGTTAAAACCGAAGTTCTTGATATTGGCTTCTGAAACAACGTGTTCCAGATTAAGTTTTTAAAATGTCAATTACAGTACCAGCATTTAAATAAGCTTATTCTGTTTCCTTGTAGCAGTGTGCTACAAGTGTACAGTCAGTGGCTCATATCCCAGCCAAACATCTCTAGGAGCTCTGAACATGCAGCAGAAAAAAAGATGACACAGTTTAAGTGAGAACCCTTTTTTGTCTGAAAATAGTGAGCCATGTTTAATATTAGACCTGAAAGGTTTTATGCATTGTTTATAAATATTGTGAAATAGGACAAAATTAAAATGGATGGCAAATTACAATATACTATGTTTTGAGTTTCACTGTTACATGAAGTGGAAAAATGTGGGCAGAAGGCTTGCTCTGCCTTGTTTTGAGCTGACCTGGTGCCACGTGAACATCTGCAGAGTAGGGCAGGTAGCAGTACTGGGAAACAAGCTGTCAGCTGCATTCCTGTGGTTATAGACAAGTTTCTATGGATAAACTGCTCATAATCATCTTGGAAAATAGGCTTCCTAGTTAGCAACACCTTTTCATTGGCCAGATTTCTTGAGAATTTGTTACAATTTTTAAAATGTAGTCCTGTTGATCTGAAGTGTGGCTGTGGGTGCAGAAATAAGTGTCTAAAGAGGATGAGAATACAGAGTGTACATTTAGTATCCATGTTACTGCATATATTCTAATGTTTGGCTACCTCCTATCAAAATGTTTTAAAAACTCAGATATTTTAAGAGCCATCAGCCTGTTGCTGTTCTGTAACATGACATAAAGACATGGGCCATGTAATTTTGTATTTTTTTACTAAATGTGCAAGCAGCAAAACAGAGGTGGTAACTTTAATGTAAATAAATTTGTTATTAATGAAGTACTGTGCATTGGCTAGTAGTGGTTTTGTTGTCCTACATGGATCAAACATTAAATGGATTTCTGCAAAACAGGCTTTCTGTTCTCTACCATTTCAGTGTTAAGAGACCAATTATTAAAACTCCTTACAGTTCCTATGTACATGAAAGATGGAAAATTAAAAATTCTTTAAAAAAAAACACCTCAGAAAACAGGATGCTTGGAGGTTCCTGATTTCATCACAAGAAGTGAATAGCCATAATTTGTGTCATTACAAAAATGTTAGAAACCCAGTATATAATTAGTTATGACCTTTGCTGTTATTTGTTAGTAGTAATGCAGCAGCTGGAACTAGAATTTAAAGGGTGAAAGTCAGGTGGAAAGATTGAAAATGAAACTGGAGAAAGGCAACTATGAAGTTGGTGCATGTAGCAAATTTAATGAGTTTAGACACTAATTTTTGAAGAGGCAAGTGAGCAGCAACAAATGCTAAGGGAAGGGACAGGGTAGATACAAGGGAATGGTGTTGGGATTAGAGTCCTTCACAATCAAAGCTGTTAAAAGTTCCTAAAATAAGGAGAAAAAGTCTTCAGCCTACCTGTAAATGAAAAAAAGCCTTATACCATGAGAAGGTTTCTGTGCATGTGCATATCATACAGGGAAGAAGAAGATGACTTTCTGATCAGTATAATGTGTTGGTGGGAGCCATCACGTGTATGCTTTTTTTTTGAAAAATACTATTAGAATCTGTGCAAATGGAAGTGGGAATTAAGTCATACATTTACCATATATATTTTAAATCTCATTCTTGTTCCAAGCTTGGCTGCTTCTGCTGCAACTTCAGAGCTGACAGGAATATCTTAATGCCTGAGTATAAGCATCATACAAGCATTTTTTTCTGAAGTGTATGTCTTAAAGCTATGAAAATGAGAGTGGGGTTTTAAAGTGGTATACCTGTGGATGTGCTGACACTGATTGTCCTCTCATTATTTTTCACATCAGTACACAGAAGAGGAAGCTAGGAAGTTAGGAGTGGTTGGCTGGGTTAAAAATACCAGCCAAGGAACTGTAACGGGCCAAGTTCAGGGCCCAGAAGATAAAGTAAATGCAATGTAAGTATTTTTGTGGTTTTAATCTTAATAAATAATTTACAGAAACATTTTTCATCCTGTATTACAACTGTATTCATATGTTGCTAATGTAACGGTGCTTCCAATCATAAGGTTTGGTTTTGAGTAGTGAAGGAGATAAATTATTTTAAGCTGTAGAAGTCTTTTAAGCTTTAAAAATAGTGTGTGGCATCAGCCAGTTTTAATTTCAAATGTCACGCAGTTTGTCAGTATGTTTCCCTAACAATTTTTTACCCTATGAAATGAAGAAAAAGCCTTTATTCGTACACATGGAGCACAAATCTGTGTTTTAATGCTTCAAAACATTCTTCAAAAAACTGTAAAGAAGCAGACTGAAGAATTCTTTGAAATGCATACTCAGTGTGTGCTTAGATCTGTTTAAAGGAAACTGTGTTTAAGTGTTTTTTTTCCCTTGATTTGAAAAAAATCAATGCAGTAATAGATATTTCATTCAAGTCCTGTAGCCTCTGGAAATAAATTATGAAATATGTTTCCTTAAAAGAATTACTATGTTTTTTGTTATTAAACTGCCAATTTCCAGATGCTTACAGCTATTACTCTGAAGAAATGATGTTTGTAAAAACACAAAGCCCAATTCAGTTTCTTCCAACTATCACTTTTATCAAGTGTGTATAGAGAGATTGTTGGGACTTTTTAAATATTCTTGAGTGTTTTGTTCTCTCAACAAAGACTGAGCAATGGTAAAACTTTCCTTTAAGCTTCATTATGGATAGTCAGTTATTGGGGCAAATTCTGCCAGCACTTTGTGATAAAGGAATTGCTTCAAAACTGAACTTAAAGTTGGTGTCTTGCAGAGAAAATAGTGTTTTATTTTCTGATAAAGAGATTTATATATGATTATCTAATATGATAGAAGTAGTTGTATTAATTATTTACTTTGGTCTTGAACTTTGCATTAGATTGCTTATCCCGGGAGGCAAAACATTTGCAAAGCCAAAGAAAGGTCAGCTGTTCATTTCCCAGGTCAAGGTCATGTTTTAGAAGACTTGATACTAATATATTGTAAATGTAGTATAGTGGTGCCACATGGCTTGTTAATTCCAAACACTGAAAATAAACAGGTGAGAAGCTAGAATTTGTTTTCTATTTATTAAGAGTATTTTTTATTTTTAAAATTTCTAGTTAGTTGATTTATTCTCATTCGGCTGATTCAAGTGAAAGCACAGCTTAGCTTCTGATTTTACTTGTACTTGAATGAATTGGTGTTGCTGCAGAATGCAGTGTTGTTATTCTTCCCTTTCCCGTTATCTGTGTTGATGGGATTTAAGGGAAAGTGTGATTACCCCAGTACTAGAAGGTTCAGGTGTAATAGGGGGCCTCACAGTAGAGCTGCAAAATTAGACTAGCAGGACTAGTCTCTCAAAGATATGTTGGTATACAGACTACTCCAAAAGGAAATAAAAGATTTATTTTTCATATGCAATTTTAAGCAGAGTTAGCAAGCTGGATTGCAACACCACCAACAAAAAATTGAAGCTTTTGATGTACATTATATTTGATATGCAGAGCAAATAAAATGTTTTGAGTTCTTAATTTCGTGCTGGAAATGCATGTTTTCCTCTGATGTGGTAATAATGTTGCAGTGCTGAAGTTGAAGAATGATTTTGAAGTATGCATTGAGATATGGATTATTAAATAGGAGATCTTTGAGTAAGATGCTGCAGGAGAAACAGTTGACTTTGCTTCCAGTGTGGAATCTGAGGAACTGAATAGGTAGTGAGTTTGGTTTTGGCATTAATATGGGGGACTTGCACACGAAAAGGGAGCTATTGTATATGACCAGCTACTTTGAAAGGCCCTTACTTTTCTGTGCTGGTGCATGTTAATGGATTAACAAAATAGGTTTGAGTTTTTTCATTTTTTTCCAGAACTTAAAGCATCTTTTGTAGTGCTCAGTCATACTTCCTAGGAATTCAAAATACCGTGTTTTAGCTTCAAGGTTTTATTTAAAATGCTATGCTAAGTAAAAACCAAGTTAAACTTTCTTCTCCTAAGGCAAAACAATATCAACCAGTAATCCTAATCGTACATTTGTATTGAAACTGTGATAAATGATCAGGAGGAAATTCTGGCACCAACTTCCTATGCAAGCTCTGGCTTGCATTTTCTAGATGTTCAGAACTTAAAAGAGTCTGAGTGTATTATGATACTTAAGAATGTGGAGATCTCATATGTTTAAAGAAAGTGAACACTATTCAGAGGCACACAGTACATGACTTATCATCGGTATTTTAAGAAAGGTTCCTGGTGGGTGGTGTTTCAAGTATTGGAACAATGTGTTACCTTGTAGAAATCTTTTTTCAGAGTAGTTTGTGCAGTGTCTTTTGGACAGGTATTGTATTAAGTTTCCAAATTATACTTTAGGCACAAAATAGCCTGATTTTCAGAGATGAAGTGCTTGGGCTTTTAAAAATCACATGTTAGTGGTAATAAAATGATTTGTCAGTTGTTTTACTGGTTCTGGTTTGCTAATATTAATGTTAGTTTTTTTTTAGGAAAAGGTGGCAAGGGTGTTTTGATCCTGTCAAACAATGTTGATCTATTCATGATGCTAAATTGAATCAAGAGCAGTCTACAAAGGAGCAGGGATGCCATTAGGAAGTACAGTTCTAGATAAGGGCTTGAGAGGTTCATAAAGGTGGGGAAAGAGTAAAAAATGTGGCAAAACCACCATGAGAGTGTTAAAGGTGACCAGAAGCATGGAGTTAATAACGAAGCATGCCTTTGTTCTGGAGCAGTAATACAGCAGACTTCTAACCCAGCTGTTTTCCAGCAGCAGTCCTTTGCTTTTGGTTTTCTGACCCTTTATATTCTATTTTGTATTACCACTTCTATTGTGAGGCACAGCTAGGAGGTATCCAATGCAGCCTTCTGAAACTGTGCCCTTTTTTTCTAACACATCTTGCCAGGGAAAAGAAATGGCATTTTACCAGAGCCTGGTGTAGTTCTGCAGTATGGTGAAGCCCGGGTTTTTTCCTAAAATCTAGAATTGTTTCCCTGTAGATGTAAAATATGATTAGAATTAATTACTCAGAAAGATGATATGCAAAGTTGAGTTTGCTCTGGAGCATGTAACAACTTAGCAGGGTTATTCTGACTTGGAGACGTAAGTGGAAAATTACTATTTGGTAGTGGTGGGATCTTGATTATACAGAAAACTGGCAAAATTCACTGACTTCCCTGAAGCTGGAATTTCAATCTGAATTTTACTGAAATGTAGGAAGCTTAAGATAGAATGAACAGCTTTTGATTTTTAGGTGTTTTCATTTCAATATTTGTCTTCAGGGTTTTGGTTTTTTTTAGTGAGAAACTTTTAGATTCTCAATGATCAGGTGACACTTATGTGAAAATGTATTTTGAAGCCCGCTTTTTATTTTAATTGGAAGGCCCTGCAGACTGATGCTGAACCAACAAGATTGGTTCACCATCCCTTGCTTTTTAACCTCTAGATGGAGCTGTTTGTTCTGTAGAGACTTTACACTGTACATGCTTTGTTTATGTTTAGATGGATATGGTAGAATCCATCTTTTTCTTCACTGCCTTTTCCTTATTGTGTCTTAGTCCTGTTCTGTTCACTGTTACTGTTCGACAAGTATAGCGCCCATTATCCTTAGATACTAAAAGTTCATTTTTACTCTTCCTACTTGTCTGCAAGCCAATGAATACTAAAGTCACAAGGAAACCCAAGTCGCACCATTTCTAAAATATAATGACATACAGCTTTATGGTAAACTGGAGGCTTTTTTGCCAGCCCACATATAATTAAATGGAGTAGACAAGGTAGTCCTTTGGTTTGTCTATTTTTTTTTCAGAAAGACTCATAGTACAGTTTTTTCATTATAGTATCTTGTGATTTATTCTTTTTTTTTTCCATTGTATTCATCAAATAAGGTTGGAGCCTTAGTAGTCATTGTGGTTGTCACCATAGCAACTTGCATTGACAGGCTAGAAATGATTTTTCTATGAAAAATTATTGAACTTTGATAACATTAGTTATCCATTAGAAAAGGAAGATAAGACTTTCAGATTGTCAGTTTCAGAATTTATTTAAAAAAAACATTTAATATCAGGCTGCCACTTGAAAATAGATAATCTGAGGTCATCTTTTATACAGGAATAGTATTAATAACATCGTAGTAAGTATTCCTCCTGAATTAGTAGAGATGCATATTAAATATAGATTGTTTGTCTTGAATATTGTTTTAAATTAGCAATTAATGCTAATTTAATTTTAATGGTTTAATTGTTAATGTCCGTTAAGAAGCATTAATATTAAAAATAACACACAACTTGAAAATTACTTCAGTGTGTATCTGCATAGAAAAATCTAGATTTTTACCATTGAAAAGGGGAGAAGGGAACTCTGTGCTAGCTAATAGCACACCTGTCATTCTGACTGTTTCATTAGTCAGGTGTATCTAAGATTCCTGTCTGTACCAACTGACATTGAATAAATACTTTTTTCTTCAGTATAATTTTTAATTATTGCAGAGATTGGCTCCAGTGGCATGAAATAGAACTACATATGGAGGGTAAAAAAACTCTCCATATTTAGAGTGGTCCTGGGGAGAGAAGGAAAATTTTGATCTCTGTTAGTGTGGGAGCAGAGAACAAGCTAATTGCAATAGAAGTGAAATACCAAGGGGGGCTTGAAACAAAGTTTATGGTCAAACATAGATTTAGCAAGACAGAGCTCCTTAGACCACCATAATTTAAGAACTTAGAAACCAAAGTAAGGAGGTTGAGAAACTCTTACTGTTCCACAAAGATGAAAGCAAAATAGGCTCCAGATTCATAGGTATACATTTCAGGGATGTATTTTTTAAATGGTAGTAAAAGTTTACTACTAGAATGATTTAATTACTAGCCATGTTTAATGGGCACAGTGGCTGCAATTCCATTGTATCTTTTATCTGACTGAGTCATCCCACATGTCTAGAAAAGCAGATAGACATGAAACTGGTTTGAGGTTGATCATGCAAAGAACACTGGTCATAATATGCTTCAGTGTTACAGCAAACATTTAGCAGAGTGTGAGGGCAAAGACTTTTTGCCATGCTTATTTTCTATAAAAATATATCCACTCTGATGCAGAGCACTTAATGTCTCCTGTGTCCTGTCAATGAGGCATCTTGGTGTGCCATGATAGTATGGCTAAAATATTGCCTGGTTGTGCAGTTCTTGGCAAGCTGGCAGTAATGTATTTGGAAGGAAAGAGAGGAAAACTAAGATTCCAGTTTTTAAGTTTTTTGTTTTCTGCTGTTAAAATGTGAAATGGTGGAGAAGGGTTTGGATGTGTCCTCACAATTGTAATGAATGATTGTAATGAAGTAGAGGTTTTTACATCAATCACTGCTGAAGGTGGTTTACAGTATTCTAGTTGACTCACTAGCAAACAGATGGCAAGAAAAATGATGGAATTTTTATAGTTCAGTTTGGGTCTAACTAAAACAAGCTCAGGTTTTTTGGCTTGTTTTTGTTTATTTGAAGGTAAAACTAGCCTATAATAGAAAATTAAGTTGTGTTAAACTACAATCTTTGTGGCTAGTATAATGGCAAATGTGACCATCTCCCTCCATAACAAAAGTTTGAGGTATTAATTTCTTACCTATGATTAATTGTTCATTGCTTAAAATTAACAGGGTAAAATGAGAGGTATTAAAGTTATGCAGGCTCAGAGCTCGTTCCTGTAAACTAAATGCACTAAATGTTACTGGTCAAGAGCTGGGAAAGAGTGGAATTAAACCTTACTCTTTGGTGTTTTAGCAGTTGAAAACTAGATAAATGAAGAACTAATTGCAGTCCATTGTAGGATTTGTGCTCTACTTGCAAAGGTAAGGAGTGAGTTAGGTATGTCAGAGGATGTAGCTGTTTGCTACTGGCTTCTGAGAATAAAACCAGTGAGATATTAATGATACTGTGTTGAAGGAGAGATCTGCATGCTTCTGTCACAAAACTGAAGACTTAGTGGCTTACCCTTGTTCTCCCCTTGCCATTTTACATTGTTAAGTGCTGACTGCCCCAAGAGAAGTCCCCTCTTGTTTATCACTTCAGGGGCACAGCAAAAGGCAGTGCTCTCCATGTGGAACAGGAGTGGTTGAAAGGAGAGAGGTGTAGCTCTCCACTGAAGGTCACACAGCCCACCAGTGACAGAGCCAGAAATAGAAGTGGACTCCTGGCACATGTCCTGTCTTTTAGACTTATGGATTGTCACTGTTCTTTACTTGGAAATGCCATAAACCACTAAAGCTTTTAGCCATGGTTATGATTTTCTGGATATGGAATAGTGCAAAAAGAATGTTTTCCATGTCCCCATTTCTTCTGCTGGGATATAACAATAGCTGTATGATATGACCTTGCAGATTTTCTTAAATATAGTAATTTTTACAGTAACTGTGAATTTGCAGTAGTGCAGTGAAACTGCAATTCTTTATAAAGTATCTACTTCCTTTTCTTATCACTGGATTGTTTGTAGTAATAGATCTTTATATGAAACAGTTTGTTCTAAATCAACAAATTATACTAAGTGTAGGCTTGTAATATAAATAGTTAATTAGGATTTACTAAGTTCTGTCTTAATAGAGCTTGATCCTCATGTTTTCTTCATCTTTTGAGTAACAGATGTTTTGAAGGAGATTAGGCTAAGCAGTTCAGTTGGTTTTGAGAATAAAACGAAAGTTCTTGTTGAAGATCTCATTGACATGTTCTCTTTGACACTTAAGGTTATGAAGTTAGGGCAGTGTTTAATTCTCACAGCTATTCTTCTAAAATTTGTTACAGTTTAGTCCAATACCATAAACACAAGTCTACTGAAGTATTTTCATTTGTCAGAGGGAGGAGAGCCACCTATCAACAGCTTAGGGTATTTGTTTCTTGAATTAAGTAGAGAGTTTCTTCCTTTCAGCTCCCACTGAAGCAGCCAGAAATGTCCATTTGCTTCACTGGGAGTCTTAAGACTCTTTGTGTTCATTAAAATTTTCAGGTATTTCACACTTTGCACGTTTGTAAGTGAAATGACAAAAGAAGTTGTGGGAGACCTTTCACGCATACCTGGTCTCCTCTTCTTATTATTAGTGAGCATATTAATATGTGTTTATGTGTTAGATTCACGGAAGATGTAAAACTGCATTCTTTTTATGTTTATACAGCATCTAACAGATGTCATTCCTGTAATTAAACAGGACAATTTCTGGAATAAGAAGTGTTAGTCTATACAGTGTCTTGTAAAACTTTAGCATGTCATCTTGGGCAAGGTGCTTAACTTTTTTTGGCTATGCTTCTCTGGTGACTTGTCTCTTTCAAAACGATGGTTCCAGATAGATATTGCATAAATACTTCCAAGTCCTTTAGCAGTGTTAATACACGAAGTCCTAATTTGCTACAGAATTCCAGAGTTCTATTTGCTTAGCTGATTTTGGTGGCAGTTGAAAGCAAGTAGGATTGCAAGGTTTTATTGGATTGTACTATAAACACAGGTAAGTGGAACTGTCATCTGAACACTTAGTCTAGGGGTTTTCTTGCATAATTAGAAGAGCGATACAATCTTTTTACCTCCATACTTCTTGTGATGAAGAAAGAGTGTTCTCAGTATCTTAGTGCCCCAACACAACATTTATAGAAACACTTATGAGTAAAAGTTCAGTTTAAGCCAGTATTTTTAGGAGGCTTTTGTACTCTGTCTTATCAAGGGGAATAACTGTGTGCACACAGTTAAAAATAGATATCTGACAACAAATGGGTAATTATCAGTTTGGAAAGTGCAAGTTTTGTTTGAATGTTTGCCTGTATCAAATTGTATAAATGTAATGGTTAGAAAACTGAGAAACTTGTTATAATTTCCTATGTAGAAAAGACTCAAATGCTGGTGAATTTACTCATGTGCATAGATTATACACATACAATTAAGTCCAGTCAGTTTATATACAGGTATCTTGGCTACAGCTTGCATGTGATGTTTCAAACAACTTCTGTGACTAAAAAACAACTACTGTAGTTCTTAAAATAACAACTTGAGAAATTTCATCTTTTTCTGCCTTTTTTTATTCAAACACACTTTCCTTGACCTCAGATTCTGAAGTGTTTTTTCTACTGAAATTAATTGAGGCATGTAAAAACCTTTTGGGTTTTTTGGTTTGCTTTTTTTCTTTTTTTGTTGTTGCTTGGTTGGTTGGTTTTTGTTTTGTTTTGTTTATTAACTGCATTGCTGAAGGCTAATGTGTTTTAGCAGATTAGGGACAAAGATTGTGTAGGATGGTTGCAACTTTTTTCAACATCATTCAGGAAGCCATGACAAATGTGTAATATAAATACTGGTATTAATTTTTTGTTTGTTTGTTTGTTCCATGTAAATTCTGATTTTCTCCTTAGGTAGATACTAATTGACAGTATCATGAACCAAGGAATAGCCAGGGGTAGTTGCACTGTAGCTGGCTGTCATAATGGATCTTTGCCTTCTGAAAAGTGCAAGTTGTAACAATTAACACTGTTTATAAAAACTTGAAATTTCATAAGAGTACCCGCTTGATGTCCTAACCTATGGAATCTTACTGAGAAGGAAAAGAATTCAGCTTACTGGTTTTAAAATGGAGATTAAATGTGCAGAGCAATGTTAAAGATCATCACTGAATTTGTAAAGCCAAGCATTCAGAAGTTTGGATGGACTAGAAATTATTTGTTCTACAGTGTACTATAATGTCTGCTTTGTTCTCTGATCTTTCCACTTGATGGTTGAAGGGATTTGTTTTCTGTGTGCTGATTATATTCAAAAATTAATAGTCCAATAAGTAGAGAACAAGCCTGTTACAGCCACTTTTATATCTTAAGAGGGATGAACAGGGTCTTATTCTGTGTCTAGAGGTTTATATTTATAATCCACAGGAGAAAGCATCATTAAACTATTATTGAGGTTGCATAATGTAAGGATGAAAGGACCTCTACAAGAGTGCTGCTGCTGTCCCCAGAACAAGTGTTATGAACCAGGCAAACAGATTAAGGATTAAGATGGTAGTAGCCCTTGCCTCTGAGAAATCAGGATGGAGTATTTTTCAGGTATGATTTTATAGTCCAAATGGACTGGCTACAGGCTACAGTTAATTACAAATACTATGTTGAGTGTGTGGGCTTGATATAGTTCTGAATTCACTGGTGTAATTATGCACACATCCTATGATGTGATGATCATCAGTTCCTACTAATGATCTTATATTCTGGTGGTAAAAATGTTGACTTGGAAAATCATAATCTCTCTAGGTTTTTAGCACTTAATTAACTAGGCAAATCTAGAACCTTAAGGGAAATATTTATTCATTATGCTATGCTTTGCAGGTAGACAGAAAGGAAGACGAAACTTGTTAGAGCTTGTTATATGGGGAAAGAGCTCTGAAGCCTCTTCATGTTGCTGATACCTGCTTATTCCACAAATTTCTGTAGTACTGGTTTGATTAATTTGAAAGCTGTGTTCAGTTTAATTACCACATTTTTATAGAAGATGAGTATGAGAAGATGAGTACTTCTATACTGAAGATATGCCTTTTGCCAACATGAGGGAAAAAAACAAAATTGCTTCTGCTGCTGGTCTGTCTGCCACTACTAATGTCTTCCAGAAGTAGGAAAATATGTATCGCTGGGTAACTTTGTTAGATAATATATAACTCAGTTTTACCTTGTGCTTTTTCCTCAGCTCCCTCCTCTCCTTTGTTTCACACTCCAGGGGAATACAGTGTTTATTTGCTTAAAGTGATGCCTTGAGATTTCTCCCTTGAACTAGGCTGGATGTTACCAACTGTCCTTCAGAGTTAACAGCACTTTTGGTATCTTTGCATTTGTTTTATGTGGCCCCTCTGAAGGGGATACTGAAGTCTTTTTACAAAGAAGTAACATAAATAATCTTGGAGAAGATGCTGGGTTTGGTCTGACATCCTTTTGCTCTCCAGTTGATATTTGCTCTGTATTACTGGATTAGCTTTCCTTGCAAAGCGAGTGGTTTTTGTGATGTTTTTTTCTGTAGCTGGGGTGAAACAGATGGCTGTTTTAATCTATAATGAATACTGTGCTTGTGTACCTTAAATGCTTTCCACTATTGTTCTGACTTGTGCTCCCGTGTTGTGATGCTGTGGGCTCTTCCTGCTCATTTCCCTGCTGCTATTGGAACAAAGAAAATCAGACTGGAAAAAGTCTGGAAAGTTTTCAGAGTTGAATGAAAGCTTCTAAATGGGCAGCTGTTGTTATGTTTAGAGAAAGATTCCTTGAAATCCCAGTGACCATTCCGATGGGAGAGGGGTCTGGACAAATAGGTTTCCTCCTCTTTTTTGACTCTATAAGCCACTGAATTTTAATACATCCTAGAAAACAAACCATCTGAAGCAATAAGCACCATCTATTGCAGCTCACAAATCTCCCAGCAATCATTTAATGAGATTTCAGTCGTCATATTTTTGGATATAAACAGGTTTGGCCTACCATATAGGAATTCACCTGAAATCCTGCTACAGGGTACAAATGCTAATCCTGAGCTTCTGTCCCTGCTCGTTGTATAATATAAGCCATTCCTTGAAATTAGATTTCAAGGTCATTACTGGGAAACTTTTCAGAGAGCATAGCTATACCCCAGTATCGGTCTGTGTAGTTTCAAAGTTTAGATGGCTCTGTGTTTTGCAGAGGTTTTTAAGAGTTTAGGTAAATGAGATTGTTTGGCTCTGTTCAAGGCAGGGTGGAGAAGAGCAGGCGGCTGCTGCCAGTCTGACATCCCCCTGCCCTGACCTGCTTTTGCAGATTGAGGATCCAGCTAGGAGCTAGAGGCTGGAAATTAAGATCTTCCTGGTCAGTCTGAAGGCTGTAAGGGCTCTGGCCCTAGGGGAGCTCCACAGAGGTTGTTGCAGAGCCAGGAGAGTTAGAAGAATTGGTCTTGAGTAAGGCTGCATAGCACAACTATCTTGGGGCTGTCAACTTTGAAAGCTTAGGCTCCCAGGCAGCCTCATAGACAAACTGGCAGCTTGCTCTGATGAAAACAACATTGTTGGAGTGCAAATTCAGACCTTTTGGAGATGAATCTGTTTAAACTCTTTGGTCAGCTGCCTGTTTTCCAGTGAATCACACCTGTAAACTCTACCCATGGTTGGGAGTATATAAATAGAATTTTTATTTGTCCTTCTGCAATTTACTGCTGTATGTGCTGAGCCCTACTTGGCTGGGAAACTGTGCTTGAACATCAGCTTCAGTGATAGGAAACTGTTTGCTGTTCCCTACTGTTTGTCATAAGCATCACTAGTGATGTCCACTTATGCTTAGAAAAAAAGACATAGCTAAGATGTGACCAGCTTTGCAACAGTTCAGGCAAACAGGGCTCCCAGGATGCCTTGCAAAATTGCTGCTGCCTGTTTGGCTGCTTTTCCAAATCATTTTGTTGAAGCATGAATTGCTATATTATATAATCCTGCTTCCCTCAGGAACACTCCCCAGTCATCCTCACAGTGTGTTGTGTGAGACCTGCTGGGGAGAGCAAAGCTGGATGAATGCTGTCTGTCCTAGTGATGAACCCTGCTAGCAGAGATGTATTTATTTGTGTTTTCAGCTTTCCTCTAACTCTCAGTTAGGGGAAAAATACTAGCATGAGTGGAGTGAGATACATATCTACTTGGTTTTATATTGAAGTGCATTGGAATGTCAGGGTATTGTATTGGAATCCCCTGAAGATCAAGATCTAATGGATTTCTCTGTTGTCCACTTCACAAAACACATCAGCAGTTTGGTGTGAAGTTCAGCTGTCAGGACCTATTTGTTACCCCGCCTAGGGGGTGTTTTATGCCACTTTTACAGTTAATTACATCATAAATACATGAGTAATAGCAATATAGTGTAATGTCAAAAAGAGTTAGAGTTCATATTTAATTTGTGCTATTGTAATCAAGCTGAAATTGATAGCCATGAAGGTACTATGTGTGTTTGAATGAGGGCTGAGGCACAGTGTGGTAAACAGTTGTCTTTTTAAGTTCCTAGCACAAATCTAAATTGGAAACAACTCTGAGTAGCTCCATATGGATTATTCCCATGCTGTACATACAGAAACTGGGGCGCAGAGCAGCATTAGTACTGTCTCAAACAGCAAATGTGTGGTGGAGTTGAGAGGAAGGTGTGGGACTGTTCATACCCCGTCCTTCACTAATAATCAGAACAGAGTTTCTCCTTTTCAGTTGTTGGTGTTCTATGCCTTGGCTTGGTAATATCCTAAAAACATTGAGGAATAACACCTTGTGTTTAGTATCAGGGTATAGTCTGCTTTTATCTAATTTCCCGTAACTTCGTTTGGACTGTTTCAAGCTATATTGTTTCTTTACTGTGTCAGATGATTTTTCTGAGCTAGCTGGATCAGTTTCTGCTAGGTCCTCCCCTGATGTTTAACAGTATATAAAACAAAACAAAACCAACAAAACAAACACAAACAAAACCACAACCAGCAAAAGCCCCAACAACTTACAGGCTTTAGTCAGTCAGGACCCCATTCTGCTTTATTAACATGTTGTAGGAGATTTCTGCTGCCAAGGAACAGATTGTAAAATTAGCAATAAAGGCAGAGAATGAGAAAGTATTGATTTACAAATGGAAACCTGTAGTACAAAGATGAACTGATTGCCAACAATTTCACCAGAGTTTTATTGTAGACTCAATTAAAGTTGCTTTCTGACTCTCAGTACAGTCCTTCACCACTCTATTCTGTGCCCGTCTGATCCTGTAGTTTAAAACTAAACACATTTAACTTCATATTTTATAGCTATTAAATACGAAAACAAATGCCTTTTGTAGTTCTTCCACAAATTTTTTTTTTTTTTTTTTTTTTTTCCTTAAACACTAGCCTCAATAATAATTAATTGGATAATTACATAGAAATTTTCATTCTGGCTCATGTCCATATAGATAATATGGGCAGAAAATTCTGAGCCATAGCAGCGTGGAGTGGAATGTTCAAACCATTAGTTGTTTCAGTGAGTACTTGTAAACAAGGTCAGCTCAGCAGGCTCTCAGGAAATCTCTTATGAAATGTGATGCTGTCTTCATTATCCTTTTAAAGGGTCTTGATGCAGGACCAGAACAGCAGGCAGGATTTATCTCTGCCATGCTGTTTTAGTACATACAGCAGATTTCTCCAGGACTTGCATAGCCATAGATAAACATTAAAAAAACAAAACAGAACAACCCCTGACCTATAGTCTTTTATTAAGACTGTATGTTATCCTTGTCTTCTGAAAGCTGTTCTTCTGCCTGAGTTTAGTGACAATTTAAATTAAGGATAATTGAATTCAGGATAACAAAAACCTATTCAACTTTAGTGTCTGGTTTACTGTTTTAGCTGCTATGAAAAGAGATGTTCTTGTTATTCCCAACCAGAAACATGTAGAAGACTGACAGCCTAAATACTGAGTCACACATATTGTGAGAAATGCTAAATATTTTGCTGTATTGTGTTGAGAGGGATCTAATAGATTTAGCAATAATCTCAGGTTTTCTAGTTGTGAGGCACGTAAGGTATGTCTGCTGGTGACAAATGGAAATTGTGAAGTATGGAGCACATACAGGACCTGGGCGTGAAGCAGCATGTTGCTGGGATAGGTGCCAGTGTTTCCTTTGCCCAGTGAGTTAAAATGACATGTTGCTGTGTGGGATTGACGTGGGAGGGGATGCTGGAGCTTGTGGGACAGCATTGTGACCTGTGCAGGGATCACTGAATAATCTTTCCCACTGGAGACCTGCCTGATGCCTTCACCCTGACAACAGCGTCCCCAAGGAAGCCACATTGTGCTATTTGCTTTCCTCTTCCTGACTGTGATTTAACTATCCCCCCAAATGGAGGTAAAAAATGGAGTTAATGGCTTTAGTTGGAGTCTTGCATGGAAACTTGACTTCTCCCGAGGGGATTATGTCACTGGGAATGTGACTTCCTGGAGAAAGGCATAAGAGGTCTGCTACCGTGTGGTTTGAAAATAGAACTTTACTGAAATGTTTTCCCAAGCTTATGTGGGTATCAAGAGTTACAGCATAAATTCCAAGATGTAGAGGTTCTGTCCAGATATATGTCCCAGGTGTCTTTACTGGGATTCTGTTCGTGCAGGAGTCTGTCTGGGTGTATCTCCCTGACTGCATCCTGGCACTCATTGTAAACATCTGCCTTGCTGTTTTGTTGCCCATTCAAAATCATGGCATATGCTTTGAGATATGGAGGAGCTGGCAGAAATAGCAAATCTTCTTACTCTTTGGCAAGTGATACCTGCCGTCTAACCCAATATTTTAACGATGAAAAGGAACAGTAATAGCACAGCACTGATGGCAGTAAATATATAGTCTCCTTGGTTAATGTGAATCAGTGTTCCAGGTAGCAAAGTGTTTGTGTGCAGCAGTGGTGTCTCCAATAGGCAGTTGCTCTTACAAAAACCCCTCAAAGGACAAAGTAGGAAAGGACAGAGAACTTAATAGTTGTTTCAAGAATGCATTGATGTCAGTGAAGTGTATCTGGTATGTAGCAAGTGTTAATTTTAAACAGCTGTCTTTAGGTAGCTGGTAAGTTCTCTGATCTACACCTCCAAAAATACAACCCAGAATGGTCGCGTTCAGCTGGTCACAAGATCAGGCAGGTTTGCAGGTGAAAGTTAGCACTGTTGAAATGACCATGACCAGGGGTGACACAGACCTGCCTGAGGGTGGAACATGCAGTGCCTTTCAAGTTAATGTTGATGCCACTTGTTTAGAACATTGTGGTTGGTAACCCTTTTCTCCTCTCAAACTGCCTCCTGGCTCTTAAAGTGGATCAGTGGTGGAGCATGCCAGTGACTTTTGGAATTAATCTCAAGGTCATATCTAAATACAGGAGTACAAAATGGAAGGGCTGCTCTTTATGTTCTTCCCCCCAGTCTGCTGTGGGCCAGAAAGAGGTACACTGTTGTTATTTTACAGACACCCTGGACTTCGTAGTGAATTTTATGTTTTTTCTTTTAGGTTGCTACATATCTGAAGAAAACAAAATTTTAACCCATAGCAGTGTAACATGAGCCTTTTACCTTTGTTTAAAGCAAGCATTTATGTTTAAATAATTAACATATAAGAAAAATTTTACCATATTTACATTAACTTGTGCATTTTTACCATTGTCCACAGTATTTCTAACAGGACATTGTGAGCCTGCTAAAAGTACAGGATTGTTGTTACAGTAAGTGAAAGGCCTTTTCCTTTTGAGTTGCTGGGAGCAATGAGATGGAGTTCACTTAAAAGCAAGGCTTAATCTAAAAGTACTCTAAATGCTGACATAAAAGAAAATGTGAGTTCTGGTTCTATAAACCCACTCAAGGAGTAAAGAGTGAGATGGGCAGGAGAATCAAGTGCTTCTAAATGAATTTTTTTGTCCTTGATTCTGTTGTTCTCCCATAAAAAAGAGCAGCTGTCTTGAGGCCAGTAGACATTGAAATCTATGAGCACTTTTGCCCTCCCATTTTTTGTCTGGCTCTGCTGTAACTTGACAGCAAACAAGTTCCTCTTGTGGCAGTTCAGGATGAAGTTTTGGCTACTTTTATACCACTATAGTAGGACAAAGTGACTGGATGACAAAGAGATTGTGCCTTGTTAAAATTTAATACATCTTATGATATATTAAAACTTAAGAAAGCCAGCCTCATAAAGGGTTTTTTCAAAGCATGTGGATCTTGATGGAAATATTCTTTTTCAATAGAAAGGTGAAAAGTTAAATTCCTTTGGGAGGAAGGGCTTTAACTTAAACTATGCAGAAGGCTCATGCTCTAGCAAATAACTTCTCATGTATTTTAGTTGGTGAATAAAAAGTCTAATAAAATGTCTAGAAAGCAAGGTTAGTTCAGGTTCATTGCACTTGTTGTTCTGATATCTCTGTCTCCAAAGAAAGAAAAAAGAATGGTTAAAATGGTTAAAAAAAGGAAAGTATTTTTATTCAAGGCAAGATATGTTTGCCTTATTTTTTTTTATCATTTCCAGTGCCATACTAATAAAAAATAAGAAAAAACAGATCCTGAATCCATGTTTGATAATTGGTTTGACCGAATTCCAAGTTGTTTTTCTTGGGAACTGTTCAGCCAGAGCTATATCTGAATCTACAAAGGGGGGGTCTAAATTTCTCAGCCTCACAACAAAGTTAAAATATAGTGCTCTGTGTGTGTAGCTCGTGAGCCAATAAAGTTTGGTATGAAATATCAGCTCCTTCATAGCTGGAGATTCTCCACAGCAGGAATCTCATGTGTTGCTTCTGGATGTGTTTGCTTCTTTTATCTCTTCAGTATGCCTTTGTTCATCTCCTGCAGGCTTTCTTGGAATTGTGGAGGCTTTGTATGTTAGTATGTAAAGAAATGTATTTCATCTGTGGTTTGTGTTGTGGGGTTTTTTTTCCCCATAGTTTCATGCATAGTTGCTTGAAAAATCTCTCTTGACTTAGAGCATTTAAATTATGGTGGTCTTTAAACTGCCCATGTCCAGTGAAAAAATAGATGTATACAGAGGAGGGCTGCTAAAAGGGGACTTTCAGTGTTGGGATTCGTGTGGGTAGAGGAGGTAGGGCACAAACTGCTTGTGTTAGGAATAAGCTTGAAAAGTAACAGGATAAACAGTAAATTATGTGTTTAATGTGTAAGGAATGGTGAATGGAGTCAAGTAAGTATAAAGACTTATTTCTACATATGTCAGATGCTCAAGGAAAAAAAAAACCACACTTCAACTGTTTGTTCCAAAAATATGTAACTTGCATTTGTTTTCAGTATGTTTCCAGAGAAGTTAACCTTGTGTGCACTCATGGGTCTTTATTGGGCATTTCTCCAGTTAGCTTGATATTGCTGTGTTGCTAGCACAAAGCACAATTGGCAAGATAAGGAGTTATTTTCCTCAGGGTTTGCTTGTTTGCAGTAACTGAAATCATTAGCTTGGGGTGCAAAACAAATATATTTGAGGTTGGCAAGGTCTTTGTATTAAGCAAACTCTCCTTAGCTTTCTCTTTAGAACTCTGTAGTGTTTAAATGGTGCCAAGAAACTATTTTCCAGTTGACTTAGTGTGTACAGTATAGTTACTGTCAGGAAAGCTTTGCTTCAGTGTGTAGGCTTACAGTTTTCTGTTCTGTGCCCTTGCAAAAATGGCACAGCGAGCAGTTATTTGCTTCGTTTTTCCAGACACATTTGCCATTTTCAGAGCGTATTCTGAAGTCATCCCTTGCTTCTGACTCATTGTGCAGAGGTTCCCTTGAGTCTGAAATTGTCCTGAGTCAAAACAAGCCTTCCATCATACCTACCACAATGGGAAATGTTGGTTGTTTAATGATTTACAGATTAAACCAATGTACAGCTAAGGAGTCATGTTTACTCATAAAAATAATTAATTTTGGAAATTAAGCATCAGTCAGGGAAACAAGTTATCAGAGCATGATGTATTCACCAGTGCTTTTGGATTTGAAACAGTCAACAGGAGGGAAAAATTTTGTAACTGAGGAATGATAATGGAAAATACAGAAACTAATGGGAGGTAATTTTTATCTTAGTGGGAGATAGTTGTTGTTTGTTTGTTTGTTTTTTTTAACCTTAGATGCCATGTCTGCTTTACTGATCCTTAATATTAGCTTCATAATATTAGGTGTTGATAAAAGCAAAATAATAACTGTGTGGTTTGGAGGCTTCCTGGGGGTGTATATGGGCAGTCACTCAAATATATAAATGAATATTTGTTGCCAGTGTCTTTAAGCTGCATTGTCTTATGTGTCATTCGTGCTGTGCCCCCCCTTATGTGTCATTCGTGCCATCCCGCCCCTCTCCTTCAAAGCCTTTTTGAATGCTTTTCAATTCCAGAATTCTGAGGTTGAGGGGGAAATGAGGCAGGGATGTTTGATCCCTCTGGTGTGCTCATTCCCTGAGCATAAGGATGGGGGTGGGCAGGCGGTGAGCCTTCTCTCTAAGAATACCTGGAATGAGAACATCGAAGCAGGCAACATCTCCAGCAGCTCCAGCTGCTGCTGTGTAATTCCATTTGGCAGGAGGCTTTAAAACTGTTTGGGGCTGGAAGTGTGTTTTCTGTTAAGAGCTGTTTTCAATAGTGACACAAAAAGCGGGCTGCACAGACAAGGGCCATCATGCAAATATCAGCAATAAGCCAATAGTGTTAGTTTCGGGAAAGCATCTAATATCCAAACATATGGGTATGAAATGAAGAGGCTTGAGGAGATTTTGGGAGGAGCCAGGAGGCATACCTTAATATTGTTATACTAAACAAACCATAAATTAGATGCAATGCAGATGCCCTTCTGTCAGCTTTTTAAGATACATTTTTTTAGATACTGTTTTTACAAAATTATAACAGACAAGAAGGTATAAAAAGGCATGAAATGACTGAAGCTGCCAGGAAAATGTGTTTAGGTCCAAAATCTCTGCCAGTACTGCCATGAACTTAGTTCTGATAAAGGTAAGAAAAAAAGGTGACAAATGTTTGAGTTTACATTGCAGGAGTGAAAGCAGTTTTAACTAAAGATACCTAATAAGCTAGAATAATGATACTAGGGTTCAATCTTTAGTGAGATGACTTTTAGCTGTCTATTCTACAGCATATGGACTTGGTCTTTCATGGCTATATGCATTTGCTTAAGAATGTAGTTACTTAGAGACTACTAACACCACTTCTCAACAATATTTAGGTCTACATCACAGAAATGAAGGTATTAAAGATGTTTTTAGCCATGAACTGTAATACAATTAATTCAGTCATTCCATCTTTGTCTCTTAATTTTTCTATTTCACCTTATCCAAGGCTAGAGAAAGAACTTCTGTTTGACCAGCCCGACTGTGCTCATCCCTTTCAGTCTTCCTATTTGAGCTTCTTCCCTGACACTCATTGGCTTTTAAGATTCACTGCTAACATTGCATTTCTTCTTTTTCACAAGTTACACTCCCTCAACTGCTAGTGCAATAATTATGGTGCTGTGTAGCTATTAAAAAAAAAATTAAAAGTGCTTGTATTTGGAAGATTTAATTTTCTTGTAATTTAAACATATATTATATATATATGTATATATATTTACTAATTTTAAATCCATCTTTGTTGATATGCTGTTCAGGTTTTGTAGTTCAATGTTTTCACACTAGATGTCAATCTACCTGCATATGTAGAAATGGCTATCTATCTTTTTTGCCTTCTAGATATTTCTTTCACCAGCTGCACTAGTAGAATTTTGTTTTCCATCTACTGTGCCATGAGAAAAAGAGATGAGTTTAAATACCAGTTTTCGTTTGGTGCCTGATATGGAAGAACACTTCTTGAAATAAGACAGCAGTTTTGGGGTTGCCAAGTGTAATTAAAATCTTTGATTTCAATCAAGCTGGTTGACAGCTTTAATTGAAAACAAAATTTCAACAACATTGAAGCAGAAGTTGAAAAGCCTTAGATAGAAATATTTTTCTAATTGCTGACCAGCAATTTAATATACCTATTAACATTTGCTGTTGATAACTGTTTCTTGCTATTTGAACATTGTGAGTAGGGAGTTTAGTAAAAAGGTTCAGTGTTTATGTGACTAATCTCTTGTTGGCTGCCTAAAACTTGTGTTTGCAAGAAGAAATTCTGTTCCCAGAAAATGGAGGCTGCAGAAATATGAATGCTAAGCTAGAGAAAATCATAGATGCATGTTCTTGTCACGCCACCTCTTTTCTGATGTTCTATTCTTGTAGCAGGCAGCATGTTGAAGGATGCAAAGTGAGCCAAATTAAACTTAGTAGGAACTGTGCCATTGTAACAGTAAGTGTGAGAGGGAAACTTGAGTATGAAACATTTGGAAGTCTGAAAACCTTGATTAGAAACAAACAATCTTGTCAACTGTCTCATACAAAAAAAAAATCATTACAATGCAAAGATACTTGCTTCTGTGTTCATTTTTTAATCTCTTTCTCTGTCTTTAAATGCCTTTCTTGCATGGTCTTATTGAAATTATAGGATCTTTGAATTAAATGAGGAACAGTGAGATATATTGTGGTTTACTTGGAAAATACAATACTATTTTAGACTTATGGTAGCAGACACGATGAGGTATTTGAAATCCATTTAACATTGTATTCACCTACAAGCCAGGAGATTCAAGTCTTATTTCTCAACTGTATTTATTTAAGGATAAATGTCCTGGATGGAGGTGTCAGCAGCTGACTGAGATACTTAACTCCAGGGGAATCCTGAATTTTTTTAGTGAAACTATTGTTAATATGCTTTGTTATCTCTGCCCTCCTGATCCTGACAGACTTCCAAAACCAGAGCTATGTCTTGCAAATGGCTGTGGAGGATTTCCATGGTCAGAAGGGCATGTCCTGTGGGCTGGAACACTGCTCAGCATCCCTAAGGTGTTGAGCTGTCACCCTTCACCTGAGCTGCCTCTACCGATCGCAGCACATCCCATCTTAAACCCTGGAGTGTGAAAGCTTTTTTCTTCTAGTCAAGCAGCATTTTAATCATGTTTTAATTAGTGTCTGTGTAAGATGAACTTAACCCTTATTGCAAATATTCAAGCAAATTATTTCCACCATAGAGTTATCTTGAATTATACTCTAATTCTATCAGATTAAAGCATTCAAGCAACAGTAGTTCAGCCCTTAATATTATACAAGAATCTTGTTTAAATTCAAGTGTATTAGTAGTGGTATACCAATGTAGGCAAAATTCATCTTAAAGGAACATTATATTGGTTTTTGTATGTCCCTACTTGTTTGGATCAGAGATTTTTGTATGTCAGAATAAATGAATGAAAATTCATATTTTTAAGCTTACCATGCTTTATAATTGCATCCTAAGTAACTGTATTAACTACTGAATTCTTAAAAGCTTTCAGTGCTTTGGGGTAAAATAAAATACCCCTTCTCTTTTTAAATTCAAAATTTTAATTACTTTATCGTTGATGCAATTACTTTTCAATTTTTCCGTATTTCTTTAAAAATTTAAGAGATTAAAAATTCCAAACATCACTCAAGAACCAAAGCTGGCCAATCTTTCTAGTGATTGGGAGATCTGATGTCTTGTTAAGAGATTCCTGGCAGGTGCATGGTAGAATGTGTTGTCTTCATAGTTATTGTGTCAATTAATTTTCTGTTGTTTCATAGGGCTTAATATCAGTTGAAGATACAACTTTATACAGTGAGTCACCATGCCCAGGGAACAAACTGAACAGGGCCATTACTGTTAATTTGTAGCTGACTATTAAACATTCTGCTCACCACTGCTGTGCTGAGAGCTCTTTCTGTCTGATAGGTGAGTGTGGAGTCACTTGGCCCATATTTCCTGGATACTGCTAATAAAAGCAGCTATTGGATGTATAGCATCATAACAAAATTCTCTCAAGTGCCTATTCAGTGGTAAATGTACATAAAGTAATAGCTCATGAAAATAATTCGCATTTGCATTGCAAAAATATTGTTTTGACCAGCTAGAATGATTTTTATCCTCTAGCCAGCATCTATCATGTAACACTTTCATTATCTGAAAGAATTTTGCCCAAAGGGAAGTGCTTTGCATTCCTTAGCAAATATTCCAGAATTCACTGAGGTGCCCTGTAAACAGTAAATAGTAATTGTTTGGGACTTGGAATTTTCTTTAAAAGTGAATTACCTTCAAAAAACATATCAGGAAAGAGTGTAATTTGAATGTTGCATAGTAATGTCACAGAACAGAGATTGAGGTGTGCTTTATCATATTTTACACAAAAATCTCAAGTTTTAAGAGTATGTTATTTTGGAGCAACCTACAAAGTGATTTCTGTGGAAGCACATGAGTGATTCTGGTTTTATATGTCCTTATTTGAAAGTGTATATAGATCTTTGCTTCTCTTGCTTCCTCATTTGAGAATATGGATAGCCACAAGAGAAAGCTCCTGCAGCTTCACCTCACTTGTTCTTCTGTCTCACACTGGAGATGTTTTACCCTGACATGAGGCTTTACTGTGCATCCTGTATTCCTGCAGTCTACAAACTACCCGGCACCCAAGTAACCTCACCAAGAGGTTTAAGGTGGTGTCTGCATTCTCTACAGACTTCTCTGCCAGTGTTCATGCAGATTGTGGTTCTCCTGATTGTAACGGTGAAAACTGGAGGATGTGTGGATGCTGATGTGCTATGAGTTCTGCTATAGTATCTTCTGTCTTTAACTGTGTGATTACTGTTCATGCTTGTTTGCTCTATCTTTGCCACCTTTAATACTGTTGATAAGGACTTTGTGATTTTCCTTTGTCCCTTTTGCTGCAAAGTAGTTTTCTTCTGTCTTAAGTACCAATAGTTCATATAAGAGCATTCCAGCTGCATTTTAGATACACTAGCAATAACCGGTAATTTTTGACTGTCAGAACTTGCTGATGGAGCTGGTGGCAAGCAGTATAAGTTAGAGCTGTCTCCACAGTACTCAAGTTGTGCAATAAGGTGTGTATGTGGCAAGATAGCCTTGATTTGAGAGTAACAGTAATAAAGAACAAAAAAGATTTTTCTGCATATAAATGAACTGAAGAGCTACCCATTATTCTGAATTAAGTGCTCTTTGCATTTCCCTTACCATCTACGCCTGTGTTTGTGCCTGGTGTCCAGCCAGGTTTCTATCACAATTGTGTGGCTGTTCTATTTAAACATGGCAAGTTTGAACTGCTTATGGTTCATGTTAAAACTACAGCCACAAAACCATTCCCATGTGCTCATAGCAAATTATATTGGAATTATACGTACAGATCAAGGCCTGAACTGTTTATGCATAGTTTTCTGTTCTGGTAATTTGTTCTCCTTAGGGCTCTCCCTGTTATGTTTTACTCCTTGCCCCCCTCCCCTTGTATTTTTTCTTAATCTTGTAAGTGTTGTGTACGTGCTTAGGTAAAAGAAAATGTTATCTTCCACCAAATGCCCTGTTGCTTCAGGTGTTTGTCTGTTTCCTAGTTGGTATTAGCTGGTCATACCAGTGGTGTGTCAGCTGTGCATCTAAGAAAAATACATTACTTTTTTCCTAATAAAAATCAAGTTCTGCATTTCGTGTTCTTTGATGTCATCCAGCCTTTTGGATGAATCAGTGCTGTGGGTTTTGGGCAAAATCTGCTCTAGCAGATTTGAGAGAGCTTTCCCTGTCTCTAGCAGATGGGTCCAGCTCTGTAATTCAGGTTTGAATGTGTGGAGAGGAGTTTAAGGTTTTTTTCCTTAGCCACAATTACAATTTGGTTACTTGGGCAGGGTTGTTTTGGCTTTGTTTTTATAATTTTACTGCTGCTGTAAGAGCAATATATATTAATATTATTCTTAATCTCAACTGTAATCATATTCCTTTTTGTCCCATTTTAAAAGGGTGTTGCCTTTTCAACTTCATACTATATTTCTTTGAGATGCTAAATCCAGATTTCATGAGCAGATATATTTAATCCTTGTGTTAGTTATCGTATAATATACTAACAAGTTGTTCGGGTATATTTGTAATGGATGAGGCTGTTGGGTTAAAAGTTTTTGTAAGTGAATATCCTGAATAGTAAAGCAGTGAAGTGGGTGGATAGCTTTCATAGACTTTCACTGATCCATAACAGACCTTGAAGATGAAGCACTGTCACTGTTCCAGCTGAAATAAGAAATGGACCCTTCACTGCTTCTGGATTTTGAGGCTTTCTGTTCCAATTTTGGAAAGCTAAGTCATGAAACACATCCAACAGTTAAAAAAAAAAGGGGGGAGAGGTGTGTGGAAATAATTGTTTTTGAAGCTGAAATGTAGAGTTTCATCTATCTGGGGGGATAAAAAAAAATTGAGAAAACGGGTAGTATTTTTCTACAAACTGTGTGAGAATATTAGATAAATGGGCAAAATTGGATAAAGAAGCAAAGGTTGTTTCCATCATTGAAGCAAAGGAGAATAAAAGAACAGAATCATTTGTACCATAGCAAAAGATCAGTCAATACTTGGATTATGAACTCTTTTTTTCTATTGTTTTAAGTAAACCGAAAAATATGCAGTGAAGGCTGTAACATCCTGTATTAAATTTAAGGGCAGAGTGGGTGTACTGTTTTAATTAAATAAAAGTCCTTTTTGTTGCTTTATATTACAAGAGAAAAAGTTCTTTAATAAAAGTAGAGACATTTTTTTACTTCAGACAAATTCATAGTAACTCTTACAGCTCTTTTGCTTGAAATGCTGTATTCTTGTCATGTAGTGAACAGGAGAGTGAAGTTAAATGTGGAAACTCTGAACTTGCAGAACACTGTTGTTGCTTTATTCATGCCACACAGTATATACAGAGAGCTTTACAGAAGCGTAGAAGAGTGAGACACATTTTACCTAATTTCAATGGAAGTTCTGTGGCTAAATTCCCTGTATTGCAATGAAAACTGAATAAACATTACTGGGTTACTGGATTGTTTATGACATATGTTTAATTCTTAGACTCAGCATTACAAGTATTAGCTGTCTGAATTGCCAGCAGAAGTCCTTGGTAACTGGATTTTGACATTTATTAACTTCTAAGTACCAGGATTTCCAGTCTCTTGGAGCTGTTGGTTATTTCTCAATAATGTAGCGTGTAGTTTGGTATATGTGTCCAAGAGGAAATGTGCTCTGGTGACTAAGATAGCATTGGTATTCTGAAGTTTGAGGTATGTTCTGTCTGACCTAATCTTTGAATATGCAAGTTTTCTGAAGTGGAAGCCTACGTATATCTGAGAATATACGAATTCTAGAAGTGTCACGGTAAGCTTCTATGTCTTCATATATTAATACATTCTTGTCATTGCATACACAATGTATAATGCAGTTTTTGCCCCATATAATGTGTCCATGTACGCAGTACTAGCAGTTGCCTTGCTTTAGGTGTCTGTGTGTATGTTTTCTAACAATTTTGAAGAATACTAAGCTACTAATTGCTCCAAATACAGGAGAACAATATGATGTCAGAAATGAAACTTTTACTTTGTGCTTCTTGTAACATGTTGAACTCAAAGGTGACTATGCCTGCTTATTGGAAGTATAATCCTAATTCTGTGTCTTTGTAAAGACTTGACCAATTTCTGCAGGATGAGAACTTCCCACAATTAGGTTGTTCTCCTATTGAGAGTGCTCTGGCACTGTCATCTTGCTTCACTGAAAGCAGGAGTGGCAGGTGGTAAAAAGACAAATAAGAGTGTATTATCTAGGATAGATGTGGGGTAGTGGAGGACTCTTACAGAGGTGAAGTTACGCTTAAGTTACTCATTGAGGGAAGGAAGCAGGGTGTTGGTGATGAGGATGCAACCTACAGGGTTAGGAGAAATGGTGAAATTTTTTGTCTAAGACCTCTTCAATTGTAATGAATTCTGCTTATGTGTACCTGTCCAGGGAGGGTTCAGTTATTGCATCATGAACTACCATTTTCATAGAACCATTGTTAAGTGTCCAGGAAAAGCTTATTTGGAGGAGGTAGTGGGCTCTAAATAGTAAAAGGATTCGCAGCTTCTGGTTCATGCCTTCTGTTTTCACCAGTCTTATCAGTGAATAAGATAGGAAGACAAGAAAGGTGATGAACTAAGATGGTTAAATACTGCTTTGAAAGCTGGGAATTTCTGCTTCTGCCATAGATTTGCACAATGGTGCCAGCCAAGTAATTTAAAATAGGCTTTTCATACATCATCTCTGTTTTTCTTCTTGTACTGGTACCCAGTATCCAGATCCTGGATGTGCACTGAGCTCCTTCCTGATCTCAAGTTACATCTGTTTAGTGGTGAGGTTTGTCATATAATCATAAGTATTCTTAAAAATAAGGCTTCACTTCTCTCAGAATGAACATTTGAATTCCTGAAGGCTTTTACTGTCTTTTTCTGGAGCCAAATGTGTGGTCTAGCCTCTTTTTTTACCTGAGGTATGCTGTACCTTGAATTTCACTGCAGTTGTTGCAGTGTAAAGTTCTTATTAAACTGATAGGACTTGTATAAAGTATTTGGACTGTTTTTTTTCTGGACAACAAGGAAGCAGAAGTATATATATATTTTTTAAGTGCATGATATGAACTGTTCTGACATAAATGTCACAAAATTATCTTAGAACAGCTTCCCCTAATCATACACAGCTAGTGTTTGTAAGCTTGCATAGCTCTTCCAAGTTATTAGTTTTGTTTTCATACTTATTAATAGTTTGATATTGGGGGAAAAAAAAAAAAGAGGACATGCTTTATTCTTTGTGCACTTGAAATTGACCAAAAACCCTAATGAGCAAAATCAAAAGCCATGAGCATGTGCCTTTTGAGAGGTTTTGTTCTAGGAAACCTGCCAGTCTTCAGTGCCAGCATTTCATTACACTTTGCAACTCTTTTTCACTGGAAGCACCAAGTAACTCAAAGTTTATTTTGAAATTAGTTCTTTGACATGAGCTGGTTTAAATACTTTAGTTATTTCTTCATTTTATGAAAGCAGTAACTTCAGAACTGCAGTCCTTAATCCCTTCTTAATGTGACTCTTAGCACAGTTGAGTCAGTGATAGTTATGTGATGGTTAACAAGGAAAGGGCCAAAACCTGCACCCGGGAGATCACCCCACCATGACCATCACAGGAAACACTTGAGTCAGGAAAAGCATAATGCAGCTGAGCATCTGTGTCTGCCAGTGAATGATCCCAGTTCCACTAATTCTATTGGAAAGCCTTTTTTATTTTTTTAGGGTTCATGCAAGCTTTGTAATGGAAAACAGAATTTCTTTTGGAGTGGTGAGTCATGACTAGCCTGGTGGTGTTCAGTGCTCATCCTATTGTGCCTTAATGAGGTGCTGGCAAGTAGCTACAAAGTCTAGGTTTGGTCAAGCATAATATTAATGAAATACTTGTATGTAACAACTTTCAGTAAAATTTACTGCTAGTGAAATTAATTGGGCTTTTATGATTTTTTTGTAGTTATCAATTTACATTATAAAATCTGCATAGCCCCTTCAGCAGTCTGCACTCTGAAAGTGATCAAAACCAGATCTGTCTGCTTTAAATGTCCAAGCAGAATAAAATTTTTAAAAAGAGGGAAGAGAAAGAAAGAAAATGGAATGAATTCCAGAAAATGAATGAGGTACTTGATACTTTTTGACAGCCCCAGAAGCTTGAGGGGAAAATGAAAAAATGGGAAAACGTATGACTTTGGGAACGTATTTATACTTCACCAGTGATTCTGTTCTTACCAAGCATTTCACAAAATATAATAATCTGTGTTATATAAAAGAATTACAACACATTACTTCTACTGCTATTTTAAACAGGTGTGAGACATAGGTGACATTGCCTGAGCAATGCTCTTGAAAAATCTAGTAGTTGATATGCATAATTATATACATAAAGAAGGAGAGAGCTGATTGTACCTCTTACTACTTATTTAAATAGAAGTCTTAGTGTTTTGTTATTAAAGCATCCCTTCTTAGCTCATTGCCCCATTGCTCTTCTGAAAATATTCTTTAAAGCAATGGATGGAAAATGAGCAAGTCATTTGGACTAGAAAATAAAGAGAAACTCCAGATTCTTCATGATGCACCTCTGACAGCTTCCATCATGTGAAGCACAAGGGGCAAAATTAAAATGTTGATTGTGCAATTTAAGATGCTCATTAATTGTTAACAATGCCTGTTTGGAAGGAATGCTTGAAAACTGTAAGAACCAGTTGTCTTCCAAAAAATTCTTTCCTTGGTTTGGACTTTTTTAGATGTTTATTTCTTGTAAGTAATCATAGATTTTTGTTTAAATTTTGTGAAAATGGAGGTCAGGTCTATCTTGCTATTCTCATTAGGAGTGTTACTGTTGACTGTAGTAGAAATAAGATGCTGTCTTCACTAGAATTCTGCTTTTATTCTAGTTTTTGAAGTCTGAAGCTCTCAATACCAGAAAAAATGTACTGCTAAAGGGCAGATTCTAATGAGTCAGCAGGAAGAAGTCCAAATCGAATGGGAAATTTAGGAGGAAAGATCAAATCCATTATTCATATAATAAATTAATAAAATTAATCAGTAAATCTGATGGTTTGCTTTCTGTAAGTGGTAACTTGAAGTAGCATCTGCCGTAGTTGCCTTGAGAAGGTGATAGTTTAGGATTTCCAGTCTGAATTTAATTTTGTAGTAAGGTATCTCTAGGAAGATATTCCTATTCAATAAAGATATCCCCATTTCTTGATTAATTTTATCACTGTTGCAAGTAAACAGGAAAATATTTTTAGGTAAATACTCTGAAAATGAGGTTTAATTAAAATATGTAGTACAGTGCAGGAACCGTGGAATGGCAAAAACATGTATCAGATCTTATTTCAATAAATATTAAAAGCCTTGTTTAAAGTAGCCCCACCATGGAATCAAAATATGTGACCATGCTCTGATGCCCTCTTTCAATAGCTTGGAGCCTTGATGTTAAGTGTATTTATTTCTAAGTGAGTATATTCACAATGACAGTTCATGGACCACAGGAATGGACTGTGCCATAGGCATGCTCACAGCTCTGTTGCAGCTCACATTTATTTTTTTTTTTCCTATTGATATTTTCATTATATTAATAGTGAGTATAAAGCCTAACAATTAGAGATGTTACAAAGCTGTTTTGAATAACCTGGATATGTAGGATATCCAATAACAATAGTTGAGAGTTATTCTTGGTTCTCTCTTACTCAAGATCTCAACTAATACCTCCAAGATACCTCCTAGTAGAGTAGTTTGGGATCATGTCTTGAAAGGCTTCTTTAGATGATGTATTTAATTAATTACCTGCAAAGATAGCCTTGTTTAATCTTATGGACTTAAAACCAACCACACTGTCCACAAGTGAGATGACAAATTTGTGGAACTTATTAAGCCAGCAGAGAAAAACAATCTTTGTTTGGTCTTCTTCTTTTTACTGTATATGAAGTCATAAGAAAAATATCATAAAGAAGTAATATCTTAATGAATGAAAATAATTTTCTTGCTCTAAGTGAAACAATTCTTTGGGATGTGACAGTGTGGGAAGATGTAGTCACTTGCATAAGTCTGTCTGCCCTTCCATAAAGAACAGCATGCCAGAGGCTTGGAACATCTCAGTTTTGTCTCCTCTCCTGCCTTAGGCTGAGATTAACCTCAAGGAAGAGGAGGCAGGCTAGTCTTTTGGAAGTATGTGACCCATAGTATGATACAAGATCTATTTCTGTTACTTATGGAAACAATAAATAACACATACCAACAAATCCTAGTTTTGGTAACAAATCTCATAATTGCGAAGGTTATTTTATTTCAAGGGTATGTTATATACACATCTTGTATACTATGGGCACAACATTACCTTCTATCTAAACTTTCCATGCTGGATTCACCTCCAGAGCATGTTCTGGTGTGCTGGAAACCACAAACAGCTATTGTCAAATAAAGAACTTAATTGCTCTAATGTATCCTTGTGTTAATCTTCTCCTTCCTCCTTATTGTAGGTGTATTTATAATACAAAAATATAAAGCATCCCTTCCTTATGGAAGTGAGCCTTAACAAGACGTACTTAAAGCCCAAATTTTCTCATCATATAAAATTTAAGCAAATTATTAGCTAGTATAATCTGCTTGGCATTTTTCTGAACAGTTGTGGCCTCTATTACAATGTTATTAAAGCATTTTCCTCATTTTCATATACTGTAGTGTCTACTATTTTATACCACAGGTACTTTAAAGAAAACTTGAGATTGCAGGTTAAAAAGATTGGTGTAGCTGCTTTCTTTGAAATCGTGCAATTTAAATTACCAAATTAAAGCCTGGTATGCAGTGGTAAAAATGGAGCTGAGCTAGATGAATGCTTAATAAGATAACTTCGAAACACTTCCATAAGCTATAAATAAAAAGAAAAATAAAATTCTTAGTTGTTACATATACCAACATATTCAGGGTATTTATAAAGCTTAAAATTGTTTTGGCAGGCATTTTTGTGGTAATCTGAGGGGTAGGTTCTGTTTTTACTATAAAAGTGGGAAGGCAGATTTTTTTTTTTATACATACAAAAGCAATTGTATGTTCACTTCAGCTTGAGGAACAGCTGGATGAGCATCTACCTAAACTGCACTGTCTGTGGATGCTCATTGAAGATATTCAGATAGAAACAGTTGCTCTTGCATGTTTTGAAAGTGAGTTAACCCATTAGGTCCTGAAATATTCCAGACGTAGAAAAGGTAGATTTGTGTATGGTGACTACAACACTGGAAATCTTAAATGTTCTCCCTCAGACTTGCTCTGTGTTCCATGACATAATGCTTTAAAAATGGTAATGCTTCTTTTTTAAGATCTTTTTTCTTTTTTTTTTCCCCCTCCACCTCCCCCCCCCCCCCNCCCCCCCCCCCACTCCCCAGAAAGGACCAGTTTGCAACTTCTCAGTGAGTCTTTACTTTTTTTCAGTCTTAGCTATCCTAAGTACTTGAAAAATGATAGACTTTTGAGGAAAATAACAAGCATCTCAGTGGTGCATGAAGGAATTCACAGTGTTTTGGTCTGGCATTATTTTTAGTTCTTGCATAACAAATTAATCTGTATTTTTCTGCATAAATATGTCTTCTGAGAATAACACGGGGGATATAGCAAGCATGGTAATGTGGAGGTTGGTCCTCATGGCTTTTCTGTCTGTCTCCCTTGATGAACCTCATTATCAGAGAACAGAAAAAGTGTAATTTTTTGTTATCTGCAGTTTTCCATCTTATTTCAATGCGTTCCTGGGCTGTAGATGCATGTTGGTTTGATATGGATGTTCTCCAGTCAGATGGCTGCTATGGGCTCCCATTACTGTAGTGGCCATTTTCTTTTTACCAGGCTGTATAATGAAATGGATTTTAAGTAAAACTGAATTGGTCAGTGTGATGATTCATTTGGGTCTTCCAGTAGTGTTGCTTTTAAGTGGATGAGGTAAGGGGTTAATTAACATTTTTAGTTCTAAAATTGATGGTTGGAGGCAATAGTAGTTTACTTTTTTGTTCAACTCTATAATAAAGCCATTTGTTTTAAATAGAGTTTGTGTGGGTGATGGGTGCTAATCAGTTTCTAAGCATTAGAACTTGTTTTTCTTCTCCAGAAGCCTGAACTGGTACACGAGCAGCAACAGTTCCTTCTCATTTAAGCTTCCTGTGGCCTTTGGTTTAAGAGATATGGAATGAGAAATAATAATTTAGAATTGCATCCTGTGCAATGGAGTGGAGTTAGCCAAAATTCCTAGTCTGCCTTGTGAGCCAAATCATACCCTGTAGAGGCAGACATATTACAAGGAAAAAAGACAATGAGCCTTTTTGCTGCTTCTGGCCCTCTGATACTTTTACTGCTTCGGGGAGACAGGACACAATCCTAGCAGGAAACCCTCTTCTGTGTTGTACTTTCTGTGGGTCAGTGTGGAAATAAAAGCTGTTTTGACTTACTGAAATGGATGAATTTGAGTTACTTTTCTTCTTTGTTTTTGGAACAAGTTTCTGCAACATTGTTTAGGTTTTTTTCTGATAAGGTCTATGAAAGAAGCCAAATGTGACTTGCGTAACATGATTTAAACAAAGAGGTATTCTGATAACTTTTTCTTAAAAATACACTTCTTATGATGTGTGAAGATAAAAAACCTGAACTTTCACGTTTAGGTAGATTATTAAGTTCTATTTGAAGTTTACAAAAAAGATTAATAAAAGAATCCACAACACATCTTTCCCTTGTACAGAAGAAAAAAAAAATTTTGTTCATTGTGGGATAATTCCTTCTCCTTAGATGTAGAGGAGATGACATTGAACATAGATCAGATATAAATAACAAACTGAAATTGAGGTACATAGACAAATTCTGTGCTAATGCAAACTAGCAATGATCATTTTTACATTAAACTCTTGCCAAATAACATACATAATATGTGATGAACGATTTTCTCAGGTTTGTAAATAGAAATGCAATACCAAAATATGCATTTGAAGCTTATTTGGTATTGACACACCTAATTTGCATCTGTGAGGGCAAATTAGCAGAACCTTGATATATTAATGTTGACATTACTTTCAAATAATACCTTGAAGAAATAATGTATTCATTAGAGAAATGCTGGCCTTGAGGGCGGATAGAAATTTGATAGAAAGGGAAGAAAGATAAACAAATTAACAGCATTCATCTGACAGCTGTGTTTAAAAACACGATGTCAAACACCAGTGTTGATTATATATCTCTCTCTCTGCTCTCTAAAAGAGTTCCAGAACTTCTGCTAATTATCCAGTGGGCCAAGAAATTCCTGCTGTCAGGATTCCCAGAGCAGCTAGTGAGCAGGCAGCAGCAGTGCAGTCTCCCCCACACCCCCAAGCTCCAGTTCTGTTCTAGGGCATCATGCCTACACCTGAGCAAGTTGCTTCACTTGTAGCCTACCCACCTCTTGGCCTGTTATCCTTGGACTACTGCTGCTTTTCTCTTTTTTATTTTAATCCTCTGAAGTAACCTGTTGCAGGGATTTGATTTGTTGGACTGTGGTGGGGTCATCCTACTAAATGTGGTAAAATTCTCCTTGCACTTTGCTTTGTTCTCCCCACACTACTTCCCTCTTCCTTTTGCAGGGATGTATATGCAAAGGTTTGCAGGCATTGGAGGTGCAGCTGCTGCTGGCGCTGGTTTTGGTGTGTATCAAGCAGCAGGGACAACAGTCCGAAAACCACTGAATAATACCCTTTGCTGGGGAAGGGGTGCAGCACTTCCCACAGCAGCAGAGTCCCCTTGAGTAGAGCTCTAGAAGCAGCACCATTTCGGGTCGGTTGGCTTCAGCTTTCTACCCCAAGCCAGAGTCTAATTGTCAGAGATTAAAAAATTACTAGCAACAGAGGGTGAAGGCTGGTAGGAACAAACTGAGTGTACATATTGCTCAAGTCCTCTTGACCTTATCCTGTATCAATAGATTAGTAATTATTCCCAGAACCCTTCATGTATTTTCAGAACCTGTTTTCTTCTCCTTACGAAGGCTTTGATTGATTTTGCTAAAGTTTACCTGCTGAATGTGTTCAGTTTTGGGTTTTTTTTTCAGGCCACATTGATTTAAACCATGTCAAACCCCAGTATTTTCAAACACATTTTGGTCACCAAGATTTTTTATACCTTCCTACTACTTTTTTTCACAGCTTTGAGCCTTAAAATTTTTGTTGCAAGATTCCTATTTTACTATCATCATAAACCAGAGGTGCAGGGACAACAGAATGGCTCTACAGTAAGCTGAGAGTTGTCTTCATGGACTACTAGAAGCTTTACCTATTTGTGACTTTCAGGATTATAAAAAACAAATATCTGAAAAGAAAAACTTGAAAACAATGAGCAGAGCTCTTCCCAAAAGCTTAGAAGCCAGTCAGCAGTCACAAGGAATTCCACATTTCTTCTGCAGACATTTAAAAAACACAATTTATGAAAAGTTGACAGTACTATTTCAGAGTACAACAACATTTTGGAGGTATTTTATAAATATTTGCAATCCCAGTCTACACACTGTCACAGATGTAAACACAATCTTCAAAAAGCAACATTCTCTCCAATTTTTTATCCCAAACAAATGGAAATAAAGTATAAACAAGCCAGTGCCTTTATTTTCTCTCATGAGGAATAAAAGCACACATTTCTCTTGTGCTTCTATGACGCTCTGGTAAAGGTGAAGAGAAAAATATATTCCTGAGCTATGCCTAGCTTACCAGGTATTAATGCTGCAGGTCATTTTCAGGTTCATTTCTAACACTTCCCTTATCAAAGTAGGAGACTCTTTCAGTCAGAGAATAATGCAAACTTGGCTATTTATTTTTAGAGAAAACTGTTTTTAGGATAGATTTTTTTTTTTTTTTTTTTTTTTTTTTTTTTTTTTTTAATGTTATTCAGAGAAATAATGAGGTTACTGCCTATAGTATGTCAAATACAATGTCTTTTAGGGCTGTGCTGGTCATCTTGCATGACAGAAGCGAAGTTCTTTAGATAACATTTCCAGAGAACTCCCCAGATTTGATCTGGTCAGGCTTCATTCTGACAAGTTAACAGCTAGGCACGTCTGTGTCAGAAATGTACGGGGGAAGGATGATGGATCTATTTGTTTTAAACTCGTAGGAGTTGATCCACCATAAGTATGGGGAGAGAGGAAGTTGGGTAGGAAGCTGTTTTAGGCAGGCTGCCCTAACTGGGCTGAGGAAGGAAAAACCAAAATGGTGAGAAAATGTGCTTGGAGTGGCCTTGGTGACAATGCCTGGGGAGTCGGATTGCACTTGGAAGTCTTGAGGTTTGTTCTGGGACATTTTTGAGAGCAGCCCTGGCTATGGCAGAGGGCAGGGAGGAGGTGCCTGGAGCGTTGTTCACCCCGAGGGGAGGCCCCGGGGGCAATCACTGCTGCTCCCCTGGGTGGGGAGGTTGTGTTACTCCTTGGAGGGCAGGGAAGCCTTACAGCAGGACCTGGACAGGTCAGACCAATGGGTCAAGGTTAACTGTGTGAGGTTTAACAAGGCCAAATGTTCCAGGTCTTGCACCTGGGTCGTAACAACCCCATGGAAAGCTACAGACCTGGGAAAGTGTGGTTAGAGAGCTGTAAGTTGGAAAGGGACCTGGGGGTATTGGTTGACAGTCGGCTTCGTATGAGTCAGCAGTGTGTGCAGGTGGCCAAGAAGGCCAATGGCATCCTGGCTTGTACTAGGAACTCAGTGGCCATCAGGAATGACCACAGAGGGAGGTGATCATCCCTCTGTACTCAGCTCTGGTGAGGCCGCATCGTGAGTCCTGTGTTGAGTTCTGGGCACCTCACTATAGGAGGGACAGAGAAGTGCTGGAGCGTGTCCAGAGAAGGGCAAGGAAGCTGATGAAGGGCCTGGAGCACAAGTCCTGTGAGAAGCAGCTGAGGGAGCTGGGGGTGTTTAGTCTGGAGAAGAGGAGGCTGAGAGGAGACCTTAGAGCTCTCTTCAACCACCTCAAGGGAGGTTGGAGCAAGGAGGGAAAAGGCCTCATCTCCTTAGGGAACTGTGACAGGAGCAGAGGGAATGGATGTAAGCTGTGCCAGGGGAGGTTTAGGCTGGATGTTAGGAGCCTTTTTTTTCACTGAGAGGGTTGTCAGGCATTGGAATGGCCTGCCCAGGACAGTGGTGGAGTCACCATCCCTGGAGGTATTTAAAAGGCATTTGGCCCTGGTCCTTAGGGACATGGTTTAGCAGTTAGATTATAGTGTTGGTCAAAGGTTGGACTGGAGGATCTTGGGGGTCTCTTTCGACCTAAAACATTTTGTGATTCTCTAAGTCTGGGGCTAAAATGTGTCCAAGTCCATCTAGTCCCTATGTTGCCATATTGGTTTCTAGCAGTGAGGTTGGACAATGTCTGAGAGTGGTTGCGTGGACATGCAGTGCTTGAGGAAAAAGTACAGTAGGAAAGGGCTATTTGGAGATCAGCTCTTGTTCCAGACTCATTGAGGCAGTGTAGCTTTAGAAATAAACCCTTTAAAACCTAATAGCGAGCTATGTGCTGTCCTTCTGCAGATCAACTTAAAGGAACATCCTTATTTGAATCAGATCTACCCCATATGAGAAGCAAGGTGAAGGCTGCCTTTCTCACTCCTGAGAAGTGGGTGGCAGCAGTGAACATTAAATTGGGTGCTATAAATGGCAAGCTAAAACTCCAAATGCTAGTAATCATAGCTCATCTCTTGCACATTGTTGGGTGATGGGAAATTAATGGCATATATGAAAGAAAGTGAAAAAGACTGAGTGAAGCAAGAGAAGGATAGACAACCTTTTCCTAACTTCGATCTACTGGTATTGGTACTAATGAAAGTTAAAATTACTTTTAAAATACTACCCTTATCAAAGCTGCTGGAGATGACTTTTTGCTCTGTAGACAGCTTTTAGCAACTACTGATTTTCTGCTTTCTTAGCTTGTAAAAAAATGTGCTTCTTCATAGAGTTCAGTTAATGGTCTGTCATGAGCAAGTGAGGAAGATCAATGAAGAGAGACCTATTGCAAAATATTTGTCTGAGTAAGGAACTGAGGCCCTATAGTCATGCATATCCCAGGTAGGGAGGAGCTGTTCTGCAACACTTTGTTCCTTGTCTACTGCATAAAATAAGGAAGAAAATGCATTCATTCTGTAAAGAGTTTCTATGGAACTGGATTGTTTTAGTTGGATTTTTGTAATACGTACTTTATCCTTAATAATGTGTGAGAGTATATGACAATGAATAAGGCTTGCTCACTGCAAAGTTTGCAGAGTTACTGTCTTTATGCAGTGGAAATTGGGAATTGGAAGCAGCCATGGGTGAATTTTGGTCTTGTGTACAGTTGTGAAGGCTGGGTAAGGAATATATTTCTTTCAGTTTTGTCAAGGAGAAGCTCACCTTTAAAATGAGGATTAAAAAACAGTAAGTAGTCTGTTCACTTGCAGATACCAGATTGTTCTTTTAAAACTAGTACAGATATTTTTAAAGTAAATAAGGATTTCAAATACATGTTCTTTCTTCCTCACTCAGGGATGTCCCACTATGTTAGAAACTTTTCTAGCAAGTAGCTTTTCAGATTTTTTGTACTGTGGAGCAAAATGGGCTAGTATATTTCTAGACCTTTTTTCTTCTGTTGAAATACCTGGTCTGCCTTTAGAGCTCCAGCCCAGGGTGAAAAGTTGGGTTCTCCCACCATTGACTCCAGGTACTTCTATTTCTGTGTTTTACTACTTACTGGGAAGGCTTCCTTGTCTCAAACAGACAAGAAAGGAGGCTGTTCTCTTAAAGCAAAGAACAAGAGGTGTGAAGATGTGTAGCATCTCACAGAAATATTTATTAATTGCTCTATACTAAATTAAGGCTCATCACAGTTGGAACATGAGAGACCCATTCTGGTTTGTGTTTTCTAGGGAGTCTTTCCATATAGGGCCTCTGTAGTGGTCAAATAAGAAGGAAGTTACAGAGTGGTTTGGTACCACAAATCTGTAATCCACCAAGCATACTCCTATAGCTCTATTTCAAAATGCATTCTTATTTATGATTTAGTATTGCTTTGTGACATCATCTTGTTTTCTGTTTGCTTTGTCTTTTTGCTCTTTTGAACTTAATTTTCATTTTGGTTTCCATTTCTTTTAGTTGTCAGAAAAGGGTAAACTGGCTGTTAGAATTTTCTTCGTATTTTTCAATTGTGAATAGTTTTTAGGTCCTTGCTCAGAGTATATAGTTAAATCTGCAAAGGTAATATTCAACTGTTTCAATGCTATAAATAAATATTTAAAAGAGATTATTACAGCAAATCAGCTCTAGCATTTTGTCAGATGTGTGTTTTTATGTAATATCGTGTAATACTTTTTGAAACACTAATACCTTTTAAATAGTTTAATTTGCCTGTAAAGGAGAAAAAAAGAGGGGGAAGACAGAAAAGAACTGAAAGTATTTAGGGTAGTTTCCTCTTGAAAGACTGCTTCTTATGGCTCTTAAAAATAAAAAGAAAAGGTGTGACAGAATAAACTCCACATGTGCAGTTCTTCATACACTAACCCTCCCTCATTTTTCTTGCAGGAAATCCTGGCTGAGTAAAGTTGGAAGCCCGAGTTCTCGCATAGATCGAACCAATTTTTCCAATGAAAAGGAGATTTCCAAGCTTGACTTCTCAGGATTTAGCACTAGATACTAGCAGAATAAAACCTCACTAATCAAGAAACCATGATGTTTCTACTGCATATGTTCTGTGCCTCCATAAAGTATCAGAAGAGCTTTTGGATTCCTTTTGTACTAGAGATAAACATAAATGGTCCCTATTCACATGAAGTAAGAATTTTTAGTTGCTGTATAGACATGAATGTCAATATGTAGTATTTAAAATAACAATCTAATTTGTTGCATCTTGAAAGCTACATAAGTAGTTAAAAGTGCCAGTGTTTATTTGTGCACAGTGAGATGTTATATATAACTATGGCACTAATCTTTACACTGTGATTCATATTTTAGATGCAAAATAATAAATTTATGTTCTACTGTTTGTAATATCACCAAGAAAACTTAACTATGGAGCCAGAACATTGAGAGATCTATTGTAACAGCTCTGTTAGTATAGACCATGTTATTTGTCATAAGTTAAGATATAGCTGTAATTTAAAATAAATTTGTGTTGGCTCAAACTACAGTTATCTAATCAGCTAAGGTTTAAAATTCTCTATAATAATGTGCATAAGTTTTCAAACAAGATCATGAAATGCATGGTGTCTCACCCCTTTTTCCTTGTCTGCCTGCAGTTTACTTCCATACTGATTATAAAGAACGTTTTGGTCTTTTGGGGTTTTTCAATGTTCTTACTAAAATCGCAGAGTTTTCTTTATGGATGTCTGTTTGCTCCCTGTGTGTTGGAACCTGATTCAGTATGATGCACTCACATATGTCCTACCAAGTACGTGGAACGCCCTGAGAAACTTGAATTATGTGCTTGCAATAAAAGTTGGATCTAATTCTCATACACAGTGCTCTTTTCACAGGCATCACTGCGTCTGCCAGGGCTTGAGCAGACCGGTCTCATCACTTCTGAAGTACTTCTGTATCAGGATTAGTACACGTTTGGAAGATCTTGGTTAGAGCTCTTATATATCCAGTCAGGCCCTGTTACTCAAGGTTGGTGCCATGATGCTGTGATGGAGGCTCACACTGTCAGTCCCTGTGGGAAGTGTGTGTCACACCAAGGGCAGTAATGCTGCAGTAACACGGTTGTGTGGCCTTGGGCTGAACCTGAGCATGGGCAGAGCACTGGTATTCCCACTGGCTGGTCTGTACATCTTCTAAGTAACTAAAAAGTAAGTAGTGTTAATTTAGGCAACACTCTCAAATACACAGGTTTGTTGTTTTATTTTTTTTAATTTTAGTAAGGGTCATTTAGTATTTTAAGCTTTGGGCTTTTTTGTCTGTTCAAAGCATGGTATGTATCAAAATACTCCTGTTGATGACTAGGTTTATTTTCACTGGGCCTTGGGGCTTCAAGCAGTAAAATCTGCTTTCTAGAATTTGCAGGAGTTATTTATAAATATTGTTATAATTCAAACCACACTTCATTTCTGTCAAGCATCCTTTGTTGAAGTAATTGTCAATAATTCCTGTTTGACTCCAGTGGCAAATGGCAAAGTTCAAGTGTAGCAGTAGCTAAATAGCCATTACATCCTCTCTGAAAATTGCATCCTGATGAACGTAAGTAGTTTACATTTACCTTGAAGCTATCTGGCAGAAGATACTCCCTCAGTCAAAGGATTTCCAGCCAAGTTGCTTTACTCATATATTGGGCAACAATGGTAGAGGAAGGCAGAAAACAAATCAATGGACTCCTCTTCCTGTGTGTCTGAGGTCCCAAGATGAAGTTGTTGTTTGGCTGTCTTGGCATGGGTGGAGCTGGACTCAGTAATTTTATCCTGACTCCACTAGAAATGCAAGGCTTCAGAAGGAGGAAGCAGCCATTTGGAGCGTTTACTTTTCGGGGGGGGAGAAAATGTGGAAGTAGAGAACTTTGAGGAAGCTGAAGAAATATGTGTGGAACTTTCTCACATATTCAAAAAAAAAACCAACCCCAGATTGAAGTCTGGATATGAGTGCTGCACCAAGGACTTTAGAATGCTTTTCCTAACCAAGAAGTATTTAGAAGAAGTTATTTCTAATATAGTATTGGGCAAATATAATTCCTGCAATCTGCGGCCTATATAGTGTGGTCCAGATCTCTTGCTGAGTCTGTTACGTGATTGGTTTTTTCTTTTATCTCTGCAGTAACACTCAGCCTCTGCTTTTGTGCTCATTTGGAGCCTATCTGATGAAAAGGTTGATCCTAGAATAAATCTATAACCTTCCTCTTTGTCTCTAAGTCAGCTATACTGATGTTTTCTGTTTTGACATCCACTTCCCTCACATCAGTGATATGACGAGGCAATAAAAGGTATGCAAGTTCTCTAGTGAGTTTATGAGTGTTTGACATTCATGATTAAAAAACATGGTCTTTTGGGCTGTATTTAATGGTTTTCTAACAGTATACAGGAAAGTGCTGATTTGAACCGAGTGGCACTTGGCTTACTTGTGGGTAAATACAAGCTTGTAGGACTCTTCCAAGTGAATATCAGCAATAAGCAAATAATCCTGCATCTACTAGGGGATATGCTGCACATAAAATGGAGGTTTGTACCAACTGCAAGAAAGAATAGACTAAGGTTTGTAAGTAGCTTGCTTGAGATGTTAAAAGCATATTGAAGAATAGTAGTCTAGAAGACAGCATATCATTGTTGTTCTCCTGAAAAGGCTATTGTAAGTGAATAGATACCAGTTTGTTTTTTTATAACTTGGATGACTTTTTCCGAGATAGATATTTGAAGACTGTTCAAAAGTCACTTGTGTTCTCTTTCTGAAAGATCCTTCAGATCGAGGCAGGATGCAGTCCTGCAGTCCAAGCAGGTCAGAGCTCAATGGAGAGCCTGTGGCATGGCAGGAGATAGTGGTATTTCCATCTGTCAGCATCGTGGGTAGGCCAGTGAGGCTGGCCTGCGTGCTAGTGTGTTCGGGGGTTCTGAAGTTGGATGAAGAACTTGTCAGAGGGATTGGATGAAGGTGGGCAGGACACCTTCACATTTGGGGAGTTCTGAGCCCTCTCTAGAATTGGTTGCTTGGTAGTATTTTTTCATCCTGCAGGTCACATGTTACTGCAAGTAATGAAGTGTTGTCTTGCACTGCATGCATTAATCTTATTTTGTTTAATCCACACATTCTGGTAAAGTATCGTGAGTCCAACATAACCCAGTTTGTGGAAATACAATGTGCAGAACATAAGAGCAGTATCTCTGGAATTAATGAAAACATCACTGATTTTGAGGAGCTGAAGAATTCCAGTGGTCAAGTAGAAAAAAAAAAAAAAGGCAGCAACAATTGCCTAATTAAACATCAAAACTAAGCTGACATCTGTTGCCTTTTCTACTACGTACTAGTACCACTCAATTATAACTGTAAATATCCTTTAATTTTATTTTACTTACTTTTTAAAGATGCACTGCAGCAAGAAAGATTGATGTATAGGCCAGCTCCATTTGAGTAAGCAGAAATAGGTTCCACCTATCTAAAAAGGGGTAGTGCTTCTGAAAGTCTCTTCCTACTATTTCCAAGTTATTTGTGAATTCTGGACAATCCTGACTTTCTTGAAGGAAAATTTTATGCTTCCTTTGTTATTCTACTGAAATTTAAGAAAGTTCACATCATTAAATCTTAAGACCAGATATGTTAATTAAAATTGGAACTTAACTCCTAACCATCTAGGCAATTAAAAACCAAAACAAAAAGTATATATTTGTTTATGTAATAAAAGAGTAAAAAAAGGTAAATCATTCTTAAGCAGTAAACAGAATAAGAGCATTCTGTCTGATCAGGACTGAGGAAATCTTTTATTATGCTGTTTAATCTCAGCACTTACAATGTTGTAATGCAGAATAGAAATGTTCTGCTCTACCTACTCATTCTTCAGCCTTCATACAGAGAAAACCACAATCCCCTGTCATACTTTGTCTTATGTGACACCAATCTGTCATTTTTTATTTTCTTGATATTCTCAGGAGCTGCCTTTTTTGGCTTTCTTTCTTTTTAGAAACTATACATGTTTGCTGCTGGAATCCTCTTACTAGGCAGAATGAACTGGATTAGTCAAGAGAGCTTACTGATTAATTCATAGCTACATACTACTATTTGCTTGGAAGGACTCTAATTTGAATGGAATCCTGTAGTGAAAGATAATGAGGGCAAACATAGGTGTACATTGTGATTTTAAAATTTTTTTTAAAAATCTGTCTATACAACAGCAATATTGGAAATTGGAATTTCTGTAGTATTGTTCATTCTTTAAGGCTCCTCTCAGTATCTTGTGTAGTGAGTGTAAGTACTGGTATTAAAGTCAGAAGTTATTTCTGCATCAAAACCAAAACACACTGCACAGACTTCCAAAAACTGCCTGGCCTGATTAATTCAGTGCTAATACTGATGTAACTGAATAAGAAATACAGAAATGGAAGGGAACAACCTTTCTTTTGGTTAAAAGGGATGCAGAAATTGACTGAAAGGCTTTACTAGTCACAATTCAACAGTGGTTTAAGTAATTACGAGGATACTAGTTGTCTTCCACTATATGGTCTTACTATAGTAAGTAGTACAAATATAAATACATGTAAGTCTTCTGATGAATCACTTCATAAATCAGTTGCAGCATGTATTTGTCTTTATATCAGAATGTAGCTGCAAGATTTACACTCTAAACAGATTTAATGGAGGCATATGAGAAGTTTGGCTCAGCATCGTTGGAGAAGAGATCTGCTTGTTTGAAAAAGCCCTGTAGGCTCTTTTGTAGCTGTACAAGTGGCTTTTTGGTGTTAACTGATGGCTGTGATTGCTCAGTTTTAGAAGTAGGAAAGTCTTGTACCATTTCTTCCTGCATTTGAGTCGTTCCTGAATGTGGACAATAGGCTTTAAGCCACATTTCTGAGTTACAGATGTTTGATCAGTGCTAAGAAGTAAATTTTGTCTGTCATAACCATGCACTGCATTCTATTCCTGAAGAAAGGGACATTGCCCTTGAGGCTTTTTAAGATCAGTTCTTTTCTGGATCTGGTAAACGTAGCACACTAAAACCAGGCTGAATGAGAGGTATACCCAGAATCCCAGCGTTTCTCCATTAGCTGGAAGGTAACCTAGCATTGACTTGTGTTTGGCAGGGAGATAACAAAACAAACAATGGAGAGACACAAGTTCTGTCCTCAGAGGCACTAACTTATGTTCCGCTGGAATGCTGCCATGGACTGTAGTGCAAACAGTAATTGGTCATGCAAGTGGAGGAACACTACCAAGCAAGGAAATGCATTATTAATGGGACAGTGAGAAGTGGTAGATAAGATAAAGACACTAAGTCACTTTCTTGGTGCTGGCTTTGTTTTTTTCCTACTTAAAGAAGTATCACTGTGTCTTCACAATATTACAAAGGCCTGAACTGTCTTGCATGAAGTTCACCAGTTGAAAACATGCCAGATATTATGCTGTCCCAAGCAGACAAGGAATTACCAATTTGTAGTTACAAAGTTATGCTGCAAAGAGTGGGAGCCGAGATAACAGAATATATACAACCCTGCAAAGCATTAATTGTAATAACTGCAATTCAAGCTGAGAGTTAGGGATGGTAAATAGCGCAGGATTTTAGAATAGCAGCGTTTTTGAAAGCTCAACACAGTTTACTCAAGTTGTTTGTTTGGATCTGCAATCAGTGAGATCACTGGAAACTAGTTCGTTGTAAGCAGCATAAACAGAAAAGAGCTAGTTGGGGAAGAGAGGCTCAGCAGAAGAGGTCCTATCTTGAAGGAGTTCTTGATCTTGAGAATGTGTTCAGGAGTGAACGCTCAGGAGATATGTTTGGAGCATTAAAAAAGAGAGGTCAATATAAAGTATCAACTGTTAAAAGAATCATCTGGCAGCATCTTAGTGCTCTGGGCAGATCACAGCTGGGGATGTTTGAGACTTGCTGTGAGTCTTGTATAACTTGCTGATGTTTTGTATTTTTTCCCTGTTTAAAAAAAACCTGGCCTTGTAAAATGTCTGACATAAACTACTGGACTGTACAACCAGTGTACTGCTGGGTAGCTTAGTTCACCCGAAGGGTGGGTATCTAAGTACCAGGTAGGGAAATACACATGAATTGTGATGTGCATCCCCAGATAAGGGAGGGGCTATAACAGTAACATCTCTTATCAGAAATAACCATGTCTGCAGTCAGGAAAAAGGTAGACAAAAAAATTGCAGACCATGTTAAAACTAATTGATGACCTGCTATGTAACTCAGAGGGAAAAAATCGTGTTCAGTTATCTAAGTTTGCTGACACTTTCAAAACAAAATGATGACTAAATAGTAATGTGTACTCCAAAGAATGAGTGATATACCAAGATGAATAGGATTTAGGTACTGTTTATCACAGTTAAGCCATAGCCTGAATACCATAATGCTGATTACTTAAATTCATTATGCAGACAGTATAATCTGGCGGTCAGTAATGTGCCTGTGAGAAGGAAGAAACAATTTCTATCATTTGAAACTGAGCTGGCACAGAGTGATTGGCGAGATTGAGCTTTCTCTTTTCTAAGATATAATTCTAACATCTGTAACAACACTTTTATCTGAATCAAAATCCATTAAACCCACTGGATTCTTACACTCTAAAGGATTCCAAAGAACTGTGGAATTCGCCACCACTGATGAAGAACCCTTCGGTCTCTCAGGATAATGATGATATTTAGCCTACTATGAAGCTGATGTTTCTCAAACTGAAAATGCTTTTTTTGATTCCTCTAGACTCTTAGTTCTTTGAGTGTGCTGGATCCAGACAAGCATGTAGTGTTTTGTGATAAATCCCTTCCTAAAGCTTTCCTGTCTAGAACCATCAGATGAATAAAAATAGTTAGTGCTTTTCAGCTTCCAGTCATGGAGCTACTTTATCAAAGATAGGAAGTGTGATTTGCCAGACCTGTGGAAACTAAAGCACAGAGAAGTTAAAAGTTTTGGTTTAGACAGTAATTTCATCTGTAAATGAATCTTTACACCTTTGCATCTCTTTGAGGTTGTGAAACTCATTCAGCACCAATGTGCAGGTTAGAAATGGAGCATAGTACCTTCACATGTAGGAACTTGAGCAAGCCATTGTATATCTGTACTTAATGGATATAGAAGTGTGTCACTGTACATACAAGACCTGTTGGTGATGCTTGCATCGTCTCTGTGCAGATAGCCAACAGTGCATGGGTGCCCTTCCAGCTTCTTTTTATGAGATCAGTCTTTGTCCTGTGGAATATATAATAGATTTTATGGTATTAATACTCCTGAGATTTGTGTTACAGCTCTGCACAGTTACTTATAGGAATTATCATGTATGAAATAAAAATTTTGTTCTGACCTAGCCATAAATGTTACTCTTTTCATGGTAGGAAATGTGCATATGAGCTGTCATTTTCTTCAGGGGAATTCATGTAATATTATGGGAAAAAAAAATTAAAAAGGGGGACAGAAATAAGCTACAGCTTCTGAAATTTTTGGTTTTGTCAAATGCACACATTTAAAATGCACACGTTCTGAATGAACTAACTTAATTTTTCTGAAAATACTTCCTCTGCTTATGACAACTGCTTGTATGTTTTCAGCCAGGTGAAAAAGGCAGATCCTAATGAATAAGGCCTGCAGTGCTTATTTTGCTGCTTGAACTATGGAAAACTAAAGTGAAGCAGTGAAGTGTTTCATACACACATGCATGGTGGTTTTCAGTGACTGCTTTTAACCTTTCAGACAGTTTCTCATAGAACTGAATGCTAGCAGCTATTTTAGTGCCTGATCCAAGGGCTCATTAATCACTTTAGTATTGCAAGAGAATGGGAAGAATTCTTCTGCTGTACACCTAATGGACCTCTTCTGTGTCAGCAGTCCAAAACGTCACCTTTCGTTTCTAGGTGATGTACTTTCCTTCCCTTCCCAGCTCCAACCAGCTCCCTCTGAGTCCCATGTGTACCATCTTCTACCCTGGCATGAAATTAGCGAGAAGGGGAGAACATAAAGCCCAGTGGCAAATTGGGTTCCTGTCTGGCAGCTCTGCTGACCAGCAGCTGTTTAACTCCCAGTAGCATTCTTCACTCGTTGGTTGCCTTTTTGACTTTTTATAAATAGTATTCATGAAGCATGGAGAATGAAATCATGTGGGAAAGCTGAGATCTGTTTTTTTTTTTTTTTTTTTTTTTTTTTCTTCCCTAAAAGCCATGGCCGGGGCTTATTTGCATTTTTTAAAAACTGTCTCTGGGGAAACCGAGACATTAAAAACTGCATTGAGTATGACGTGGCTGTGATCATTAACGTGGTTTGATATGCTCTGTACAGACTTGCCCTGAAGCAACTAGAAATCCAGCTCGTGTAGTCCTAGGGGAAAGGCCTGGATGTATTGTTTTGCTTTGTAGCAAGCCAGTACCATGAGGTTTCCAAGTAGTCTAAGGGAGACAGCAGAACCAGGGCCATTCAGCTCAAAATGTTATCAGAGTTAGCAATTCTGAAGAATATTAGCAATAACATGTGATCTGTGCTGCCACCACTGTGAAGTGGAAGGGAAAAAAAATATGGAATTTTCTCTCTGCTGCTACCACAATATAAGAGGCATTAACTTCTGGAAAGTAGGAGGCAGGCTTAACATTAGATAATGCTCCTATTCACTGAAATAAGAAAGTCTGCTATACATTGTTTAGCAGAAAAACCACTCTACTTCCTGAATTTTAAAAATACGCCTTAATTTAGATAGGAAACAAAGCAATCACAAATCAAAGACCTGCAGCTGTGAGAAAAATACTTGAGAGACCAATTTATTTAAAAATACCTTAAGCACCAAATAAACTAGTGCCATTTTCTTGAGAAAGGAAAAAAAAACAAACCCCAAACCACCTCCCTGTTAGCTGTTAGATTAGACAAAAGGATAAGGGAATCTTTTGAAACAAACCTCTTCACTGGTGCTGCCACATCTTTTGTCCTGATTTGTACAAGTTATACTGCTCAATCGTCATGGGCTGTTTGGTTATGCTTCTGTGTATCACGATTGTTACAGATAATGCTTGTCTCACTGAAAGAATTCCTACCAATTTACTGGTTCACACTTCTCCACTAATTAATTTTTTCTCAAACATTTATTTCATGTTTTGAACATCTGAGCTGTGATCCATCTGGCTGTGACAGAGATGTTTATTCTTAGTCCAAGATGGAATTTCAGACTTCTGTTTCTTAGTTACTGTTTTCTTCCACCCAAGACCTGTATATTTGGAAGCATGATATTACCAATCTAAAATTTCAAGTGAAGCAACTTGAAAAATTAAACACCTTAAAGAGTTCTAGGAGTCCTCTAAAGTATGTTGCTGAACTACATATCGACTGCAGCTGTGGCATAAAGTGTAAGGACTGTATACAGGCTTTTCTCCACTGAGTGGCTTCTATATTTTTCCAGTCTCTTATTGCTTCAGAGTAGAGTTGTCATATCCTAATGGCTAATTCTAAGACACTCCTCTTGACAGTCTTTTTTAGTTCCCCTGAGTCTGAGGTCAGCTGGAGTTTTATAGTCTACCAACTCCCAGAAACCTCTGTAGCTCTCTGCCCCTCTGGGATTTGCTTTTCCTCTTTATTTCAGGCTTTCACTCTTGATACAGTTCCCTGTATTATGTTAATCCAGGAACAGCTTTATAGTTCCCCTCCTCCTCCTTCCTCTCCTCTAGCTTTCCCATTTTAACTGATAGTGATCACTAATGGCTTAGGCTCCTGTTTGTGCTGTAGTAAGAGCCTCTCTCAGAAGTCCTGCCTCAACAGCCACACTCCATTGCATACTTGGGGGTGATACTTCCTGACAGGGTAACACCACTGGGGATTGCATTACCCAGGCATGCAGAAAAGCAAAAGTGCCTGTCTAGCCTAATAAAATAAACACATGAGTAGAAAAACACGAGCCAACAGGAGAGCTAGGGCTGTGCTCATCGGCCCCAGTACATTATTCTGCTTCAAAAATCCTTCCCTACGTAGGTATATTCGATATTGTCTCTATCTTTACATTATCCTTACACAAAATGGTGGGACAAAGTAGCTTTGCTTGGGTCAGTATATCTGACCACCCACTTTCAGAGCACACTGTGCTGCATTTTTTGCAGGTTAGGCTTTGGTAAGCACACTGCAAATAGAAGCAAATTGGAATGGCAAACTGCAAATGCAGTAAATAACCTGTTTATGAAGGAAATGCTAACATGGGCACCACCATGCCAAAACATAGACCATGGCTATAGCTATGGGAAGAGAAAAAGTCAGTCTGGATTGGCCTACTCTTGACTTAAAGATGCATATTTTGCCATGCTACAAATGAAGGTGGCAGAATTTCCAGATTGTCAAAAATAGTGAAGTGGCCACTTACTGTTTAGAGCTATTTTCCTTGAATCTGAAAGCTTTTCCATAAAGCTTGTGACTTTTTTTATTTTTCTATAGGCATTGTCTATCATTATGAAGAAAATTTTAATGCTAAAATAAGTCATGTATACACAGCCTTGAGGAAATTGAATCTCAGAGATGACCAATCAGTTTAAGGTCAGAGCCAAGTAGATTTGATTGAAGAAAACAGAATTATATGAACCACTCTTGTTTCTTCTTAAAGCAGTGATCTAAGCGTTCTTTTCCAACTATGACAATTCTGTGATTCTGTGAAATAGTGTTATTAGGGTTCTGAAACTTAGTTATTCCTCTCTAAGGACCTCTAGCTCCTTCCCTGAAGCCCCTACTAAATCCCTTGGTAAGCACACCCTACAATCCTTTCAGAGGCAATTAGCTTACGACAAACAAGTGGAAATCCAGTGTTCTACCTCAGTGCTCTTCTACCTTCCTTTCAGGAAGGAATAAATTCTTCTACAAGATACCAAGCTTAGAAAGTTGGGGTTTTTTTAAACTCTTGGTATTGATATACTATACAGTTTTCTCCCTGCCTTCATACATCATGCTGATTTCTGCAGGTCACCCACTTACATAATCATTACACTTGTGATTAGGGGGGGGGAGGGAACAACTCTATCATCAAGAGAACTTAAATCCATCTGTGATCAATTAAGTGACTCCAGTTACACCTGGAAGACCATTTTCTTCAGAAGCTGTAAATTCCAAAACCAAAACCCTCACACATCCCTTAGGGTATGCTTGAATTTTCTTTAAATGTGTGGGGGAAAACAGACAGAAAAGAATTGAATCTGTGGCCTTGTCTATACTCAGAAAATTTACAAGAGAAATCTTTTCTTCAGGTGAGCTAGTAATGAAATTAGTGTTTCCCTTTGTCTTTTGAAAAATTTATTTCCCCCTTCTTTTCAAATGAAGTTATTTCTCAGGACTAAATGGGGGTTCTGAAGGAACAGTTGTCTAGTCACAAGTAGCCTCCAAAAGGGAAATGCAAACTGGGGGTGAGTATGTAATTGCCACAGATAAATATCTGATAAGGAATTTGGTATCAGATGTGGTGATAGAAACATTGCACTGGAGGCAATTTTCTTCTTTTTTAACTCATTTTGGCTTGTAGCTGAAGCAGTAGCAAGGTGTCATTTGATATAAACTGGAATTATAGAATGAATACTCTGGATAGGTTCCTTTTCCAAAGCTGTGAGCACCCACATACTACTTGAGAAGCACTGAATTAACGAGATGGTAATGGTGACCAGAGCACATCACTGACTTCCTTCCAAGGTAGTAGTGCAGCTAAGCAGCATGAGACACTGAAAATGGTAAGGTCAAACAACTCAATGTGTTAGATCAAAAAATTAGTCTTATCCTCGGTTCCATCCCTAACTGCTGAAAGGGGAGAAACACCATCTATCAAGGCCATTTATCTCGATCAATACATGTTCCTTCACTCTGCAGCTGCAGCATTCTGAATGAGCGGTTCCCGTTCAGCAAATGTTTCCTCACAGCCAGAGAGGAAGCCTCTGCTTAGTGCTCCGCATTGAGCTGATTTATCTCCAGTTCTGTACTAATTGTCGATGTGTTTCAGGCTCGGGTAGGAAAGGGGGGATATGAACAATCTGTACAGATGAGCGAGAAGGGAGGAGAGGAGAAAGCACTCTGGGGAGCAGGCTGGGGCCGAAGCCTTTGTCGGCAGAGCCACCGCAGGCGCCAGGCTCTCCCGTTCTCCCTGAGGCTCAGTCCCTTTTGTGCCTTGCTGCCTCAGGCTTCCCGGATGGAGTCTCTTAGCAACGGTGCACGGAGAGCCAGGCTGGGGGAGCAGGGAGCTCGCTGTCTTCTGAGCACTCATCCCGAATCACCTTCTGCTCAAAAACCTTGTTTTGGACTGCGTGCTTCCCAAGAGGAGGGAGGGCACCTCCCCGCTTGCTTTAACTGCTCTTGCAAGTGCTGGGTCCCAGCTTTAGGCCCTCAAGAGCAAAGAGGATTGCTGACAGGTCCCACCTGCCAAACCGGGGTCCAAAGTGAAGCAGTGAAATGTCATATGTGACAGCAAACTAGGTGGCTGTGTTACTCCTTGGAGGGTAGGGAAGCCTTACAGCAGGACCTGGACAGGTCAGACCAATGGGCCAAAGTTAACTGTGTGAGGTTTAACAAGGCCAAATGTTCCAGGTCTTGCACCTGGGTCGTAACAACCCCATGGAAAGCTCCAGACCTGGGAAAGTGTGGTTAGAGAGCTGTAAGTTGGAAAGGGACCTGGGGGTATTGGTTGACAGTCAGCTTCATATGAGTCAGCAGTGTGTGCAGGTGGCCAAGAAGGCCAGTGGCATCCTGGCTTGTATTAGGAACTCAGTGGCCATCAGGAATAGGGAGGTGATCATCCCTCTGTACTCAGCTCTGGTGAGGCCGCATCTTGAGTCCTGTGTTGAGTTCTGGGCACCTCGCTATAGGAGGGACAGAGAAGTGCTGGAGCGTGTCCGGAGAAGGGCAAGGAAGCTGATGAAGGGCCTGGAGCACAAGTCCTGTGAGGAGCAGCTGAGGGAGCTGGGGGTGTTCAGTCTGGAGAAGAGGAGGCTGAGAGGAGACCTTAGAGCTCTCTTCAATCACCTCAAGGGAGGTTGGAGCAAGGAGGGAAACGGCCTCATCTCCTTAGGGAACTGTGACGGGACCAGAGGGAATGGATGTAAGCTGTGCCAGGGGAGGTTTAGGCTGGATGTTAGGAGACATTTTTTTCATTGAGAGGGTTGTCAGGCATTGGAATGGCCTGCCCAGGACAGTGGTGGAGTCACCATCCCTGGAGGTATTTAAAAGGCATTTGGCCCTGGTCCTTAGGGACATGGTTTAGCAGTTAGCTTATGGTGTTGGTCAAAGGTTGGACTGGATGATCTTGGAGGTCTCTTCCAACCTAAAACATTCTGTGATTCCATGATATGCAGTTCTGCCTGAGCATTTCCCATTTCAGGGCTCCCCATCATTACTGGAGAGGCCCTTAGATCTCAGAGGGGTGACTGGCAATGCAGAGAGAGTGATTCAAGTACCTGAGGGCTGGCGGAGTCAGAAATATAGGAGAGAAGACATGGAGGGATATGCAGGATTAGGCTTGAGTCTTCAGAGTTCATGGTATGTGTATGCAAAGCAGTTCTAGAAAGTGATGTGTCTATGAATTATCACTCTTGAGAAATGGGCAAAACTCTCCAGGCTGTTGGCACTGCAGTGCTTCTGTAACTTGAGCGTGGCTGGTTGTGTGTGTTGGCACATGCTGGGCCACAGAGCTGTAGCCTGACTTCACCTGGGTGTTCTGTTCTTTGGGGTGTGTGCTACAACAGGTCTCCAAGAAGCTGTAACCATCTTGGAGAACCATCAGGACATGGGAAGCCTGAGTGGCTTTTCTTACATGAATTGTGGAAGAATTTGTAGGATGCAGGTATGGAACTGGGCGCTGGTACACTAGGTTGTTTGTGAACACAAAAAATTATCAGAAACAGAATATAAAATGTTTATTTCATCGAACAATAGATTTATTGTTCAACTAAGGAACAATTGCAAGAACATTGTTTTGGGTCCTTTAACTGGGATGACTTTTTTTTCCCCATATGGATATCTTTCTCAAAGGGACTTTCTATATCAAACTGACTATTTTGTATATTTTTCCCACTCTTTTTTTTTTTTTTTTTCCCCCCTTTTGTTTTGTTATTTTGCCACTCACACACTGGATAAAACACCATTTAAAAGAGATTTCAAAATCCAAAAGATTGGGACATTATACAAATTAATCTTATGAAGCAAGGTATTTCCTGGGAAAATCTTCTAAAGGAATGTCTTTTTCATTAGCGAGTCCCTCATTACAGGATTAAAAGCTAAGCTCCTTCTTCCCTCATTGCTTCCACAAATTAGGTTTTCATAAGACCTTTTATGTGTTTTTCTAAGTACCACAGGTCTCACCTCTTCTGGCAGAAATAGAAATGTTAGTAACACTAATTATTTCACATTAATCAACTACATTTGGGAGCTTTGGCTAGGTAAGTCTGTGCTTGAAAGTATAGGAATTCCTCCTTTTTAATTTTTTTTTTTTAAATTATACAATAAGAGTAGTTGAAAATATCCAGGATGGTATAGTAGATTAATTTAATTGTCTTCATGTCAGCCTAGATTTTAGAGAATAACCCTGTTTTTGCCTTCTGAGTTCTTGCTTACTACTTCTAATACTGGTATTCTTAGAGGGGACATAACTTGGTAACAGAACCTTGGGCCTGTTAAGTCCCAGTTCTGGCAAATGGTGTCCACAGGTGAACCCTTTGTCCTCTGGAGGTGCTTCTATGTCAGGACTTACCAATAGGGAGCCAGTGGGGGATCCTGGTGAGGGAGAATGCAATGGATTGTCCTGATTCTGAGGTTGACATAAAAGCATTCATCTCTTTTCTGTTTGTGTACCACTACACAATGAGATTGCTTCATAATAAAACTCTTGTTTAGCAGACATTCAGGGAGAGGAGTATCAGATCGAAAAGCAAAAACATCTGCTGGAAGATTAATGGGTAGATTATTGGCCAGGCTTTTTCCACTTCATTATCTTTGCTTTCCACTGAAGTCATCTCTGCAATTCCAGTGATTTACTCTGGAGTAGAAGGGAGTCAACAAAATAGGAACAAACTATCCAGTCTGTGAGCTGGATCTTAGGGTCCTATCATGCATCGAGTAACTGCATGTAGGAATCATCTGTTTGATGAAAGTGCATGGCCACCATTCGGGTTCTCTTGCCATAGGGCTCTGTGTAGGCTTCTGTGCATGTCCAGAATTTATGGGGGGAAGGCAGAGCAGTGGACAACTAACTCTAAACCCAAGGAAAGGTCAGCCTCTCCTAGGCCCGTTTCCATGTGAAGGTAATAGAGGTAATAACTATATTAGATCCAGGTTGTTATATAATAATAAGCCTAATATGATTTTAGTCTTCCTGCTTTGCCTCATCCTGTCTCCAGCTAAACTGTAAATGAACAAAAACATGACAAAGCTAAAAAAATGCTCCCAAGAGTCAGAGTATAAGAATGTGAATACTCATTTTTACCAAATCAGATAGATATGTGCAAGAGGTATAGAAGGTGGAATCCATAAGGTGTCAGAAATTGAACTGCAGCAGGTTCAGTTGGAGGGAGAATAATAATCATAGGATGAAACATCTGTATTTGGGAGAGGAGACAGAGAGAATGTGTCCTTTTTTAATCTGTTCAGAAAGAAACAAAAGTATTAAGGAATGTTGATGCTATTTTTATTTATGTTATAGGGGTAAGCACTAAGGGTCACAGCAGAAAGAATAACCAGTTTTAGCTAAAGTATAACATGTGGCTAAGGATGACTGGGGCTTTATTGGCCAAAAAAAATGGATCACTCTGAAATGAGGTGGCTTTTACCTTTCTGAACAGTGAGGCTCTGGTACAAGAAGATAGGAGTAGTGGGCAAAACTTGAATTATTATTAAGATAGAGTTAGTGAATACATAGAAGGGATCACGTGGTAGAGTTGCCTGCAATAGCAGGTTTGTTGAAATGATCAGGATGTCCTGTCAACAATGCATATTTGAGGACCCTAACAGAATTATGTATATTGTCTATGTAAATATAAATAGGCAGGAGCATGGCTAACTTGTAACAGAAGTGCCCCATGAGCATCCCTGAGTTGACACAGTGCTGTAGCTACATGTCAGAAAGTCAATCAAGGAAATACTGTGATCATTGCTGAGTCCAATAAAATCTGTTGCTAAAAGAAGAATTGGATTGTAGAATAAGACTAGATTGGAAATTTTTCAGAGGGTTGATCCCCCTCTTCTATCAAAGGCAATGGAAAAGATTACTTCTTTGAGAGATAAAATAGGTTTTTAGGTGAAAGGCTGGTTTTCCATTGGTTATGTGCATCCTGTGTGACATAGGGCCCAGTTTGCATGACAGTCCTCCAGACACATCAGTAAAGCTAATGATTACTTTGACATTCCAGTACGGAATTGTGCTGCTGGAAACTCAACAGCATGAGTTTTTACTGGCTTTTTATCACCTGAATATCCTGACACAAGAAACTGACGTGTTGGTCTATGAAGTGGATTTCTTATATATGACTTCAAGTTACAACATACATGAGTTTTCCTTTCTCATAAGAAATAAGTGTGGTCTTGATGGAGAGCATTTCTTTTTTTAGAAAGTTAACTGTGTATTTCAGTATGAGTTCTGTTTATCACTGTAATGGAAGTATAGTCCACTATTTCCTTGAATTGACTGAACTAGTTGGGTAAATGTTTTGTAATAGAGGACTATTTCCTTTTGTGACTTAAGTACTAAATTGCTTCAGATTCGTTTCTAATGAAAAGGAGGGTCAGATCAAAATGATAGACTACAGAGAAAAGAATGGAAAAGACAATGGTCACTGCATATTATTACTGTGCCAATAGTATGATCAGAGATGTCGGCATGGGATGGACCAAATTAAAAAGAGCAGGAGTCTTACAAGAGAGTATCTGGGAAGAGTCACAGAAAGGTGATTGTGGGATTCTGGGAAAGATTACTGAGATAAGTTGAAAGAAACTGCTGGCAAGAAGAGTAAGAAAAACAGTATTTGATGAGGCAGCAAAGGCCTCAGCTAATCCGTGTCCAAAGCAGCTGATAAGAATAGTCTAGACCTTTGAAACTGGCTGTTAGCAAGTCATTATCACTTGAGAGAGCTGGCACCACGTCCAGATTAAAATAAAAAAAAAAAAAAGCAAAACAACAAAAAAAACCACTGTACAAAAAACCCAAACCAAAACCAACCAACCAAACAAAAAAACCCCTCAAAAACCAAAACCACATCACAAAACCTATCAGAGAGTTAAATTAGGAATAAAACACTGAACAATGTTTAAAAATCTCAAAAATAGGCAATCCAGTCCAGGGATGTGGATCAGTTTTGGGACTTCAGGATCGAATAGCAGATGTCAATGAGTCATATTTTTAATTTAGAAGAACCAAGAAATTAACACTTTCACTGCAACTATTTACACAACCTGGCCTTCATTTCTCTAGCATAACTCAAGAGTAACCAGGAGAAAATTAAATGTGGATGAGAACAGAATCTAGTTTTTAGCATCTGCTGAGATTTAAACATGGATTATACCAGAATAAATGCATAGAAACTTTTCTAGACTCAGAGTAGCCATATCATCTAGGGCCTGCTGACTTCTTAACCAATACATTTTTTCATTCCTTGGTGTAAAAATACTTAACTGCTATCAATGATGAGGGTACATATATTGGTGAAAAGATTCTTTCTTGTCTGCTTTTGTCTTTTACCCACATATTTATGGACTATTTAATAGTTATTCGCAAGAATTATGCACAAGAATTACCAAGAGTCTTTATATCTCTCCTGGGTAAACACTGCTTGTGTTCAACAGTGGTGCAATAATCCCCAACCATATTATGCAAGATTAACTAACTCCAGTGTAAAGTATTAAATGAGCCAACATACTGTATGGGAGCTCTTCCTCTTTCAGTATTGTAGTAGATGTGTATGTGCCATGAAATAAGCATAGTAAAAAAAAATCTAAATATCTAGTCAAGACCTAGATCAACCTTAGGTCATCAACCTTAGCACAACCCATAATTAAGATTTAAAATTAGTCTGGAACTTCTTGTAGCCACAGAATTTATCTCCTTAGCAGGCTCTTATTAGAGGGCAGAAGAGACCTGGGAGTAGTGGCAGGCTTTCTTTGTAGCAGGCAAGTGTTTTGGTTTTGTGAGAACACTTTAGAAACACTGTAATAATAATAGCCTTATGTTTAGCTGTGTATGTGGAATTTAATCTTTTTTCCTTCTGATTTTAAAGTATCATTGGTCGCCAGCTGAGGAGTCCCACATACGTCTTTATACTCCACTGAATTACAGAGCACCTAAAGAACTCATCTTCAGAAACCAGTCTGAGTTGGTTTTGCCAGCTGAGTTTGGTCAGCAACAGCTTTCATGTGGAATAGGTGAGAACCCTCAGTTTTTCTGCGATATTAGATAACATTACCTGACTGGTTTGCACTGTGAACGCTGTCAAATAGTTGCTGTCTATGGACAGATTTAAATTGTATTTTTTGGTTTTGTCTATATTCAGAAATAGCAAATAATGTACATTTTTCATACTATACTTTACAGGGAACACCTGTCTGCAGATAAGACTTTTATCTCCATACATCTGTATGTATTAAGAATTGCCCTACTGACATAATCTGAGGCATTTCCCTCTGATTCTCCACCATCCTGTGTGAACAGCTGTAAAAACTGAGTGCCTCTGCTAGCAGAGTTCACCCATTAAGTAATTCTGTACTAGTAACCACTGTTCTTCTAACATCTAAAGAACAAACCTTTTGGAATTACCACATGAGGAAATACTTCTGTTTAAAAAATATGTATCTGGAGGCTGTAAGACTGTAAGAATCTTCCATCAGCTGTTCTTGATGTATAGATGCTAGGAGCTATTTTTGAGAGAGCTTGACTGCATTCTGCTGTCAGAAGGCAATTGTTTGGAGTGTCAGTTTTGTCTCACTGAATGTCTTCCTACCTGCTTGCTTCTAGCTTCTGAATTGCACTTTCTGCAGCACAAACTAGCTCAGGGCTAGTGAAGGGCTGTCTCACCAGGGTTCATAGCAGGCAGAATGCATTCTCTTGTCCCTTTTCTCTGCCATCTCTAAAAGAAATTTGTTAGAGCAAGTCTAGACCAAATTTTTAAAAACTGCTCAAACAGGTTCTCTCACTCTTGCTAGTGTTTTGTCACCATAATGACTGGTGGTTTATTCTTCACAAGCAGGGCATTTGGGAATCTAAGTTGTCCATAAAATTACCACTTAATTGAGATGGAAAGATTTATCCAAAAGCACGTCTATAACATGAGGGAGGGTTGGGAAACCAGAACGAGTTAAATGTGTCCCTTATGTGCCTGGTAGCACTGTATTTTCAGCAAGTCAACTCAAACTGCTGCTGTGATTTTCATCACTTATTTTTAAAAGAAGAATTTTCTGGAGAGCAGCTGCAATTTTGCATTTCTGACTCCATGCATATTTCTTGAGGCAATTTGTTGATGAACCAACACCCTCACTGACTATGCCAGGAGGATGAGAAACTGCTGCTGCCACCAAAGGTTACCCCAAAAGAGCAATGTAGCAAGCATGTAATAGCACTCTAGAAGATGCAGTGTGTAATGGCTGAACTGCATTGTCTTCAACTAAAAGAAATTGTCACATGAATAACTATTTTAATGCCAGAAAGCACTTTGAAGCACAACAGATTATCCTCTGCTTAAGAACCCAATGTATTTTCTCAGCTATCAGAGTCTGATGCACTTGAAGTAAGTGTAATACTACTACGCCCATGCTCAGTTTCTGTGGGCTAATAGGAAACTTGGATTTTCAACTCTGGAGAGAGGGCCTCTGTAGTTGGCAATTTTGGAATAACCTGAGTTGTGAAGGGGATAGGGCAGAGACTATGCAGTGCTAAACTCCTTACAAAAAGACTTTAAACTTATAGTAATTAAAAGAGAGAAGAAAAAGAGGAGATGTTTCCTTGAATGGAGGGACATTTTCTTGTCTGCCCCGCTTTAAGGAGGAGGGGCTGCTTGCTCAGGACTCTTTCTCTTTAGTAACTGATGAAGAAAGATTTACTCTGCAAGACACCATAAAGCCAGAAGCAAAGGTGATGTTGGCTGGACAGATTTTGGAGCTCCCTAGGTCTCTGGCAGCAAACAGGGGACAATGGCATTTGAAGAAAATAATTTTTCTACATTGCAGAAAAACTAGCATGTGCTGGCTTGGTTTCCTCCAAGGTGGGAGGGGAAAGTGAATGGCAGTTGTTGGCTCTTTTTATCTGCCAATGGAAGAGAAAAACATAGACAAAGAATGTCATAATGCAGGCACAAATCTCTCAGCAAATCAGTACTCTTGACTCTTCTGGGGATCTCTGTCTAAATGTTAGCATATAGGAATGGAAGTCATAGATAATAGTCAGATCATATGTTGTTTTTGATATCTACAGTTTCACTAGTGTTAAGAGATCAAATGGTTGTTGTTATAACAACTGCTGTGAATTTTTAAATTGTGTAGATCATTCTACATTGAATCCATAGCAAAACGTGAGTTATGAAACAATATTTTCAGATTTACTGTATATAGCTATGTTTGTGCAGTGCAAAATAAAATGCTGCATTTGGAACTGTGACAGCTTTTGCAAAACACTGAGAAGAAAGGGTGAAAGAAATGATTAGGCAATTGCTATCTGTAATCCAATCAGGGGTGATTGGTGAAATTTACAATTACTTCTGAGTGTGGTAGCCATGTCCACGTTTACCTCAAGGATCCTGAGCCCTCTGACATTCTTCTGTGTGTCACGTTGCCCAGCTTAGTGACTTATACATGTGCTGGATACCAATAATATGTACTCTTGTGGCAGAAATCTTTCGGACTCTTCTAGGAAGAGTCTTGGCTCTCTTGCATGTTTGATGTTGGCCATGTGTCAAGGCAGATGGAAGTGGCCTGTGACAGAATGCTGTGATCATCCATCCATGGCCAAGGAAGGCAAATGCTCTGAAATCCAAGCCTTTTCTCTTGGCAACACCACTTCACAGGTCCTAATATGACCCTGGTCATTGCTCCATGACTTTGACCGGTGATTTTTTGCTTTGTGGTTTTTTGTGTGTATCCCCAGTGATGACAGATTGTGCTAATCTGGTAGTGCTGGAGCCCCAAATGGGAGACTTGTGGCAAGGTTCTGTGGAAGTACAGATAGAGAACACAGGAGGAGCTTGTTTCATTGTGCTAGCTAAGCAGGGGAAGAACTATCATTCTATTAAGTTTCAAATGTTTATTCAAGCACTGTTTCTCATTGAGAAAATTAGGCTAATCATCCATATTATAAAAGAATTTAAATAGTCAGCTGAAAAAAACAGCATCTACACAGTTCATACTTGGATCCTCGTCTGTGCTTTCTCTACTGATACGAAGCAGTCTGAGCAGTCCTGCTCTCCCCATGTAGTCTCTGGGCAGGGCAGGACCTGTGTAACTCCATTCCCCAACAATAGGTGTGGGACTGTGGCAGGGGCAAGGGATTAGGACTGATCTTGGTGATTTTCAGCTGCAGCAACAATGGGCTAGGGCTACAGAAGACAGTACATCATGCTCCAAATTACACCCTGCGACTGCTGAGCAGTCCCAAGACCAGGAGCAAGTAAAGGGCACAAAGGTGCCCTTTGCCCCCTCAGCTACAGTTGAGCAATGCTTAACACAGCTGAACATCTGGCCCTCCCAGACAGATACAATAACTAGTCTATGAGAATATTCATACCAATTAAATCTTATCATCAAATCATTCTGTTCCATCACTCCACTTAATTAGCCTTGGTCTTTGGTATTTCAGCGATGCAACACCATGCCAAAAAATGGAAGTATTCTTTGTGTGGTACACACCCAACAACTGCTCGTCTGCCAGCTAGAGTCAGATCAACAAATATTTCTCCTGCACCAGAGCAGTATCTGCTGGAAAATGCAATATACCCCTTCTGTTTTTTTCAAACCAAAATGAGTTAGAGGCTGTGGCCTTTCTATCTGGGCAGTCAGCTTTTACTATAGGAACAGCAAGCTGGCTTCTCATCAACTGTCTTGTGGGTTTTGTGTGAGTCATCACAGTTTACATTCACAACTAAAACACAGTTCCTTGAGTGTTATTTGTTAATATGGCCTTTCTGTTTACAAAAATTAAATGCAGAATGACTGTAAAGGAACACAAATTAACTACTATTTAGCAGGCTGCAGTAGGGGATCAGAAATAGTACCTAGATCCTTGTCTGCAGCAGGGGCCATTGACTTTATGAATGTACATTAGATGAGGGTCTGATTTAAACTGAATTTATATGATTGGAAACATCCAACCCCAAGTGGATCATCCCACCCTGCCTTTAGCAAGAAAGGGCCTGAATTCACAACTTGTGCTCTAAATCACTGGGGGTTTTTTTTTCCATCTATCATTTTAGGAACTCTGACTAAGTGTGGATGAGGAGCTCTGTGGTCTTCAGATCTTCTAGCCTGGAAGAGCTCATCAGTGAGGGGATGCATTAGGAATGAATTCTCAAAACACTATAAGGATATTTGCTAGCAATACCCACTGAAGTTGAGACCCATTTTCACTGCTAGTGAGAAAGTTGCTACCAACTGACCTGTGACAAGAAATCAGTTTATTCAGTGGAAATAGAGTCTGGCACCTCTGGTGGAAATTTTACTGGCACCACCACAGATCTGTGCTATGCCATCTGAGCCATTTGTCAGATGTGACAAAGCATTCTGCCTATTTTGTCATGTGGCAAATCCTTTTCGTTGTTCTACTTGGGGCAAAGTCCCATATCCTTAGATATGAGTTCACTCCTCCTTCCCACTTACATGGAAAAGTTGTGAATAAAACTGAAGGTAGAATTTTGCTGTCATCTGAATAGATGACATCTGTAATCTTCTTGCAGATAGGGGGGCACAGGATGCAAACAGGTGCAGGTAAACATCTAGCCTGCATAGATGCATTTGTACCTGGCACTTGTCTGCATCTTCAAGTGCAAGATACATTTGAAAATGTGCCTGCCTTTGAGAAGCTTGTGTTCCTGCAGGAAAGCCAGACAGTGATGGGAACTGTTTCTCCTGACTGCAAATAGAGAACCTTAATTATCCATCTGCAGTACATGACACCTGGATGTACTTCTGCCTACCCTTCCTTCACATGTTAGCTTCTCTGTACAATCCATAGAAGAACTAATTTCAAATTTTACATTGACATGAAATAGTCCTATCACCAGTAGACTTCAACCACTCACATAAAACTCCGGCTTTACTGAAAGCAATGGAAAAATATACATTCACCTCCATCAAGCTACAATTTCATTTTCAGTCTGTGACCTTATTCCTAGAATGCATAAAGCCTTTGCCCAGCGTAACTCTAAAAGTAACACCATCACTAGTATTTACTGATTTAAAGAACAGACCTGTCCTGTCTTTTCACTTATACCATCAGTTCTTTAAGAAGTTATTTGCCTTTGTTTCCCTTGGCTATTCTTTGTTGTCTGAGCCCAGAAAACTGTTTGAACCACACTTTCCTTGCATTCCCAGCAGGAATTTGCCTTCCTGATCTTTTTATCTCCAGATCAGCTCCATGGGTTCAACGAAGACGATCTTGATTTTTTCCTTGTGTTGCAGGCCTTCTGCCACTGCAATTTCATTGAGACAGATAGACTGTTACTGGTGTCAAAGTGTGGTCAAGTATTCACCATTAAACCTTTCCCCTCACTTCTCTTTCTGAAACTGCCATTATGTGGAGGTTTTCTGGAGTCCCAGGGGTGATTAGCAGCTGCCACAGCTTTACAATCTATGCAGGTATCATTTCAAAATTTAGCTGCTTTTGCATTAATCTGAGCAACATCAATGCTGGCGTGGAAAACACAACCTCATACAAGGGGGATTTAGACTCAGTGTCCTGGATTGAGCCAGGACAGGACCAATTTTCTTTCAGTAATTTTACTGTTCAGTGAAGTCTCTTCTAAGTAACTGCACTTGCTGAAAATTAACTGCATATTTTTCAGTCAGGATGCAACGTGGCTCAGACAAGCTATCACTGTACAGAGGCTTTTTCTTGCTGGGATGTGTAAAATCTTCCCTACCCTTCATGCAAGACTCAAGGGATCTTCTGCTGGATAGTAAGTTTAAGTCCAAATAACGAACCATTTTGGATGATTGATGAGGGATGTTGTGCAGACACCCAGAATGTCATTTCCAATCAAAAGGAAAGCAATTGTTTCCATATGTTGGCACATTTGTGTTCTTGGTGTTGAGCCAGTTGTCTGGCTGCGATCAGGCAGCAGTATCTAACAGTGATGGAAGATTATACCTTGGAAGTGGGGTGCTAACTTTAGGCTGTATTCCTTAAAAGGAGATAGACTCTGAACACTGATCCAGGATGTAATTTATGGTTCCAGTATGTTTTGACTTTACATAGATGAAAAAATAGTCCTTTTCTGAATGCATACATGCATAAAAATTCCTTCTTGCTCTGTGTCCCCCCCTCCAAAAGAAACCCAAAAAAACAATAGCTGGTGCTGGTTTATGTGCTAACTTGGCTACATAGTCTATTGCCTGCCGAGGCTTATAATGATTCCCTGTGGTTTTAATCCAACCCTTTAGACGTGTTTTCACAGCTAGATATAGTTGTGTTAAGTTGCTCAGATAGAATGCAGGCTCTCTGAATGGATTTTTAGAAATGTCCTTCACTTACAAAACTCATCTACTTGTTTTTGGGTTGTTTTTGTTTTCTTTTGTTTTGTTTTTGTAAAGTGCAAAACTAGTTGCATGTTGCTGCACAAAAAACCGAATACAACTTTCAGACTTCAGGGAAGAGATTACCCCATGCCAAGGTCCTACTAACTTCTCCATCAAGCCCAGGTATGGAGCCCAGAAAGGTGATAAGTTAGTCTGGTGGAAGAAGAAGGTATTTTTACACCTGAAGAAGCCACCACTTTAAAATATTCTGCAAGTTCCACAGCTGTCTACAATTTCCTGAACTACAAATGTTGGACCAAGGCTGCTTGATGCTGATCACTGCATCATTCCTGAAGCATCTGCACCACCAATACAAAACCTGCAGTGGGTGTTTCATGTGCATCAACCCCATTTGAAAAACATACAGACAGGTTGTTAGAGACACACAGGCTTCTCTCTGTGTCACAACCAGGCAAGTCTTTTTGGACAACCCCAGTGGGGAGCTCTAAAAAAACCACATTCTTTTGCTCCCTAAATTGTGAGCAACTGTCGAGCTTTCAGTTCTGCAGCCAAGAACCCTTTGCATCTGTGAGACACAGTGGGCAGAACAATTCATAGTTCTGCAGCTATGCTCATTCCTCTAGCTGAGGATAATGAACTTATCAAATCATTCTCCAACACATGCATTAAGTTTATGGAAATTACTAGATTAGCATTTTAATTCTAGAAATGGTTGCACTGAAATTGCTGGAGTGTCTTGGGGAGGTGCTTTCACCACCCTTATGCTCCTCATCATTCAAGACTTGTACACATATGAAATGAAGTGAAATAAAATGGCAGAATGCTGAAAGGTGAGGATACACATTTCTTTTTAAGGTGACTCGCAGTGCTGTGGAAGGAAAGCAGAGACAAACTGCAGACACAAGAATGGGTTTTATAGTATTTATTGGAAATACCAACTTATTAAAGCTCAGTGATGGAATATTTACAGAATATATTGAAATAGATTTCTGATGCCTGAAATTCCACTGAGATAAATTAACTAACGCCTTTTTATAGAAGATTAATTTGCAAATCTAATGTGCTGAAATGTATTATGATAGGTAATGTATTCAAAATCTAACAAAATTTACTTTGTGAGTCACTTATTAAAAAATAGTTTTGATCTTCTGTGCAGGTGTTCAGATACTGAGGAAAAAATCCTTACTACTTTTATGGGAACCACATGCATACTCAAAATTTCAATGATGGCATTATTCACTCGTGGTTTTGAGCAATTCTAATTCTGCCTCATCTCAAAAGAATGGCATTTTTCATGCAGCAAAAGTAGAGTCTGTGGAATTGATAGCAATGTTTTGCACCCAGCTACTACCATGGCTGATGTGAATTTAAGTCTTACCTCTGTATTCCAGTAGGAAAATCAGGAACTAGAATTTCCATCTTATTTAATTTTTCACTTATAACGTCTTTCTCAACCATGTATCCGGAGTCAGTTCTTAACAAGCTCATTCAAAAACCAGATGAGCAATTTACAGTTTTATCACACACTTCTTTCTCTAGACAAATAAATGCTTGTTAATTCCCAGTGTGTATTGGTCCTTCATAGAAAGTTGTCATTGGCTCCAGCCGTGCTTCAGGCTTGCAGGGCTCCACAAACAGCTACAAATCTATATGTTTTTATGCTTTGGTAGGAACTTCAACAGCTCTATTTGCACTTCCAAACTGTTTGTATTACTATTCCCCTTCTGTAGCCAGTGAAACCAAGGTGTCAACTTGTACTTATCGTTTCCCAGGATTGCTCTAGAATTACTGAGCAGAAGCTGATTGTCCCAGAACTGTTAGCACTATACTTGAAGATAGATTGCTCTGTCTAGTGAATCAGGTTAGTACTAATTAACCCCTTCCAGCCTATTAGGGGCCTTCAGTACATTTCTCAGTAATAGCCATATGCTTTTCTAGCATGTTGTTCCACATTAATTGCAACCTCAGTTGAGGGGACCATTTTGCAAAAAGGCTGGGAGGTTCATTTCACTTAGTGACCTGCACACTCAGCCTGCTGTGCCTGGCAGCCAAGCACTTCAGCACAGGCTGTCAGCTGTGTTGACCTTGAGGGACTCGTACTGTTCACTTCTGTTTCCCTATCTTCTCAGTGGCGTATCTGGTTTCCTCTGCTACTAATCCAACAAAGGACTTCAGGTTATCAGACTTAAAGACTTAACGTACCTGATCTGGCCTTTGCTGCTATATGGGGCCCATGGATTGCTATTTCTGTATGATGGTGCACATTACCAAAATAAATGTCCTTAAATTAGCTGATTCAGTTACTAGGAGCAGCAGCCTAGCTGTAGCAGCAGAGAGCTTAATGTAGGCCAATTATGATTCTTTTATGTCTTTTAAGAAACATGCTCTTTTGAATAATTATCTAGTTAACAATAAATATCTCTTTCTATATTAATGGAATACAATTAATATATAATATTATATATATCAAAAGTAATTTTCAACAAGAATGGTGTCTTTCAGCAGATACAGGTTTTGGTCCAGCAACGGCATAGAAAGATGTCAGTACTAGTTCACATGCTGCTAGTTGTTTGATAGGGGTGACAACTTTAAATGTACTCTATTCCAGCTTTGCCCTTCCATTGAGGGCTTTTTTGAGGTTTTTTGGTCGTAGTGTGTCTAACAACTTAGCTGTGTTACCACTGTGCAAATGGAAGCGCAGTGGCCTACATTTCAACAGTGATTAGTGAGACAGACTGACCCACTTGAGATGCTTTAAGCAGCCCTGCTTTTCAGAAAGCTTTGAGCATGTCTCCACCAGTGGATCTGGTCTTATGCCATGTCTCAAGCTGAATATTCAAAATTGCTGGTAGTTTTGGAGGTTCTGATGCAGAGTAACTAAATTGTGCTTGTCATTTTTCGTCTGCCTCTTGTGCCTGGATGGTCATGGTTCAGTGTACTGGGATAGTCTGTGTTTCATTAAATATTAACAGTGAAAATTCTTCACGTTCATTCAGAGGGCAATACTGTTGTGCTAATGGATGGAAAATTGCCTCTAAGACTGCTGGTAAAGGTGGAGTGGCAACTGGTACTTGGTCATTCGTTGATGGTGCAGTTTCTAAACTGTCCTGCAGAGGGAACTGGTAATGTGAAGAGGTAGAGTGTCCATGGGAAAACAAGAAGAAACATACCCTAAGAAGTATTCTTGCACCTGCCAAGTAATCTGACAGGCATTTTTTGTTCTGCTCTTTAAAAATGCCTGCACTGAAATGCTTTTCCAAAATCTGCCAGTTTGCCCTTCACCCTGACCCCAGTAAAACCACTGCTCTGAAGCCACCTCAGCAATTGTTGTTCCTCAACAAAACCTTGCATTGCTGTGACACGTGCAAGCACAGCTGAGTACCCAACTCATGGTGCCCACTTCCCCTTGTGGTAAATGCTGTGGTTTCGTTTGTCTGGCAAAGCGATTTCTTCAGCTCAAGAAAAGAAGATACCACCTAACTTTTGTCCAGTGTGCAGCATGCTTGTGTGGGGTATCATGGAGTGCAAGTGCTCCCTAGCAATGTTGTATTTTCCAGTTTCACTTGCAGCTCCCAGAGCATCCAAAAGTCTTCCAGAGATCTGACAGCAACAGAGCTTCAGCCATGGGTACAATGCCAGAGATTCTGCTAATGAGCCCATCTGTGGAAAGGTGAGACAATGAGCATCCTGTATGATTAATAGCATCCAGGAAGGCGGATGAGTATGTTTATCCCAGAACTTCTGACTGTCTGTTTAAAATGAAGATTTGTTGTCAGATGATTTGGAATTGCTAGCAGTTACTATTAATGACATGCTCTCTTGTACTACTTTTACTTGCTCCCTCTTGTATTTTGGTGTATTGTAGCATCCAAGCATCCTGTAGTTTTGATAAGAAATAACCTTACCATAAATCACATTATTTGGATTTCTAAAGACTCTGTTTATGTTGAGGCAGACTGAACCAATCTGCCTTTACGTGTGAAAAAGCTGGAATTAGCAAGATGAGAACAAGGGCTCTAACACATAAGAGCTTTGATACAGACCCTTTATTTCTGCCAGGCCTTGGCTCTCAGGAGTTCATATGGTTATGCATTTCTTATAAATCCGTAACTTAGTATAAATAGGGGACCAGCCTACAGACTCTGCTAGGCTTCAAGAAAATCCAAAATACAGGATTTGGTTGAGGAAAATATTCTGAGAAATGCAGAGTATGTTTGTTTCCATTTCTGTTTATTAAAAAAATAAAAAAAAAGAAAAAGCAAATTAAAAAAAAAACCCTTGAGTGACCCTGATGAGCAAAATCACTTGGGATGCTGTCATAAATCTCCTGGCCTACAAAAGCAGCAGTTGAGAATTGTATCCATAGCAACCCATGTAGCAAGAGATGAAATCTGATATGAATAGTCTCCTAAAGAAGAGCCGTATGCAAGTCACACAATCTCAGAGGCAGGGTGGTTGTGAACCAGAGAAAATAAGATGCATTTTCTTTTACCCGTTGTGTCTTTCCAAGTATTCCTGCCGTGCTCTATTTCATGAATAAAATGGGCTGACAAACCAGCTATTATTCCGCTGCCTCCAGCTATTCGGACCCAGGCCAATGACCAGTGAAGAAGCCGAGAAACAAGTGTGAGCTTTGCCAGCACTTGAGCTCATAAATGAACTCAGCTCACAGCTGCATCTACGAGCTGCTTATGTTCCCCTGGTTAATGTCAACCTTGTTTCCCCTTCCAGCGACATGGAGCTTTTGTGTGTGCAGAGATAAAACCAGCAAGTGGTCGATAGTTCCTAAGGGAACAGAAATATTCCTGAGTGCTAGAGGGTCATGTTCACTAGAACGGCCAAAAACAGAGAAAGGAAACTCAGTGAAAAGCCGAATGACCTCACCCACTCTCTTCCTGCAGAATTCCTAGGAGACAGTAGGCTCTGCAAATCACTTATCAAAACCAGACGTCAGAGAAATAGCCAAGGCATACCCCAGAATTCCTGTGAGAGGACACAAAAGTTCAGGCATTTCTCAGACAACCAAACTGGATGTTGGCTGCCGTGGTGGGGAGGAGCCCTTTATATCCTTTATATCCTGCAATGAAATGGCCTTCAGTAGTTGAGTGTGGGGAGGTTACCTACTGTACATAAAACCACGCAGACACTGATCCCACCATCAGCAGCTAAACCAAAAAGAGCCTGGAGTAGCTGTTAGGCCACTGCATTTCCTTATTCTAATATCAATACCACCAAACACAAGCTGACACCAGGGAGCTGTTGGAGGGAACACAATACTTCTTTGACATACCAGCAGCTGCACCCTGCTTTGATGTTTATAAAAAACTATATGTTTATCAGAACCTTTTTTTAATGGTGAAATTTCACTGCCTTCCCTGGATCATCAGCCTCTTGATTCTTTCTATATGTTCTGTAAAATGATTTTTAAGTTCATTAACACTTTCACAACTGCTGCTTAGAATTAGAAGTCGCTGTGATTCCTGAAAATGTAATTCATTTTCCAAACCAGTTATACTTTTCTTTTTTTTCTGCTGGTTGCTAGGGTTTTTTATGTGAATGGTTTTTATTTACACCATTTCTTTGGATGTTGCAGTGTGAAACGTAATTTTGCATGCCATGTGGTGTCAGCTTGTGATAAATGGAAGCCATTGTTGCTTCTGCAGGAAACAATGACAGCCAAGAGGGACAATTCGCTGCAGTCCACAGGAATGCAAAAAAAAAAAATGTCACTGCTCTCTCAGCTAATGAAGACAAACCCTTGGAGCAAACCCTTTTTAGGGAGAAAAGAGTGAGTTTGTATAAGATTTAAATATATGATTTTTTTTCATATTACAGCACATCACACAAGATAACAGCTAATTTACTCTAGGCTTTCCCTCCATACTAAATGAAAATGGTTGTTCAAGAGGACAGATTTTATTAAAAACTATTCTCCAGTGTTTTCCCTGTGCTTTTCACTGGTATTCCCAACAGATATTCCACTGGATTTTTGTGCTGGGGAGGCTCAATATTTTAACTCAAAAATTTAACTTGTGGCTTTTCATAAAACAGGCAGGAGCAAGTTACTACTTGCAGTGCTCAGACTGGCCCCTCTTATATGCTGGAGGAATTAATGTATGCACTTTGCTGCAGTGAGAGTAATGAAAAATCAACTGTCAACTTTCTACTTCAAGAGAGACATAATTGTCCTAACTATATATAACCCTACTACACTTCCATGTTTCATAAGTTTTTCCCTCCAAGTCTGGTACCAAAATTGGAAAACAATCCTTGAACATTTTGGGAAAAATTATTTGAGATAGTATTTACTTAGTTCTTTACGTCCTGTGTTACAACCAAAATGAAAACACACCCCTATAAAACATATTGTGACGATTACTCATTTTTCTTCAGTTAACAGAAAAATGTATGAAACTTCTCTATTTTAACTTCCCATTGTAGAAGCTCAGCTCCTGTTGGTGTCAATGAAAGCCACACTAGTTTCTTACCCACACTTCTAATATTCTACCATCATTGCCATGTTAATAATATACATCTTACCAAAATTATTAGATCTGTATCTATTGTGGTATAGTGGGGATTTTCCTAACCCTGTGTATTACAACTTTTCCTTTCTCATTGAAAGCTTGAAGTTTTTAAAGTAACATGGCAAAGTGTAGGGAGTGTGAGTGGAAGAGATGGTAAAACCAGTAAGAACTAAAACACACTGTACAGAGACTGACACAGATACTAAGCATAAAGAGCCAATCCTTAAATGAATTACAGCCTTTTGGGACATCTGGTACATTCTACATAAAACTACAATGTCAGACCTCAGAGGTCAGCACAGTAGCATCTGAATTCCTCAGCAAAGCTACCAGGTAAGCTCTAAGCTCAGCTTTTCCTGCAGTCACAGAGAACACAGCTAGGATAGTCCAGGCACTTTGTTGTTAAACATCTTAATAGATAAAAGGAAAAACAGCTCTGCATCCCTGGCACTCTAACACACTTTCCCTGAATGGATTTTTTCATATAAAGTAGCAGGAGCTCAGTGTTATGTTTAATCAGACATTTATATAACATGCACACAGATCCCAAGGCTGTGCTAATGTAAAGTTTTGCAAAGCACAATTTCAGACAAGGTGCCTTAAAAGAACAAGATGCCAAAATTAAAATAGATGAAAGATCAAGTTAACATGATAGAGAGGATCCTGGCAGTTGCACCTAGTGCTTTTCCACTCCCATGAATCCCCGGAACATCGTCACTAACCACCTCCAGTCTTGTCACTATAGAAGTGCCTGGCCCTTGATCCTGGTCTACATTACATGTAGTCCTGTGCGAGTGACATGTAGTGCACATCACCTGTGTTTTCTAAAATAAAACTATATGAATAATTTTTCTCTCCCATATGGAGTTTCTTTGACTCTGTCACCTTCCTGAAGAAATTAATTCTGTACTCTACAAGTAGAGCAAATATCATTAGAAGCATAGGTTTTATTTTTTTAAATAATGAAGAAAAGTCTATTAGAGGATAAGAGGGCATGTACCTGACAAATTAAATCAGAAAATGAATTGCTGCAGGACATTAATTAGGCATGTGTATTATACAGTTGTACTAAGGCAGTATAATGAAGCTCATTAAAGTCAAAGGAAAGTCAGTGTCACTTGGAAAAGAAGTTGGACTATTAACCCATGTCATCAAAGAGGAGTCTGAAGAAACTTGCATTCCTGAATTTAAAAAGTTATCTAGAAAATCAGCAGGTGCCATGGACAAGCACAGTGTTGGGTTTCTTTAACTACAAAGAGAATAATTGTCAAATGGATAATCGCTGTTATTACTGCCCATATTCAATAGAAACTGTCAGACTGCCTAAATCCTTACTAGTGTGACTGGTTTCTACTTGTGAGTAACATTGCAACTCTTGGTTTACATGAGTAAAGGTTTCCAGGCTCTCATTCATATTCTACAAAAGCATTATGTATTGTGTAGTTTATTTCACACACAGTAGTTTAATTCATAAGTTAATCAGACTATAAATTCAAGTTCAATGCCTATCTTGCCCCACAGAGTACCAGTGTATACCTGTACTTCAATCTTTATGATGATTTTTCTATATCAGTTCTACTTTTTGAAGATCTTTAATTTGTACGGAGCTTCTCTGATGAATTCATAGTAACTTTACTGGTGGTTTAATGATGTCCCTCTGCTGTGCACTCTAGAAGATCCATTATCCAAGTATATTTATCTTCTCTACTTTCTAAGCTTTTTACTTTAATGGGTGCAATGTTTCATTGGTGACACTTTTTATTTTCATTGAACATTGAAAGGTGAAAGCCTTTAATTAGTTATTGTACATATGGAGAAACCACAGTTCCATTTAATTTGAACTTGTTACAAAATGCATTCCTATATTCTGAGATGGTTTTCTCTTCTATCAGTGACATCAACGAATGAGGTAACACACAGAAACTTCCTGGCCTAGAAGGTAGAAAATCTGCGATAAATATTCCTCATCCTTCCTTGTTCTATTTGTCTCTTCCGATATACACAACTTGGGTCACAGACCTCCATCCTGTGATGCTCAGGACCAGTAGTCATCATCTGGGGCTCTGTTGTTTACCACTCCAAGGTGTTCATGCTGCTGGGTGTGACAGAAGGCTAAGTAGAAAATGGCCAGAAATCAAAGTATTTGCTTCTTGGGCATTGCCCATGAGCAGTTCTGTTCCTCAAGCCCCAGAAGTGATGCTAATAGGTTGCTTCCAGGTGGCAAATTTCAGTCCAGAAGGAAACTGCAAGGGAAGAATTTTGTTGGAGAGCTCTAGCAGAAGACTCCTAAGCCTTCTCTCACAGATTCTGACATGAGTATGGGCTATTATTTATTAAGAAATAAATACAATGTGGATAAAACAAGACAAAACCCATGTCTTATTTCAGATTTTTTTTTCCAGTCAGATTTTTTGAGCCAGAGACTAAAAAAAGATGGTAAAATCTTTTATGTGTGCTGACAATTTAGGACTTGCTATAGTGGATACTAAAACCAGAAGTTCCCAGTGTTGCTGTCCACAATGTGCACTTGGGTCTTCAGAGTGTTTACTGACTTTTTATGACATTTGAATGTATTGTTAGGTGGTCAGTCATGAGGAATTTCTTCAGAAGCTATGCTGCCCAGGGTGGCTGGTCGTTGATCTGTGAGCTAACAACCCCTTTAAGGCAACAGTGAAAGGATAAAGGCAGTTACTATGTTCTCAGAGGTCACCAGCCCATCCTGCAGTCACCTGTGCTGGGATGGTGAGGAGATGCAGAGTATCCTTCAGTGCCAAAAAGAAGGCTTCTACCACGGGGTAAAAGTATTCATATACAGGAGAAGTTAGACACTATCCCCAATGCTTTCCCCTTGGGGTGTGAGTGGAGTCTGGGCTTGTCTTGTGCTGCTTTCATGAGACAAACTGAAGTGAGCAAGTGTTGGCCAGGGAGTCAGGTTTCACTCTGCTGCACTGCCTAGTCTCTCATTTGCCAGGTCTTTAATGTTACCTCTGTGTTTGAATGTTTGTGCGTCTGCTTAGGTCTGGAGAATTGTAGCTGTCTAGGTCAGGTGTAACTGAGGAGCAATGTTAAAACAATGGTGGAATAAAGGAGAATTGGTGGCTGCACTTGATGCTTTCACTCTCTTCTCTTCCTGACCATCTTCTGCAGTGAAATTTAGTGTGGAGATGAGCCTAAAATCCGGTTGGTCCAGCCACAGTCTGAATTGCTCAGCCTTTACAAACTAGACAGATTGTGCTGTCTTTTGCTGGTGACATGGACTCTATTAGCAGAGTAACTGTACAGAATGTATAATGTAGTGTCTCATCTTCTAGCCCTGAGAGAATTTTTCACTCATGTGGGAGTTAATGTATGGGTTGGGCTAGTGAATTTCTGAAACTTCTTGCAATTAATCAACAGTTATAATTGTAATAGATTAGTCTGTCTCTGATCAGCCTAAAACGTTGCATTGCACTCTTCTGACTGGGGCTTCATGAGGATGTGCCTGCTTTTAGTCCAGTAGCAGGCTCATCAGTTCTATCATTGCATTATATGAATGCCAAAAGGGCTGAAATATGTAACATCATGGGTAGTTACCAGACTCGATGGCCAACCGTAGGCTAGGAGCAGTATCCTTCTCTAGGCTTTGATTCACAAGCCCACAGCACTGGGTTTGTGTTTGCCAGGTGGGCTGGCTGCTACTTGGATCTAGTGGTAGAGCTTCACCTCTCTTCTGTATGTGGATGCTTTTGAAGAGAAGTGAAGCAGTCTGACATGGCAATATTCATGCGTTACGTTGCGCTGTCGTTTTATATGTCAGCTTAAGCAGTAGTACCCTTATATTTCTGTGACATGTGGCATTATCTGTGTGCATTGTGGCAGTGGATGGTTGGCATGTTGAATAAAGCAGCAGCTACCAGTAGGAAGAGAATACACTTTAGAACCAAAATCACTTGCAGTGTTCTATTAAGTCTTTTCAAGTCAGTCTTTAGTTATAGGTGGAGTTGAAGTCAATGAAATTGCTGTCATAGGCTTTAATGGTGGTTGGATCCAGCCTCATAATGGCACTTTATGTTCTAATTGTCTCAGAGGACTGTGCCTTTCATCTAGTTGAAAGTTAATAAAATTGCAAAGTCAGTGTCCCCAGCCTAACAAAAGGAGTGGAGCCTCAGTTTAACACGCATTTCCCATTTCCAGTAGGTAATGGGAGCAGGACAAAGCTGAAATCTTTGAAAAAGGACACAGCCCTGTCGTTGCATTTCTTTGGCACAAATCAATAGGGATTAAGCTGTGGCCCATGGAAGTTCCTGCTAAAACTCTTCTGTGAATACAACTGCTGTCACTGCACATGGGAGGGGAAGTGATTTGTGCAGCCACAGAGTGTCTGTGTAACACTGTGGTTCTAACCATGGGTGAAAGTGGGGAGTTATCTGATATCAAGTGGGTAAACACCAAATATAATGGCTAATGAGCTTAACAAGGTCAAAATGTGTGAAGTTTACTCTAGGAAATCTCCTGTTGAGCAAAGTGATGGTGTCCTGTTCCCTGTCCTGACTTAGTTTAAATTTAACAGCACCTAAAGAGGGAGAGTTACTGGGAGCTCAGTGGGTGGTTTAGTACCTCTTCATAGCACAGCTCAATGCAGTTGTTCCTGTCATCTTACCTCTGCTTCCCTCCACTTGTCCTGGAAGAAGAATGTTTTTCCATGTAATGCTTATTTGTCAGTACTTGAGAGGAGAGGATCGATATAAATACAAATACTAATCTTTATTTGTTTAATTTTTAATTACTCAGAAGATGCAGGTTACAGAAGCCAAGAATCACTTAAGAAGCTGCCTCATGCTCAGGGAAGCACCTGTATTGCACACAGGTTTGGCACTGTTCTTCCCATCTGTGTTCTCTTTAATGTTTCCCTGTTCCTTTCTCCCTTGACTAGACTGCCTGGAAACAGCTCCAGACAGTGGAATGTCTCTGAAGGTAGTGTGTGCGACACAGGCACTGGTCTGTGCTGCTCTCTGCTTATTCTTGTGCAGAGATAATACAGAGAAAACAGTAAAACATTTATTCACTGCAAATATCCATTAAAATATTAATAAAATTACAAGGTAGAATGTGGGCAATTCAAGCAGCATTCATCCCATTGCCCAGTATCCAAATAGCTGCTTGATAAGGAAAATGTCTCATTACTTTCCTCTCATTTTTGCATTGCCAAAACTCCAGCGAGCTCCCTTCAACCCTCTGCAGAGTGATCATAATGCACACAAATGCCCAGAAAATGTCTCAGGATCAAAGATCTGCTCTGCATGATAAACAAAGGATATTGATTTGAACTGAAGACAATTGGCTTGAGAGGCATGGCTTAGTCCAGCTGAAGCATTTGGCTGATGTAACAGAACTGCTGTTAGCAGAGGGGCTTTGCTTGACACTGGTTTGCATCATGCCCAGAAATCTTATCGCACAGACAGCTGAATTACCTTCAGATAATTCATTTGTTCGTTGTCTGGGTTTTTTGCATCACTGCAATGAGTTCTACCACATGGAATGAAATCAAATCAACAAAATTTAAAACCCCCTTCCTGTGAGGTTGCTACATGTTTGTACAGTGCATGCTGGCAGGGGTGATTTACAGTCACATAGTGGAGGTATGAGCTCTGTTAAATTAAAAACCCCAATATTTCTGGCCTGTCTTTTGTGAGATTGTAGACTTGTTAATTTTTTACCCTAAGCATCAAAACAGTTCCAGACATACAAAATTACAGAAAAAAAATTTTGTGTAAATAACTAATAGTAAATGATTTTATAATGGGTTTTGCCTAGTTGGGATGTTTTACAGAGCTATAAACCTTTTTCACCTAGCAATTACCGTTCCTGACACTGAGATGGGTCAATGCACTATGTCTTTACGTGATTTAAATTAACCTTATATATTAACATTGCAAAGGAAAGATTACCTGATAATATCACCATGACTGTCTCTAGGCTGAGTGATTTCTCAGACCACTGAGAAATGGCTTGGGAAGCTTTGGTTCTCTCTGACAGAAATAATAGAAGGACTTTGCTGGAACACAATGTTGGGCCATCTGGCTTCAGGCATTCATCTAGGACTCAGAAGATCTCCTTTTGAATCCCAGCTCTGAGCTTTTCCATGCACAGAGTGACTGTGGGCCAGTCAATTTTTACGAGCATCAGTGTTTTCTCAACAAGGATAATGCTTTCCTATTTTGCAGGAATCTTGAAAGCTTATAATGAATTTGAGGTACCAAGGCACAATGATAATGGTGACAATATTACTAGATCAACTGTGCCACCCATGCCTAGCTTTAGTCAGCTGCACTGTGAATCTGATGAGCCAAAATCCGAATCTTGTAAAATGTCTTTGATTATTCTAACACTCATTGAAAATCCTGCCTCCTGATCTCCTAGGTTACAGGAGCTTGTGTCACTAATTAGCTGATGAGTCTGCAGCACCAAGGATGACGTGGATGAGCCTGGAGTATGGCAATTGCAGCTTAAGAGATTTTGTAAAGAATTCAGTGAGAATGGACAGCTGGGTGTGTATACAGAGGATTTAGTACAGGTCTAATACAGATTCCTAGGTTTGTTCACACAGATCCATTGTCCAGCAAGTTACTCAGAAGAGGAGACTCTGGCTGTAGAATTACTGTAAGAACGGTATTTGGTAAATCATGTGACCAATCATGTTACCAAATCATTGGTACAATGCAAATGTTCTGGAGAAACCAATTTTGCATGTTTTGTGCACATCTCAGGTACGTGTGCCTGCACCTTGACACGGTCATACCGAATTCATCCTTTGAATAGAGTATTTGCTGTGTATCCCATGACTTGCTTTGATCCTTTCTTGGTAGCAAATTAAAACAGTGAGTCAGCTAATTGAGCTTGAAAAACAGTTTAATCCTATTACAGCACATAAGGCATCATCCTTTTTGGTTTTCTTTCAATAATGCTGGTTCATGCACTATTCACAGATGTCAAGAAACATGTTTGTAAGCAGTCTGTCCGATCTAAAAACAGTGTGGACCCACAACAGATATGTGAGTGTTATGTTTTGCATGTATCCATAAAACAATGCATTTTTTTCTCTGGAGACAGTACTTTCAGAGAGAGAACATCATCCCTCTTTCTTCATCAAAATAAAAAAGGAAATGTGAAAGGGGCAGATTTGGCTAGTGGGGCTGCAGTAATTAAGCTGGCCTTCCAATAAATACTTGGGAATGGGGGGAATTCTTGGTGTAAGGAGCCCTCTGTCTTTAGGGTTCTGGGAGAGAGCTGTGGCCTTGCAGTACTGCTTGCTGCCTGTGGAAAAACAAGGCTGTGAGTTCATTGTTCCAGAGAGTCCATAGTAAAATGGTCTTTAGTAGCAATGACTGTTTCATGCTTGCTGTGGGAACTCTGAAGTTGGCTGCTTTCCAGTGTTCCTGCACTCCTGTCCACTATGTCCTTCAAAGGAGAAACAGTCCAAGTCAGATTGTTCCACTGTACAAAGGTCTGCTCCTGTGGCGTGAGACTGTGTGCCACAGGACGGGCAGCCACTTCACTGACCTCACTTCCCCCACCTTCCTAATAGCTTCATAAGCATAACCCAACATCAGGGACAGTCTGTGACAGGACAGCAAAATCAAAATCTTCCTGTTTTAATCACTGTCACGTTCCATAGTACTCTGCTGAAACAGGGACATGCAGGTAATGGATATTTTTATTTCAGTACTTTGTGCATATCGAGCAATATATTTTCCTGCTTATGTGTCAGAGCTTGAAAGGACTATCCATTTTTAATGAGCTTCACCATGCATAGCTAATGTAGAGACTTAATTTTAGGTACAGATTTTGCTTTTATGCATTAGGGAACCATGTAAATCGCTGCTGTGAGTTAGGATGACACAAGGAGTGGGTTGTTCAGGGGTGGCTCAAAAACCCAGGCACAGGTAGAGGTGGTCCTCCTGATGCCTGAGTCCCAGCCAATAGATACTGTCAAGTATGAACTGCTAAATATATAATTTAACAGTCTATTCCAGCTGTCCTATTCCAGAGCCTCTTAAAGGCTCAATTCCCTGCAGGCGGAGATTAAAAATAAAATATCTAAAAGTGGTTCTAGCTTAGCTAATAAGCAAAGGAGCAGGGTGCACAAGTTAAGCTAGGGAGATGTACTGGTGCATTGATAACAGTATCTGGCATCTAGATAGCTTGTAGCACAGCTGTGGGTGCCTGGCACTACCTACTAGGACTGCGTTCTAGAGATGCTTTCCAAAGGTGAATTCCACAGTACAGCTGCTGTATGGAGATTTTTTCCTTCTCTAGCTATGAATCCAATCTATATGTCCAAGTCCTCAAGCCAGCTGATATTAATATTCTGGTGGTAAAAAAGCTGCTCTAAGGGTCCCAAGGAGTAATTCCATTTCACTGAAAACAAACGATCTGATTCCTTACCTGCCTGCATGATAATTTGTGTCTACCATGATCACACAACTGTCAGTGCACCCCACAACATTCTAGAGTGTAAGTGCAAGAGGTCAAACTCTGTCAAGCCAGATAGAAAGACAGAAGTGCAGTAAGAGTTTTTCCCAGGTCCCTTTTCTGTTGCATCACACTTTACCTGTTTTGTTCAGTCCAGAACAACAGTTCTTCAGTTCTCATTCTACGCTCTGGACTGCTAGTGCCGTGTAGATTTTTCTTTGTTTCTTAAAATTCTATCTTGATTTTATCTCTTGGGTTATTTTTCAGCAGTCAAGGAGAATTGTAAAGTACCACTCTTATACTGATTACATGTGGCAGAAGAGTACCACCAAAGCCCTTGTACCCCAGGAAATCACTGGAGTCCTTTATGGATACAGAGACTATTAATCTAGAAGAACCATTTTGTAATGTTCTCCTTCCCCTGCCAGTTGTTTGTTCATGCATTGACAATGAGGAGCAATTGAAGGTGAGCTTACTCTTGTACTTGTAGCATATTAAAATTAAAAAGCTGTGCTTCCAAGAATTGCACTCTCCTACCTCAAATCAAAAAGAAAAGGAAGTGCAGCAGGAGGTATGATACGAAGCTCATTCAACTCATGTAATTAAATATAGAGATTCATAAGGCCAAGGGGCACTCGGGTAAACTAAAAGAAAAGTCTATGTGGAATGGATACATCTCTGGAGCAGCTTCACATGAATCAGAATGATATGAAGCCTTATCAGTCAAGGAAAGATGAATATGGCTGGGACAGAATTGCTGGTCAGAGTGCTCTTCTGATTGGAATTCAACAAAGGGTAAAACTTGTACAACTTACATAAATGAAATGGGATTGTGGCTTTCTTAGACCTTAAAGAACATGACTATCAAAGTCATTGAGAGTCTTTCCATTAGCATTAAGTGATGCTGAACTGAGGGGAGGTTGTGTCCACAAGCTGTATGTCACTATCTTAGCCAGATAGGAGGACCACAAGATGCTCAAGGTACAGTGCAGGGAGGCAGGACAGGGGAACAAAAGTTGTGAGAACATGAGTGACTACAGGCAGAGGTAAATCATGAACTTTCAGCAGAACTAAAACTAATCAAAGCACACAGAGAGAGTGAAATGTGCAGAAAAGGACAAGCAGGTTCCTGGGACCATTATATCAAAGAAACCGAGGCAAACTCAAATCTGAACTAAGTGGGAGTGACTTACATGGACTTCAGTGGGAGCTGAAGCTGTTCAGACTTATGCAGAGGTTGGTCCAGTTTAGCATTAATTACTTTCCAGGACACAGGTGAGGGCATCTCTACTTGCTCAAGGAGGGTTTTTTTATTAGAAGCCTTTTGTTCCCTTTCTTGAGATTTCCCACAGTGCCAGCTGAGTTCAAGGCACTTCAGCATCTGTAAGGCAGTGCTCTTGAGTGTCAAGGAGAGCAGGATCTAAGGCCAATAAGCAGAGTTTAGAAGAACAACACATACTCGACTTTGTTATAGTAAATTATCCCATATCCTTCCTACAACATAAGTTGCCAGGCAATCCAGATCCATCTGCAGGGTAAACACATGTCCATAATAATTGAGTGCTTATGCCCTGCTTTGTTAAGGCTTCTACTAATTCAGAAGTCAGTGGGGGTAAGTAATAGATCCTGGAGCCAAAGTGGGATGATTTACATGATTTACTCATTTAAATTTCAATGTTCGCATTGCTCTTCCTGTTCACAGCTCTGTGATGGCTGTGCTGATGGTACCTTGGCACTGGAAACAACGTGGTGGATCTGAAGGGATTGTATCTGTGTGCTAAGCTCTTTCTGTGGTAATTTAAAAATCACAGCACTTTGAATTACGTGGGACCCTTGAAAACCTTATCTTGGGAGCTGTGAAGCTTCAGAGGCACTAAGCACTGACAGCCTTGCTGCTTCACACTGTTTTCCAGTCTCCACCTTCTTTATCCCCTTTGCCTTCCTAAAAGGGGTGTAGTGCCATGTGTGTGTGCCGTGGTCTCAGTGGTGCAGCCTTGGGTGCCACAGGAAGGGAACATCTGTCCTGATTGTAGTATGAGTAGTTTGAGTGTTTTAATTATGTCTGTGCTGAACATCAGTCATTAGTAACCAGCAGATTCCCATGCAAGGAGTGGGAATGGTAAGATAAGCCAAACTTTATGAAACTGAGATAATAGGTTGACTACAAAGGATTACTGCTAATTTTAGGCAAATTATTTTCAACATTTGTCTAGGCCTTTGCCAGTCTCAAAGGAACTGTGTATTCATACCAACACCCATAACTTTCAAAGCCATTAGTCTAGTATTCCTAGTTCAGATGATTAAGGGGTCACTTCATCACTGGAAAATCCTGCAAGGAATTTTGCTGCCATGGTGCTCCCTCTGGAAGTCAGAGCATAAGTGCTGCAGAAGCATAACATGCCAGTGCATTATTTCTATGTGATGACAGGACATCTTATGCAATTCGGAGGGACCTTATAAGAGGGATTTGGGAGGCTCCAAGCAGTCAGAAAAGAGGAGAGGATGAGGTATGTCAATCTCTAAACCATTTCCTCAGCGTTTCATGCCTGACCAGGACTATGACATGATCCATGCAGGATTTATTGTGTCTAAACTTGAGTGGTGTAGGATCTAAGAGCTTTGGATTCCAGGGGAGCAACATACTGGGCTGGAAACAGTCAGAGATAGATCCAGATCCACAGAGGACAATCGCATTGCTTGAGCCTGTGCATTGTTCCACCTTTAAATTATCCACAGTAGGTCTCCTTTACCTTGCTAAGTTATATTTCCACCAGCTTTGCTGTTTCTCAGAACAGCCATAGTTTCTTGATCAGGTGGCTGCTCATGGGTTAAATATCACTTATGCTCGTTTTTTTCTATTATGACAGTAAGAATAACTCAGTCTTCTCCATTAGACAATTCTTGGATATTAACTGCAGGTTTATTAGCTTGCTCAGAAGTGTTCATTGTTTGCACAGTTGAGCTGTGTATCTCAGGAGAAAATAAATAAATATTCTTGTCCTAGGAAATGTCAATGAAAGACTTTCAAGCTTAGCAATCAATTTACATTGGTTGTTTTCAGAAGAAGGAAGGCGGGACATTTGGTTTTGCTTAAAAAAAATCCTTCCTAGTATCAGTCAAGGGGGGCAAAAGAGCAGTTTGATGTGAGAGACACAGAGCCTGGCTTTGAGCAGTGGAAAAATACCCAAGAGAGCTTGACGTGGCTGAGCATTTCCTAAATAGAGCTGCAAGATTGTAGAGTAGTTGTTGAAATTAATTAAGGTGTGATGGCTGAGTGTGGCTGCAGCAGAGCAGAGATCAGAAGGGTAGGAGAAGGTTTTGATTTTTTACCAAAAATTGTAACTGATAAAGCAACTCAAAAAACCCCTCAATAGAATTAATATCTCCCCCAAAGCTTCAGTTGCTAAGAAAACATGTTATAGAAAGTTTAGGTGGCTGTGCCAGTAACAGACACGGACATTTTCTGAGTCTTCCAGTTCCCTTTTTCCAGTAGCTTATAAATGTCCAATTTGAACTCTTCATACCAAAGTATCTTGCTCCATGTGTCACGGTCAAGTTGAACTTGTTTTTGTTGTGGGATCTTTGGCTTCCAGCTAAAGCACTTCAGCACCTTCTCAGAACAAAATGTGTCCTGTATTAAATGATTTTTAGTAGGTTGATTAACTTTATGGAGTTAGTTTTTAGAAAGGCAGTAACCACATATGTAGTTTGCCACTTCTGTGAAAGTAGCCCAAATCTGGTCATTATAAAACCTCATTAAACCTGTAACATCTTCTATGAGAGACTTGTTAGAATTCATCAGCTGAAGTGAGGGAAGAGTCTGTTGGCACTGCATATGTTCTGGCACAGGCCCACCTCTGAGCAGACCATCATGGCAATTTTTCCTTCTGGTGATGGTCAAAAGCTGTGAGTTACAAAATGCAGGGATTTTCCTGTCCTCTCACTGATTCCCCCGGCTGCTACACTGGCTGCAGGAAGTGAAAAGGGAAAGCAGACTGATCTTAGTTGGAAAAAGGAAATGAGGAGGCAAGGAGAGCTAGCCAGAGCACTAGATAAAGGGACTGAGATATGGCACAGATGGGTGCAGAGCTCAGATTTAGGACCAGCACGGGTTTTCCAGGAGTGGTAAAATCCAGAGCCAATGGTTTACAGACAGAAGGAACAGGTACTGGGGCAGAGTAACACAGGAGAGGAATTCACGTTGAGGAGAACCAAGAGAGGGAGAATCTAATAAACATTAAAATGCCCTCCCTACAGAACAGTGTGTTCCTGATTCTTGGTGCTGCTGTGTTATTGGGAAGCAACTGTGAAGCCCATGGCAGTGGGTAACTCAGTCTCCTGCTTGAAGCTCAGCAAGCAGGTTGTGTGTAGCAGTCTTCAAGTGCTGCAGTTGCTGCTACTGAAAGCTTTTCCTGGGATACCACTGAGCATTGCACTTGTGTGTACTCACAACTGCCACTGATTCACTGATGTATGGGAGGTGTTTGGATATGTGTTGTCCTGGAAACAGCTCAAGGTTTGGATGGTGTGTGATGAAACAGACCTTTGATGATGCACTGAATGAGAAGTGCAAGCCTACCTGAATGCTGGGTGGGGAATGGCCTAGTCCAGCAATGAGGGGCAGCTTGGAAGCCAAACAGATCCTGTGTGGACATTTTCTATCCATCAGCTGCTGCACAGGCTGCTGTGGGGTTCATGAGGGACAGCAAGTAGCCAGGTGATGTAGTTGGGGAGGAGAGACAGGCAGCCTGAGTCTAATACAGGAGGGAGGAGATAGAGCTTTTAGGGTTATATCAGGGCAAGGATGAGGGCTGGCAGCATGGAATTTAGTAAATCAGCACAAATGAAATTGAGAGGTTTCATGGAGCCTGAGTCTGCCTAGATAAACAGGTAGAGACTGGAAACCAAAAATCAGTGATCGATTTGGGAGGGCTATGAAGCAGCTGGGTATCTTAGTTGTGAGCACCAGAGGGGAAAAAACACAAAACCAACCAACCAACCAAACCAACAAAAAACCCAACCAAAACCAAACAAAAACCCACAAAAAACCCCCACAACCCACACCAAAATAGCAAAGAAATGAGAAATACAGGGTTCAGAGCAGAAAGGCAGGCATCGAATAACATGTAGAAAATGAGGAGAAAACAGAGTATCCACTTGTTGCTATTGGGGACCGTCTGTTCCTGGAGACAGAAAGAAGGCTGGGGCCCAATGGAAAAAATTGCGTTTTAGAGTTCACAATAAAAAGAAGGCTGAATTAAAATCATGCAAGCAACTCTTCATCTGCAGAGGTGGGAGAGGATGCTGAAAAGTTAAAGTCAGAGGAGTGTTTTCAGGTTTGTTTGTTTGTTCCAAGGGCTTTTGTGCTTTCAATAAAGAGGGTAAGTAATTACTGCAACGGTGTAATAGGGTACATCATGAATGATGAATGAATTCTCTTCCCCTTGGAACCTCCAGTTCTCCTAGGAGAGCAAATCTAACCAAAATGTAATCCAGTTTACACAGAATTTATTGCTGGGAAAGGAAATGATGACTGGGGACATTGTGGCCTATTTAAGAAGAGCATTCATGCCATTATTCCTACTTGTGAAGTCTCTGATCCTTAAATTCTGGCATTTTTACATGTGGTGTGCATGACCAGAACTGTTCCTTTTAGGGTCAGGTTTGCACATGCATGTGAAGCTGCAGGAAGGAACAGAAAAACTGTTACTGACTTGGTGGCAGCTGAATCAGTCACCCTGGCTCATCTCTGCTGGATAGACTTGGCCTGGCAGTGGAAGCATCGCAGGAAAAGCCAGAGGAGGAGTCATTTGGGTAGGGCCCAAATCTCTCCTGGACTTCCAAGGTCAATAGGGACCAGATTATGCTGGAAGAGGCTGTTGGCTCTGTGCCTGCTTGGTCCTGGTTCCAGTCATTCCTGTGTGAATCCATGGGTAAGAGGAAGCTGATCCTGACCTTCAGGCATATGCTTCCCCCTCATGACAAGGAAGTTTTCACACAGCCCAGACATAGGCAGAAATGCTGTGACAAAGGAAAAGGGAGCAGAATAGGAAAGGCTGATGAAAGAGAACAAAATCTCATTTTTCTTCCAAACCGTTATATTGGAGCCTTGAAGTATGCCTGAATCAATGAAATAATTTTAAAATAATCTGGGAAACCACTGGAATGTCAACAGAGGGAGTAGCTAGCCTGGGGGCTCTGGGTAGTGGTGTCACAGCAGGAATCTGCAAGTGCCACCACATCCCTGCACTGAACAGTGCCTCTACATGGATCCTTTTGAGCAGACAGATGTGGGGCTCATGCACAGGTTGGGGGCAGTTGTGGAGCATATGAGCAGAGTCTGCAATTGCCACCTGAGTCTGTACCATTTATAGGGCTGGCTGCTCAGAGATCAGCACCTCTCAAGGTAGTTGCAAGGCCTCCTGAGTCTGGGTGAAACAGGTCTGCTGTCGACTGTCATGGTGCAGTTAAAGATGTGGAAAATAAGAACAAATCTGACCTATAATATGCTGTCAATGCTAAACTGCTGTATAGATTGAGCTCCTTATATTCATACCAAGAGGGTCATCCCTGATTTCTAACCTGCTTCACCTGAGTTGGTGGTGGGAGGAGCATTTATCTAGTTTATAAAAACTGCAAATGGCCTTTGGTAGGACGGAGTTTCTCTTCCCTTCCCTTCTGTTGTCTTCAGTTCTGTCCTTCTCCCTCCACCCATCCTGTTTAGGAACAAAGTGCTCCTAGAGGGGACAACCCCCAACCCCTTGCCACACCCTGAAGCTGTCCCTGGAGGGGCACAGGCAGTTCCTGCCCTGTGGCTGCCAGGAGCTGGTGGACCAGGGTGCAGGTAGGTGACCTGCAGACCAGCTGCCTGCCTGCCCCTGCCTGCCTCCCTCCTGGTGTGGCTGGAAGAGCTGGGAAAGGGAGAAAATCCATGCCTTCCAATCTGTAGGCTTGTCTGGGGCTCTGGTACAGAAAGCAGAGCTTCTGGGGCTTTGGAAGGAGGGGGGGAAGTCTGCAACTCAGGCTGCATCTTGGGTGGAGACCTGTTGGCCCTGAGGAGTGGGAAGCAGGCCAGTGGGCTGGGGACAGATCCCGTGGCCTCTGCTATCTTCTGGCATGGAGGGCTCTGCTCCTCCCAGCTCTTGCAGCCAACATACGCAGCACCCTCGCTGCACCTCTGATAAACAGGAGTGGTTTTGTGTAAAATCCTGTAAAATCTAGTTTGGATTTGGAGAGATCCCTACTGAACTTAAATGAAAAGATGTCCTGAATTCTGCAGGAGCTGGGTGGATGTTCTACACGGGGCTACTTGCCCACAGCTTGTTCACTGATGTTGAAGACCTTTAGTTGGTGCAAAACCCCTCCATTGTGAAGCCAAAAAAAATCTGAGGGATGTCAGTGTGGTATGAAAACCCCACTGTCCTTCTTTAGGATGCATCACAATTTGGGCTGGATTTTAGAGCAAAATTTTTGAATTAGAATGGCTGAAGAGGTGCGTGGAGAAGAAGGGGAGCACTGTGAAGGCTGTGACTGAAGGCCTGTCAAGAATCTCAAACACAGGTCTGGGTGTGCCCTAAGGCTTGGAGACAGGCTAAGCTGCCTTCTGGGATCCCTTCCACTCCTATTTTTCTCTGAGTTCAAGACACTGGGAATGCAACTCTCTTTTGTTTTATTTGTCATCTTTTTTGGAGTCCAGACATGGATGCTTGAAACAGATTCTGTCGTAAGAAACTGGATGAGGTTACCAAGTCCAGCCAGCACTCTGAATTCATATTTGCAGATCTTGGATGGTTCTCTCCATGACGCATACATTCAAAGCCAACTGAGCACACAAACATTTTGCAGAATGCATTAAAATTGTCTCATAATCTTTTCTTCATGCACTGTCTCCAGCACCACAAAAATTTTATTCCTTTTAAGTATGGGAAAGGTGTTGATATTCTTGGCTGACTGGAAATCTAACAAATACCTTTGACATCTAGCTTGGCTGTGTTTCTTGTTGGATCTGCCAAGCATTCTTCAGATGTCAGGGTCTGGGATTTATATGCTGGGGAAGTGCATGATATTTTGAGGGTGCAGAGTTAACCAGTTTTGCACAAAATGTACTGGTTACGTAAAAGCCATATTTTAAAATTAAATCAGTGCCTTATGGAAAATCCTTACTACAGACCCAGGAACTGAAACTCTCTGTTTATGCATAGTGCAGATGAATTGAGGAGTGGTTTTGCAAGCTCCTCCACCCTCATATGTTACCGTGCTTTGACCATGACCTGAAGGGTTCATCTGAGAGGTAAAGTGCTAATTGGATTTCCATGTCCACTTCACTAACTAGAGATTAATCTGTGGCAGATTCTGTTTTGTTTTCCGCTTGGGGTGTCTGTGTGAAGATCTCCTTTTCAAAAGCCTCAGATAACACCAGGCATTTTGCAAGCCAGACTAATGGATTTCTTCCTGGCTCCCTGAAGTTTTGTTGATCTGTTTCATAAGCAGAGAAGAGAACTGTACTTGAGGTGGACATATTCCTTTTCACTTGGATCACTGGCTCATTTCACTGCCACTGTTACTAGCACTGAAGTTGCAAATCCCCAGACTAGATCCTCCTGAGAAGGAGGTAGACTTGAATCCATATGAGGCTGAAGAATAAAGGCTGGGAAACTTTTTATATTTTTCTTTCAGATTTTGAGCTTTCAGGAGTCTTGTGTGCCTTTTCAAGCATTTTTCCCCTGCCAAAAAAAGAGAGGTTTTTCTTTGATGGGTAGATGAGCAGGACCTGTAGAGAGATCTGATATCCTTCTGCAATGACTTGACTCCAGTAGCAGGGTCTTCAGAAAAAATGTCAAATGTCTTACTGTTCCTGGTGAAGATGTAAGTGCTAGCAACATGGCTGCTCTCTCAGCTCTGCCAGGAAAAGGTGGCTGTGTGATCCTATGCCTGTAATCTTTATTGGCTGGAGCACAAGCTGGAATTCACTGTGTGCACAGCAGCCTCTTCCCAGGTCAATGTCCTCACCAGGAGAGCTGCTGTTGCTTTTCTTTCTAATTAATGTAACTTCTCCTTTGGTCCCTCAGTTCTTAACCACAAGTGAGACAGCTGGAAAACTGAATTGTGCGAATGTATTCCCAAAATGCTGTTTTGTTGGAAAGCGTGACAGTGAGGTCTTGCAAAGTCCAGTTGCTTCCTGTTCATCTCCCATAGGCACCTGGTGGCATATCCTGGGAACAGGCTGCCCGTGGGCGAGTAACGCAGGCGCAGCTGCCTGTGCTGCAGCTACAGTCCGTGGGTGGCAGCATCTGAGTCTCTCAGAAATGCTGTTATTTCCAGAAAACATCTCATGTGAGGCAATGCTGCCTTTCAGAACCTTTGCAACCTCTTTCCTTGCCAAGAGGAAGGGGATCACCTCTGGAGCTGGTATATTTTTATGTGCTTGCCCTGCGGATCACGAGGCTTGTGAATGGTGTGTGTTTAGACAGTCACAGAAGACCTCAAACCCCCAAACCAGCTTCTGCCTTGTTAGAAGAGAAGCTGTTTGAATCTACTGGGTTTCTAAATATTGCTCTGCAGGCTCCCAGCTCTGTGAGAAGCAAATGGAACCCACACAGCAGTTGATCTGTACTGGGAACTTCCAGTGAGGCCAGCAGGGACCTGGTCTGCAGCAAGCTAGTCATGGCATGGAATATTTACTAGGAATGTGTTTTCCAGAAATTGCTATCTGCCTGCCTTCTGAAACAGTTTCCATTCCTTCTATTTATACAGGCTAGATAAAAGTGCTACCAGAAGGAAATTGAGCCTCTTATTTATTTCTTATTTTTTCAAAATTAAAAAAATAATTGTCTCTGAGTTCTAATGCCAAGTAACAATCAAACAGCATTTTTGTAACTATTTTAGATACTGAAAAAATGTAAAAGCCTTAAAGACAGCTGCTCATGGTGGGCTATCGAGGCTCTTAAGTACTGTGGTCTTATCTGTTGTCATATGCACAACTAAAGTAATTCGGTCACATCTTTATTTTAGTTAATAGAGAGTAAGATATTTCCAGACAACAGCAATGGAATGCCAACTGAGGTCATAATTTTTGACACTGGCTTTTCTGAACTGCAGCAAAGATCTGACTGGAAGCTTTGTTGAACTTTAGAGTGTAAAAATATATTGAATGGATATGCCTTTACTGCAAAAAGCAGATATGGATTATTACTAGATACATTCCATAATGGAAAGTCTCCATTTTTAGGTGGATGTGGATCCACCCTGAACATGTCTTTGTTTATTTGTACAATTGCTTCCTGTTTTTTCTTATCACAAACTTTCAGCTGTGAATTAAAATAAAGAGGTGGGCTGTGACGTAGCAGTCTCTAGGCTAGGGGATGTGAAGAGGTCTTTTCATCAATGCTTTGAAGGAGCTGGACAGCTATCCAGGGGTGTATGGGTCAGGACAGACTTCTAAAGGTTCCTTCCATAACTCAGATGTTAGTTCAACTCGACTGAAGCAGAGGGAATAAGAGCAGCAACAAACTTGGACTTTTTTCTATGATTTTTGGAATTACACATCTGTGTTCTTCTCTTCCCCAGTATCTTTTAGAGCTGCTGGCCAAAGTCTAAAACAAAAAGGGAGAATTTTTAACACTATGTTCTTACATGTTTCCTAAAAAATAGGAGGTCAGGGAGAGTGGAGTTGGATTTGAACATTTGCACTTGTGTCCCCAATAAATTTTTCAATCCTTTTACCTATTCTTCTCACATATGCTTTCTGAGGGGTTTTTGTGAAGAATCTAAGAAAAGTAAATGACAAAGAATTCAGCTGTTCTACTTGGAGATGAAAGCAATTCTTTATTTGTATTAACCTATCAACAGATGACTCTTTAGTTTGTAAGTGTTAACAGTTAAGTGAATGAAGTGTATGTGCATTTTTTTTTTCTTAAGGCTAGAAGGAACCACCATGATTATCCCGTATGGTTTCCATGGCATAGGTCATCTAAGCTCAGTGATTTCTTCTCCTGCCAGGAAGTTCCTGCTGAAGCCATAGGATCACTTTCAGAAATGCAGTTTATTCTGCTATTTGCTAGAAAATTCACGACGTTTCAGTGTATCCAAAAGTGAACAGTCCTGACTGTGAATTACTCACATGGGTGGAAAAATTTGCACTTTATTTGTAATGAATTCATTTACCATTATCTTCAGCAGATGGATCTTGTGTTTCCCTGATGGATTCAAGTCTGAAGTGTGTTCTGTATTCAGTGCATACAAAACTGACTAGGTAATTTCTTGGCCTCTACTTGATAAGTTAGAATGAGTATCTTGATTTGATAAATGGCATGCTTTTTGGATCTAAAATGATTTTCTTTTTCTTTGTGATTCTTTCCCTGTATTCAACTTTTTTCTCTCTCAAGAGTATCGCCCAAAAGCAGGCGTAGCATTCCAGCAGCATTCACAGTAATGACAGAAGTAACACCATGCCTTTCTCCTGGAAAACAAAGGGGAGCAGGAGAGGGAGTTGACCCAGATTCTTCCCTTGTCATAATGTCAAAGTCAGTTATGAAGATTTCTAAACATGCAAATCTTGCATTACTCTTCTTTCTTCTACCTAAGGTACAAGGAAAACACTGATAGAATAATCAGAACATCATCTCCATTGATTTCAGTGACCTTTATGTTAGTAGCAAGTTGGGCCTCTGGTGATAAAGTATTTATGAATATAATTCAGAGAAAAGCCTTCCTAATAAAGAGACAAAGCAAATTCCACACATTTCATTGGGTTCCTTCTTGGAATATGAAGAGCTTAGGCATCCTCCTCTGCTCCTCTGACCCCAGATCAGTCAATCAAGAAAAGAAAGTTGTGAAGGAAAAAAAAAGAACAAAACAAAGAGTACTTTGTTGGAACCAGATTCTTCAAGGGTATGAAGACCAAAGGCAAAATGATTTTTCAGGTGGGATGCACGTACATAAATGAGATTCCTCTCAAAGAATCCAAACTTATTGTCAAAATCAGCACTACATTACAAGCAATCAAAGCTGGTTGAAAGCTTCCATTGAAAGCTGCTCGCTGAGACTGCATGTCTGGATACGGAATCATTTATACAGCCAGGGAGTATGTGTGCAGGGATTTTGTTGGAGACCCTTAAACAAAGAAGTCTAATTTACATGTTGGATATAATTAATTGCAAGTGTAATTCCAGCTGAAATCTTTCACTGGGCCTGAGCTGGTGGTAAATACACAATTTGCAGTTATGCAGCTGTGATGCATCTGCTCTTTGTGGCCATTGCCATCAACTGACAAAATCAACTGCCTCGAGTAATGTGGCCCCAGGTGTGCACCCTGTTCTCAGCAGTCTCTAATGTCCTCAGCACATCCCTGTTGTGTGCAGCTTTCTCATTAGCCAGCACAGAAAGAGACATCCCATTTTTAAGCATGTCTCTGGAAACCCTTCTCCCAAGGACCTTGCAACGTGTGCAGCGGAGATCCTGACGGAGGGGCCAGCGGCGCCTTGCAGTGACCTGTGAAGCAACCAGGGAGTCAGCAGCTCTGTAAGCCTCTGGCTCTTGCTTTTAGATGATGAAATGACCCTTCCCTTGCACAGCTGCAGCACTGTCCTTGGCACCCTCTAAGCAGCCCTGGGTGCTTGTTGCTATGTGGGCATGCTCTGCAGAATGCAGTCTACCCCTATGGATTCATCTGGACAATTAAATTTGGAAAAAGAAATGTCATTTTCCTGGAACTTGTGTCCACCTCAGGCCCTTAAGGAACAAAAGTTTCAAGTACTTTACAGGCTGCTTTCCTATGTCAAGCAATTCAAAGCTGTAAGTCAATAAATATCAGCTACCATAGCAATGGCAAAGTATGTAAGAAAAATGAGTGAAACGAGACCAGAACTCTAAGGGCAAGAACATCAGGATAGCCTTGAGTGGTGGAAGAAGAATAAATTAATTATTGCTAGCACTGCCATTGTCAGAGTCTCCTGAAAGCCTCATCTAGTGAGAACTGCAGGCTGTAGGAGATGGCAGAAGGATGTCCCTGTTAGCTAAAAGAATGAAACTATCATCTCAGCTTGAGCTGTCTCTCAACATGGAATGGATTTTTGTTTGAGAGCTAAGGTCCAGGTTGTAAAGCAAATAATTATTAATTTGCAGGACATTTCTGAATTCCATAGAGTATGTCAGAAAATAAAGTAGATTTGTGAGGCCACTCTAGGGTGAGGTAGAAAAGGTGAGGTCAGTCTGGGAGGGAGCTGCCTACCCCAGGGTGTTTCCTAAAGTCACAGTGTTTTGCCCTGGGTGCAGACCACCTATTAAACAAGTCTTCCAGGACACAACAGGAAAACCTGGGAGGCAGCAGTAACAATACACCCTTGTCACTCCTTTGAGCCTTCTCCATCCCCCCAGCCAAGCCAGAAAGACATGCACCCTAAAAAGGCTAATGCTCAACATTAGATGAGGTACCACAGATTCTGTTTTAGTTTCACTGGAAACACACCCTCGTCCTGCAGGACAAACATCTGGTGTTGTGGGTGGGAGTGTTTCATGAGCTGGAGGACCAGGACAATAGAGCATGCCTGGGCTTGTGAGGCATCAGGGAGTGAAAGATTTTATTTTTTTTTTCCCTGTATGCTTTTATTAATTTCCCTTAGTCTGACTGTCAGGGTATCTCTGATGAAACAAGAAACTTGTTCATTCCCTGGCCTCCCTGCTGGGACCACTTACATGTGTATTAGTTACTGTCAGTGAGCATAATGCATTAGGAGCATCTGGCTGGTGAGAAGTATTCTCTGGACATAAAAAGTGCTGCCTAGAAGCAATACCTCTCTCCTTCTGACTTGGCTAGATTAGAATCTGAAGGGTGAAATACATCTCCCATCCCCAAACCCATTAGTTGCTTAGTCCTAACTGTGATGTTTTGGTGAAAGGGCTTGACAAACAAAACACAGATATAAAGTAGTTGTGAAATATATATTTTTATTGTTGGCTTGCAATGTGTTCATGAGAGTAAAAAAACCACAAGGCTTCCACTCGAACAGATTAGAACATACAAATGTGCTGGAAGTTATTGCTATTACCGTTGGATTTTTTTAGGTTTGTTTTTTTTTTTTTTTTCTTTTAGTCCCATGTCAATCTCTCATTCTAAAATGAAACAAAACCAGCTAAAGATAACAAAAAATGAATGCATTCATGTATTCTTTTGTTATATTTAACCCTTATTTTCCTTTCTTGTTGTACATTATAAAAATGTAACTACTGTGTATATGGATCTGTATTCCAAGTGAAAAGTCCATACTGAATTCTTCCACCTTAATTGGAAAGATGTAGATCACTTTCTGTGTTTTCACCATGGGCCCTGATCCAAAGCTCAAGGAAGTTTTCAACAGACATTACTGCGGGCGTGTGTGTCACAGACACTAGAATGACTTTCTGTGCGTGGTGGGAAAATAGAATTTTCCATTCCGTTATTTTCCTTTTTAAAAGGACATGCAGTATGTACTGGTTTATTTTTTAAACTATTTATACAACTGTATCCTGAAAGGCTAAAACTTCCGCCAGTGTAAACATTGCTACTGTTTGTTTCTACGGTGTTGAGGAGTGTTTATAAGGTTGGGGAAGAACCATCAGATAGTGTGGCATGTGCTTTTTAAAAAATCCCCCCGTTTATTTTCTCTAAAAACTTTTGGTCAGATTCTGATCTCAGTTACACCACTGAATCAGTGGAGCTGCCTCACACCCAGCAGCATGCCTGAGCTGAAAATGCTCCCCAGCAGGCCAGATGCTGGAGGCAAGGCTGGGGAGGTAGACGGTCTTGTACAGGGCTCTCCTAAGGAAGGCTGTACCCTACATTTGTAAGCACGTAGTTAAAAGCACTACTGTCAAGCTCAGTGAATTTTTTGCACATCCTTCGTATGTGAATTGTGTAAGTTATGGCTATTTGTACCACAACATGTCTTGCGTAACCTGTAGCTTTGGTTTTGTCAGTATTATACCTAATCCCTGCATCTAATTATTCTTGCATCCTCAGAATGTCCTGAGTTGAATCTAAACATTGTGAATTTAAGCCACTGTCACATCAATATGTATTTTTAATAACTATGTACATTTTCCAGTGAGTTCCAGGCACTTGAGAGGAAAGCTGCAATTACAAATCTTTCCCATTCTGTATATTTAATCCTGAAATTCTGGCATCAGGCTCTTTTGTCCTATACTTAAAGCCATTTCTCTATTCTAAGCTTCCATTTTCTAGAGGTGATTGAACCACTGTAATGCATTGATTTGTAAAGTGCTTTGTGATATCTTGAGTGTGAATGCAGGAAAAACTAAAAGTCCAGTGTGTCAGGTGTTCAAAAAAAAATTAGCTCTTGGCTGAGAAAAATCTCTATGCTGTCACCTGTTTTTTTGCTGACATTTTCCATGGATAGCACAATGGCTTTAAAAGCACTCAGGGATTGGGAAAAACAGTATAAGCAGTTTTTGATTTTATGGGGCCTCTCCTTTCCATTAGCTATCCCACTTTTCAAACTTTCCTAATAGCTATTTTGTTCTTTCCCCAAAATATAAGCCCTTTTTAGGAAACTGGACTGTTTGCAAAATCAAACTTGTGGATTTTTTTTCATGAAATACAAATCTCAGCATTGCTGCAAAGGATCCTATACAGGTTTGGAACTGTTCCCTACGCAGGACTAGAGCAAAACATGACATTTTAAATAAGAATAGGTGTGCTGAGTGTAACCTTGTGAAGCTACAGCTCACGGGGACAAAAATGGTACATAACTTGACATGCAGATGATCCAATGTGCCTTGACAGGCTAGTGGGGGATTTTCCATCAGCCAGTGTTACTACAGCCTGTCACAATTTACTTGGCAATGTAAGATTTACTTTAACATTTTTCCACTAATATCAGCAGCTTATAACAATAACCTGGATAAAATGTCAAAACCTTTGAAGGTGAAGTAAATATTCAGTTAACTGGAAATGAAGTTGCCTTCCAGGAGACAGGATTCCTGGAGAGGAAGTATGCAAGAAGCATCACCTGCTGTGTAAGTTTTGCTCTTTTCTTCTGATTTTATTTTTGTTTCTAGAGAATGAATATTCTAAACAATAGTCTAACTTGTGCTAGGCTTTGGCAGTTTTAATAATAGCATACACCCCAAAAGACAGGAATAAAGCATTGTGACCTCTGAGTAAATATAATAAAGATAGAAGCTGAGAGTAAAAGCCATGAAAACTACCCTGCAGTTAAGATTTAATTGTGTGATTGACCATCCTTCTCAGCCATCACTGATTTTTTGTGATGAAATTTCTAACTTTACTTGGTTACTATAGGTGTGGATGAACTATTAATACTAGCAGATTTAATATTAGCAGATTTCTAAAACTTTTTCCTACCTCTGCTAGTGTGCTGATGAGGCAGCAATCTTCCTTCCTACTACAGGCAGGGTTTGCAATAGTTTGGTGTGTTTACTTTCCTGCAAAAGGGACTGTTCAAGGCAGTAGTGAAAATGTAAATCTTATGTAAATCTTGGTAGGTACAGCCTTAGAGGAACACTTCCCTTCATAACTCTTCTGCAAAGGACTAAACAGTACTTCTGACCTTTTTATTTCTAGTGTAAGAAGGATGGTTGGACCTTGAATTCAAGTGCATAGCAGTAAGCTTCAAAAAGCTTTTAAAAAGTCCTCCAGCAATAGAGGGTAAGTGAGGTTTTGTGGAAAACTGTTGCTCTAGCATAAGAAGCAAGAATATATGAAATACCAGATCCAATTCTTTGGATTTCATTCAAGTCACTATTTATAGGATGATCAGTGATGCTAGCTTCAGACTTCATTTATAAATAGATGAGAATACATTTCCCTTCTATGCCAGAATTTTCCAAACCACAGTTTCAGGCTTCCCATGGTGTTCTGATGAACATCACTGGTGGTTTCTGGACATGGGGCTTGGCACTGGGAGGAGGCTGGTAAAATTGTTTCCAGTAGATTCACCTTCCTAGTTAGCAAATGCTGCCTGTACAGTATATGCAATCCTATTTTGGGGTGTAATGAAGGATTTGGATTCTGCTTGCCTACACATAGACAAAATGCTGATGACACTTTAGACTTGGGGCTTCTAAGACACTCAAGAACTTTTATTATAGCTTTAAAGTCAAATTTTATGAAGGGATGGCTTACCATGTACCAGTTTGAAGAAATCTGCAGTCCGTGCCTTAAGCCCTTAAAATCTGCTGTGCTTGGCTGCTTTTGACAATTTTTTTTGCCAGATCCTTTCTAAGACAGAATCATGTCACTAGACGTTTTTTGCCACTGGAGCAGCCCCACACCCACCAGACAGAGACTGATTCAGTTCCACTGAAACTTTTCATTCTTGATCTTTGTTGCTAAGAGTATGTAATTAAGAAGGTCATGTTGTAGGGCAGAACATTTTTTCAAATAAGCAGTCTTTCATGGGAGCAGATGAGAGCTCTCTGCTAACTGAGGGAAGTGTAATCTTCTTAAAGCTTCCCACAGAATTAGAAGTTAACAACTTGCACTTGAAAACCTCCACCTGAGTAACAGCAGTGGTGTGGTGTGTGCACAGAAGCTGACACAGAATGCTTAGGAGGTAGCAACTTCAGGCCGAAGCTCTGAATGTTGGAGCAGCCTGTTTCTTCTGGTAAATTAATCTTGTTAATATGCCCCTCTGAGAATAATTTCCTCCATCTACGTGGCACTAGCATTAAAGCAGTGAGAGCACCTGGACGAGGTTTCACTGACATCAGGCAGATCCCTGTAACAGGCAACCATGGTCCGTGTGCATGGAACTGGCCAAGGAATCACAGCCTCAGCAGTTAAAACTGAACATGATCAGAGCAAGCTGATGAGCACTGAAAGCATTTTAAAATGTTTTACCTTTTCTAACTTGTTTACACTGATGGGTTTTTAGAGTATATGCTGTTGTCTTAACCTGACCTTCACCCAGCTACCTTTTGCATAGGCAAAGTAAGCATATGGTCAAATCCCTCAAAATCTGGGAGAGGAGTTAAGAATCTAACCTTTTTCCCCCATTTTGTATTTCACTAGGCAAAGCTGACTAAATTAGGTTCACTGAAGGTCCTTTTTTGTCTTTCTTGTATCTGCCTGGAGGTTTGTATTTTCTGTCACATTAGTAAAGAACTCTCTTTGCTTTTGACCTTTTCAGCCATTTTTTTCTTTCAGTGTCTGCATTTCTTCTTGCTACTTGATAGCTGTTTTTTTTTTAATAACAAAATCAAAATTTGGGTGTTAAAATTAGAGACAGTTATCCCACCAAGTAGTTAATGGACTAGCTGTTCCAGTATAACCTATCCAAATACACATTACAACTTTGGGTTTCATCAAATACACATAGGCTGGGTAATGTGTGTTTGTCTAATGCACCTAGACGAAAAAGAGGAGTAAAATTACTGTTAAATACCAGGAAAGAGAACAGAGAATAACATTAGGCAAGAAGGGAGAAATCTTTTTTTGAAGGAAATCACTTAGATTTTCCTTGAACAGATAAATGCTGAGGCTTTTGGTCAGCCTGCCTCCCCATTTCTTTTTTGGTACCTGAAAGGAAACCTTGATGCATTAGCACTTTCATGCACGGGACTGATCCTCAAACTTCTGCACCAGAAACGATGTTTTGAAGACACAAGATACTTCCACCTGCGCCTTAGTTGTTTCTTACTAGATGTCAGACTTCTTCTGGGATTGTTTAGTCTGCAGAAATGCACATCTCCAATGTGTCCGTGCAACCCTGCTGCAGACAGAAGTTTAGTAGCTGAGTGCAGGCAGCAGGGCAGCCCTGGGAGTGTAGAGATCAGTGTAACTCCAGCAGTACCCTGCTTCCCAGGATAGTTTTGTGCAGCTGCCCTTGGGCCTCCGTTGCTGCAGCTGAGCTATTTATCAGTGTATGAGCTAGCTGAGTAGCTACAAGCCTACTTTTGTCTGTCTGTGCAGCTTCAGGCATACCTTTGGCTGCAGCTGTAGACATTCTCCATGGTAGGGTTTCTTCCCTCTGGAGCCTGCAGGACATACAAGTAGGTCCCAAGATGCTTTATTTTTTAATGTACTGACTCGAATACAATGGAAATGTCTGCGAGGGATGTTGTGGTACGCTGGCCCTGTGCCTCTCCCAGTTCTTGCTAATGCTTCCTGTCCCTCCATAGTGCTGCAGGCCCAGCAGCAGGACTCCTGCCAGGGCTCCTCCCGGACGCTGGAGATTGCCATGATGCTGGCACAGAGAGCAGGAAAGCCATCTTTTCTTCACACTGTCAGCATTTCCACTGCTGACTCTGGTGGCGTGGGAAGGAAACAGCAACTGGACAAGGCTTTTGTAAGTGCCCTATCCTTTAGTCATTTTCTGGGGTTTGGTATATTGGGCACATTGAGAAGCGGACCCTAAGTTCATGGGAGGTGTTGGAAGAGAAAATGGCTAAGAACAAATCCTGCAGGGATGGAGCAGACACGAAGCAGTAGGGGTATTTAGGAAGAACCAAGGTGTGAGGCTCTAACATGTTTCTGTTTGCAATGACTGTTGGGAAACAGAAATATAGTGGTAAGTAGATCACAGGGAAAGCGTTGCTACAACGTATTACCAAAGTTAAGGGTGTAGCCCAGAGCTGGGTGTTCCTGAGATGATGAGAAGAATTACGAGTTACGAGAGAAGCCACCGTGCTCCCAGATAAGCTATGTGCTAGTGAGGAAGCTAGGAATTTTTCCTTTAGGCAGATTGTTGCCCATCTTTGATTTTCTGCTCAAGATCTTGTCCAAGTCTGCTATGAGACAAAGCACTAGTCTAGATTTGTGCCTTTGAGCCTCACTGTGTGTTTAAAACTAAGCATTAGGGGTGGAGGGAAGGTGTGCCTGGTGGGAGGAATGGATCTCCCTTCTCAGTCATGCTGTGAACCTGTGTAACTGGAACTCTCTGATGCCATAATGCTTTTTCAGTTTCATGGTGTAGCTAGGAATTTTTTGTTGCAGTGCATTTCTTCTGTCATTTTGGACATTGCCACCAGAAGGTTTCTAGCTTCAGTATTTCCTTAGTAATTGTGACTCTTAATACCTACTCTAGATATGTTGGTTTGGCTTCAGTTTGAAAATACTCTCTTGCAATTTCAGTTTACACAATGACTGAAATACATTAGATGCTAAGAAGAGTAAAACCTCTACTCTGAATTATTGAGATTTGATTTGGGCAACGTATTAGGTTATTTAAACTCTAATTTATTTTAAAATGATCTTTCAGAGATTTGGAATGTGTTTACCTTTACACACCTGCATAGTGTTTTTCTCTTAGTGAAGGTGCATATGGGTATATTGCTGCACAATAGCAATGAGACAATAATATTGAGCACAGTGGATTAGTATATTTACAAAAGGAAAAAAACCAGTAAGAAATCCATGGCAGCATGGACAAAATGTGTGAGAGAAAAAAGGCACCTCAGACTCCCAAGCAATGGGACTACAAAGCAATAGGCAGAAGAGGAGTAACTTCACCCAACATTGCTTTGCTTATCCTTTCCACTTCATTTAACAAGAGTTTCTATTATGGCCATTGATACAAATCTTTTCAGTTTGGTTAAAGGAGTGGGAACGTGGCCCTCAGTGTGAACAACCTGTTTGTCTATATTTACATGTTGGGATTAGGAAGTGCTGGTATTTTAACTTGAAAGTATTCCTACCTTTACTGTCATGAATATTTTGGCTTTCTAACCCCATGAGCTGAAGCTTCACTCTAAAAATATTAACAAATATTTGCAGTAAACTTTTAACTTGAAAATGGCTTCCTCTCTTTCAAACCTGGAGATGCTGTTTTTACTCAGCAGTGGCAAAATGTTTGTACCTGACACATTCTTTACAAAATGTGGGCTCTTTATAAAGAAGAAAATGACTGTCAGTAACTGGGGTAACTGTTTGGAGCCCACAATGCCCCTGCTGTTCTGGTTCTTGCTTCTTCAGGCATTCATTCCTACCCAGTTATTTCCATGATAATCAATGGCCCACCCATTTTTGAGCTCTGTGGGTTAAGAGAGGCAGAATCTTAAAATATACTGGATGCTCTTGCTCACTCACATATGTTACAATCTCTTTTCCTGCCTACTTGTTTGGGAGATATTAACAGTTGAGTGAAGGATGATTTTTCCCCCTGTGATATTTCTTAGTATCCTAGCATTTTAGTATATATATATCTTTTTACTTCTATATTTATGCACACACACACACATCATTAAATTATCTGAGTTCCTATTACTAATGGCTAAAGTAAAAGCAGCACCTATGCTGGACCAAAAATCTGAGAAGTTTTATCCTTCAAAGCCTGAAATGTGAGAGGATACATACACTTAGACACTTGCTAGTTTTTATGGTTCACAACCAAATTATTTGGCTTTTTCAAAGAGCATAACCTATCTGGGTTAATAGACATTTTTTTGCAATATATTTTAATATATAATGTACATAATAAAGAAACCATGGTACGTGTGTCAGATTTAGTGACCCTGTTGGTCAGGAGCAGTCTCTTAACCTTGGAGATATTCCAGCGAATTTCAGTATCACTGTCTGGGAGAAACTTTATTTTTCTTTTCTCTGTATATGTAACTTTTAAAAGAGATTGAAGCTTTGGCTTGTCCTTTTGGTTAGGAAGTGTTTTGCTTGGAATTATTATTCTTGTTAAATACCTCTTTACTACCACCATTTACATTACAAAGAAGCAAGCACCTTCTGGTATCTGTCTGGACACCCTCATAGTGTGCTCTTATTGTCCAAGATGCTGTATAGATAAAGAACACAAATGGCCTGTTTTAGGTATTTTAGCATCTAAGAGTGCAGAATCTTCAAAACAAAAAGGTAGATCCCAGAGAGACTGTTACTGAATGTTTATACTATATATATGTTTCATGTTTATATTTTATGGGGTGAGCTCAACTTAAAATAAGTAGATAGTGAGTGACAGATTTATAGTTGGACTTGATGATCTCATTTTTCCTGACATGTTTGTACTATTAGGTGTCCCTTTTGGACTCCCACTGGAAATTAAGAGTATGAGGAAGATGCATTGAAGGAGCAGTAAGGAGATAACTCTGAAGGGGCAGTCTTGGAAACCAAAGGAGAATAAAATCTCCAAAAGTGCCAGGCTGATAATTTTGACAGGCTGGAAATGAAACAATATTCCCAAGATTATGCCAGGAAGTGGTTATTAGAAACTGTGGCAAAGCAGACGAGTGTGAAGGGGCAAGGACCCATATAAGAGGAAGTTTAAGATAGGCACGGAGGAGAGTTCTTGAGTTCTTCTGATAGCAGTTAAATTGTGTGTTAGGAGAGAGTGTGGGGATCAAAAGTGGGAGAAAATGATAGCTAATGAGGCAAATTAAACCAACGGTGGTTTGTTGGATTTTTTAATAAAAACGATGGATAACACTAGTCTATTGCAAGTGAGAGCTTAGGGACAGCAGACAGGAGGGAACAAGAACGGGTGTGAAAAGGACACAGACACATGTGCAAGCAGAGGGGCTAGGGTTAGCAAAGGAAACCTGGAGCAGAAATGTGTGCTCTGGACTTGGATGGCAAAGGGGCATGGGGAAGGAGGAAGGGCACAGCTAGGTATTTTCTCCAGGAAGACAGGCAAAATCCTACCCAGAGAAAGAGGAAGAGGGGAAGTGTGGCAGAAGGGCAGCTGGGGTCGAGATTCAGGGGATTAGGTGATATTGGCAAAGGGCTGTTTATGTAGGAGGGTGTCAGGATTGAAGTGGGAGAGGATGAATGTGTCGTGGAGGAAGTCAAACCCAGGATGGGATTTCCAGTAGGAGCAGCAGGAGAACAGCAGCACTAGAGGAAATGGATGCTGGGGGTGAGCCAACATTGTCTTTGCGATAGGAGAGGGTGTCAGAGGAGGAGGAGGAGCATGAAGTCTAGGGAGACCCAATAACCAAATAAATGTAAGGAAAGGGAAGAATAGCTGCGAGCAGCAGGCAGCGGTGGATAACATTCCAGGGAGGCTGTGGGCGAAGGCCTGCTGGGAAGCTGCTGCACAGAGGGGAAAGATCTGGAGGTGAAGGCAAAGCAAGGCTCCACCAGCAGCACCAGGTGAGGCAGAGGGACCCCCCACCCCGTGCCCCGGTAAGGTCGCGTAGTGTACCGGGGGAGCCGGGGACACCTGCCGCCGCTGGGCCGAGCTCCCCGGGCNTGTGTGGGGCGGGGTGCGGGGCTGCAGCGGGCGGGTGCGGGAATGAAGGGGGGGGTGGCGGACGTTTCGTTAGGGTGATGTATATGTGTGTGTGTATGTATATATGTATGTATGTATGTATGTATGTATCTGTGTGCCCCCGCCGCCGGCTGTCAGGTCTACCCGCTGCGGTGCTTTGTGCCCTGGGAGTGCCGGGGAATAACACCGATGCGGAGTGGCCTTTGCCTTCCGCGGTAATGGGATGCGTTGCTTTGATTGCTTTCATCCGCTGCTTTTATAGATGCTTGCATTCCTTAAGGGAATGCACAGTTAAAGGGCGTAATGCATGGATTTGATTTCATTATCCGTCCTGGAGAGCTCTTGCAGTTGGATGAACATAGGCCTAGTATAACAAAAAAAAAATAAAAAAAAATGGCAGACTTCTGCTAGATACTGTCAGACTGCAGCAGCTCTGAATAATCTTTATTCACAGCACTGGGGTCTGATGTTTTATTTAGATGGTTCTCTTTTAGGGCTGATTCTTCTGCTGATGTAATGATAAAGCAAAACTAGAGTGAGCAATTGAATTTGTAATTTTGATTTCTTTAGTTGTGAGTAAAATTGCATTTGTCTGTAAACAAGATCTGTATTTCTAGGTTATACTTACTTAACGTTGTTCACAGGTATAAATGCTAAATGTTTTAAAGCAAAAGCAGGATTACTGTAAGAAGGAATAAACTATTAAGATCCAAGCATTCAGTACAGCCTTCGACCTTTATTGATAGGATAGAAATATTATGAAAGCTGCTTATTGAGCTGTCTAGCCAGTTTGGAAAAAATACTGTTATTCACTCAGCCCTGTAAATGTATTGTGCTGAAAGACATCTTGGGGAACAATGCTCCCCAGTCTAAGGATTATAGAGGCAGGTCATGGAGAGTAATGTATTCAAAGAGATGTCAGCCATGTGAAAATGTCAAGGGAGACTGTGACTGCTTAGGCCATTGCAGGAAATACCTGCTAGAAGAAGGACCTGCGTATACTCGGAAGCCTCTGGAGGGAGAGATAGGAGGTGAAAAAGATGTAGGATAAAGAGCCAGGAGGAGTACATGATGGCAGCTAGATGCGATTTGTGAAGAACTGTTATTATCCATTGGCATTCTTTTTTTTTCTTGCTGTTTCTCAGTAAAACAGCAATAGCTATTGTGATGCCTACATGACTTAGCAATGGTTGTAGGGTTATTGGGATGAATTAGTGCGCTCACTGATGTTTCAAAACCAGTGCTAGATAGGCAATAAATAAAATAGGTAGGGAATATTTTGTTAATTTGTGTATCAGCATAAACCTGGTACTAAAAAAGAGGTCAGGTTATGGAACAGAAGCCCATTTTGCATTTTTCTCTAATGCAGGTTAAATGCAGTGAATGATATTCACTAAAGCAGGATGCAGCATTTTCGGATGAAATAGGAGCTTGCAGCAGTTATGTGGCAAAAAGCGTTTCAGATGTTGTTCCATCCCTATGGTGGCATGAATCCTGCAGCTTTTGGAATTACTGTGCATTCCTGAACTCTGCCTGCACACAGAAGTGGAACAGAGAAAGGGCAAAGTGTTCATGCTACATGTATGGAGACCAAAGCACTGCTGCCTGTCTCACAGACAGCTCCTTTTAACTAGGTGTACCAAACCATTTTATTAAAGATATTTTGTTGTTCCTTCAACATATATAAAATCTAATCAGTCAAAACCCCTTTATTGAGTGGGCCTGTAATGCTCATTTATATTACATCACCTGACTAAGGATTTATTTTTAATGTGGGTCACTTACAGGATTTAATATTTGTAGTTGGATTACTCGTAAAATAAGCACCAGGAGTATCTGGACATATTTTGTGGAATGCAAATGAGAAGGTCTATTTGTGCAGATGTTTCAGGCTTGGACTGCAAAAGTTATTTAGCCAGTTAATCTCTATAGGCACCTAAATTCCTTAGTCATCTGATCTGGGCATGAGTTAAAAACTAGTACAATAGTTTATCACTGTCTATTACCCATGAGTCAGCTCCTAAATCCAGTCCAGGCTGGCATTCTCTGGCTGCAGGTCTCCTGCTTGCCATTCCATCATTCTAGGGAAACCTCTGCAAACTACAGTACTGAGGCTACAGGAACCAGAGGGTCTTGTATCAGAGTGAGGAGCCACCAGTGAGCCCTTGGAACACTTTGACTCTCAGTTGAAAAAGGGGCTGGTGAAGCAGAGCAGTGCAGGCTATGATTGCACACCATGCTGTGGAAACTTCTGATGGGGTCAGGCCAATGCTTCATGATCTAAACCATGGAAAGCCATACAGGGCTTTTCTGACACATGAGCTTGCACGCTGGGCTTCCTCCTGTTCCCAGCTGGGAAGTTCTAGCTGGGGAGTTTGCCCCTATGTTGGACCCTTTTCTCTGACTGAGCTCATGGCAACTTTTCCAAACTAAGCCAGTGGGCATCTGGCCTAAAAATATTAAATGTGAAAGTCTAGTTGTCTTCTCTTGCTTTCTAGTGTACTTATAGCTTAGAAATCGTCTTGTGTTTGATGGTTATCACCAAATAATGCTCTTGGTGAAGCAAGTGTTGGAGCTGAAATGTGTGTACCATCAAATGGCACCAAGGTACAGTCAGCGTACTGCAGAGAAACTGCACTGAAGACTGCTTTCCCCAGTGTTATTTTTTTTCCACATATGGTTTTCATTTGTCAGATTTTTATTATTACTCTTAAAATGATCTGTTGTGAATTTGTTTTTTTAATGAACACGAGTACAATGTTGCAGCAGTTACAGCTGGACCTTTCAGGGCTTTTTTTTCCTTTAATGAAAACAGGGTTACAGAGATATTACATGCAAGGAATTTTTCTTATGCTTAGTAGATCTCAAACTTAGCAGCTACAACTGAGTGATCAATTCTGTATATTTAGCCAGGTAGCTTTTCTTCTCTTTTCTCTAGCTTTATTTCTTTTTCAGGCATTGTTAACCCCAAACACATTTTTCACTCTTCTTTCCTCATTAAAAAGCCCAGTTTTGCATGGAAAAAACTTCTGTATGTATTAGTTCCTGGTTGAGTTCTTAGCAAATTTTATAGTTGTTTGAGAAAGATGGCTAGGGAGAGTGGGACTGTGGCTGAAGTTTTAGTTCTACTGGTAGTAAAATATATGTGATTAGGAAAATACATACACTAGTTCATAACCTTTGTGTTCAGGGATTTTATACATATTATTGTCAAGGACAGATTAAGGTTGAGGACTATCTTGAAGTTCAGTACCATTAACATTTTTCTTGGCCTCCTTTGTGTAAAGATTTTTTTTTCTTGTATTTGAAAATATTATAATGTACTTACATTTTTAGGTCCTTTCACTTTCCCCCTCCTGTTTTCTTTATATATTGCGTGAATTCTTTTTCAAGCTGCATGTTTTTTTAGCACACCAGGAATCTCTTTTTCATGTCACCAGTGTTGCCAGAGAAACATCTTCTGCTGTTGTGCAGTTGCTTCTATTTCACAATGTTTTGAATGTGGTAAACATTAGAATTTTAAAAAGGAGTGGTATGTTGGTTTATTCAGAAGCCCCTCACAGGAGGGCCAGCAAGAACCAAACAAAGGAGCCACTCAGCAGGAACATCTTGTGCCAACAGATGCTAACACACACCTGTTAGATACTACGAATAGACTGACTGGTCATACCCATCATGCTGTTGGAATGGGAGAGGTGTGTCATTAGTACCCTGTTCGTAGCTCTAAAAATACACTGCTATGAAACTGTTCACAGGTGAATGTTCCAAATTAAGTAGCTTTTCTGTTTACTGGGTTTCTGAACGTACACTGTTTTCTTTTTGGAAGAGATGGCCAGAATCTGAAGTTACATCTGCTGAGCGACTGGCCTCTGGTCTGTGAAGTGCATTCAGGAATGATGGTCTTGGGTGTCTTCTGGTTTTGTGCACGCATCTCCAGTGTCCTCCACACAAGAGGAAACTGTTTCTCCTCTGTTAAAGCCATACTGCTTGGAGTTAGTATAGTTGCAAGAAGATTAAACAGGAATACCTCTGCAAGTAATCGAGGAAATGTGAAGAAGTCTTGCAAAGAAGCAATATCAAAGGGTGGTTTTTTGTTTTTATTTGTTTGTTTGCAAGAAAATAATAGGGATTGGCTGACAGCTCAGTTTTACCGGAGTTACTGCAGGATTTGGTTTTGTTGTTACTCATGACTCAAGGCAGTTGAGAGAGTGGGGAATGATCCCTGAAATGGGCTCGAGTCAGGGTGGCAGTTGCTAGTCCTCCGTGTAAATGGATCTGTAGGAGAGGATAAGCAATATATTGGCTCTGTGAAGGTAATTGTACACATAGTTAAGAGGGTCTACTTTAGCTGCTGGAAGATGTAATCAGAAATAAAGATATGCAAACCTGAAGGAACCAGAGCAACTGCTAGATTGCCTGCATATTTGAGTGGCACATAGGCTAGTGCATATAAAGTAAACACTTTGCTGATTAAGCTGGCTATATTTTATGTGTGCAGTACAGAAAGTGGTTGAATGGCTGTTGTCATCCTTCCTGGCCTTAATCCATAGACTTTTAGTTTTGTGTTTTTTTTAAAGGTTTCCTTAAGCTTTCTTAAAACACAGCAGCACATGTGGTGGTAACAAGTTAATGACTGTGCTAAAATCTCACTATTCAGGGCTTCGGGTGGTTGCCTGTAGTGGTTAGAAAGGATTACCCCACACCCCTGAATTTCTATTTTTCCACTTCCTTTAGAGGTGTTAGATGCTGGGGCCTGGCTGGGATGAGGCAGTGAGCTGGGTGGGAGGTTCTCTGAGGTGACGCAAAGGCTCCTCTGGGAAGCCTGGCTCTGTCATTTTAAGGTTATACCAACTGCTGAATTTGATACTTGGAAGAAATTTCTCCCAAGCCAGACCAACACGCGTCTCTGGGAGGTTTTTAATCTTCACTGTGGGATTCAGTCCCCAGTAGTGTTGCAGTCCTGCATACACGGTGAAGATCATCTACAGGGCGTTGTCGGGACTTCTTACCAGCAAGCAGATCTGCATTTTGTGTTATTGTAAGTTAACTGCCATTTGATCTGAGTTAATCCTATCGTTCTCTTGATTGATTGATTATAGAATGGCATGGAGTATCTGCTTTTAATACTTTATTCTACACAATAAAAGGGAGCCTTGTGTTTGAAAGGGCAAGAAAGCTGTCAATATATATTATTTCTTAAGGCACTGTGAGTGCTGGCTGGGCAGGTCCAGAGCCTGATTTACAGTGGGGTTGATTTGTGTGACTGTAGTGGGTAACACAGGCTAGAAAATACAGTTTTATGCTGTATGACCGAATACTTATTTTTTCCCATTCATGAAATCAGTTTTGCTTATTGTCTAGACATCACACATACTCCAGCTAATTATAGCAAGTAGCTCCTCCAGTCATTTGATTTCTTTAGGCTGAGGGAAAAGGTGCAGGCTGCTGTATCTAAATTAACCTAATGTAGTTAAAATGAATTTAACACCCACAGGTTTTAGTTTGGGTGTCTGAGTTTGAAAGTGTTGGCTTTTGTCTGCAGCTAAGCTAATGATGAGATTTTCTTCCCAGGGGTTTTCACTGACTTTTCTCTTTGTAAACAAATATTTAATTAGACTGTTTAAGAGTGATCTATAGCCAGTCTCTGCAGACGACAGCTTTGCACTGGTGGGTAGCTTGTGGCTCCAGTGTGCTAGTGGCATATACATTTATAGCAACACTGGAATGCAGCATGAAGCTAATCATTCTAGTCTGTGCTTGGAGAAAGCAGTTTTGCTTCTCACTGGCCTCCGTGCTTTTGCAAGGGTACTTTGGGCCTTAGTCTGCCTTATGGAAGTCAGCTTTTTGATATAGGAGAATCTGCTAGCAGAACCCCTTAACTAGTCCCTGCATCATGAGGGGGTCTGGTAAGGAAGTCAGGAAAATTAGTGTTCTTGTTTCCTGCTCTGTCACTTGCACCATACAAAATATGAAAGCAAATGAGTTGAGCGGGATTTTGGGTGTCTGAACTTTCAAAAAGTATGTGTTCTCCCTGTCTCTTCAAATTTGAACGGTCCTTCAGTCAACCTGACTCAGAGATGGTGAGCTGGGGAAGAATTGGGATTTTATACTACTGTTTTGCAGTTGATCTTAGGACAACAGGTTTTCTTTGTCATGTAGTGTCCATATGTAGTAAAGATGGCCTAGTTGGTTTAAGATAGCTTAGTTAGTTTGACAGTTGCTTTAAACATTGTGACCTTTTTCTGCATGTAATATTATGAATAATTCTCTACAGTTTCATGATAGTCAAAGTCGGATGGATAATTTGATAACATGTTTCCTTTTTTAACCCTTTTTAGAGTAATATATTCTTATCATAATTTTAGTTGCCTTTAGGAGGCGAGATGCTAAACCTGAAAAAAATCTGGTTGACTTTGGTGAAGATATGCTGGTTTGCATCAGCTGAAAATCTGCCTTGCAGTCTTCAACTTTTTGTAAAACAAACACTGAAGCCTGTTCTATTATACTCTCTTTGTGTTCTTGGCATTAGAGAAGCTTTTCCTGATTTTTTTTTTTTTTTTTTCATTTGAAGGCTGTACTGAGTGACCTCAGTGGGTCAGTTTATGTGGGAAAGTCTTAGTCAATGTGTCTGGGAGATAAGTGGGACTGCATCCCAACAAGCGTTGTGCATTAAATACTGGAATGTGCTGGGGATCTGCCAGGAGATTGGAAGCAGGACTATGCGACAAGCGCATATGCAGTCACACTGTCCCTAAAATAGTACTCTGGATAACAGAAGATCTAGAAAGTTATCACTTACCTCATTTTAGCACAAATTCTTTCCTAAAAATGGAGTATTGTCTGAGAGTTCAGAGGGACCCTTATTTATTTGAATATATTCTGTTTGCATCTTAAGAAAGTTTAGGTCTCTCTCAAGTCTTAAGCTGAAGGCAGAATAGGGCTGCAGGTAAAAACAAAAAAAAATTTATTAAATCCATGTAAGTGAAGCACAGACCCTGCAACCCTAGGTTATTGAAAGCTATTGATACAAACTTCATTGTTATCTGAATGCAAAATGGGAGGAGTTTGTGTAGGTTAGTAGTAGTATCTTCAAATTAGTCTTGAACTGTCTGGAACTATCAAGGCAGTGATGAATCAGCTCAGTGGCCTCAGACATGCCTGGACTGGTTGTCAGTGGTGGGATTTTGGCACAAGACACTGGATGCAAGGAGTCACTATTTGGATATTAAAATGAGCAGTGGTTTACCACTTCAGGCTGTATATGGTTTTGTTTAAGGGTAGAAAATAAGCAAATTTGATTTTCAGCTGTGTGTCAAATTTGTCAACAGAAGAATCTGTGCAGCTTTAGTCATTGGCATAAGCCATTTAAACTTAAAAACCTGTGATGCCTGAATTAGTTTGTTACAGAAAGAAGATGAGTTAGTTTCTAAATGGGATAGTGTGAGGAAAGTGAGGGGGCTGGGACTATCATTTGGAACAAGGTTGTAATATACTGAGTCAGCAGGTGGTTGTGTTTAGCCCTGGTGTGGATCTGCTGTACAGGGAAGTACAGATTGAAATAACTGCTCCCTGGATGTGCATTTGCATTGTTGCAGGGATCTGGGCAAAGAGCTTGGTAAAAGCAAAAATTAAAGTGGAAATGTTAAGGAATAATGAACAAAACCTCTGGTCTACTGCAAGTCATGACCTTCTAGTGCAATGCAGATTTTGGGATGATGATGAGCTGCACTTTTAAAAAGGCAAATGGATTACTTCATTTGTGTGAAAGTATCTGTCAGTTTCAGGTCTGTCCTACTAGCCTGGGATCATTGTAGCTTTTGAGGACCAGCAGATGTAACTCTTCCATTGTGCCTGAACCAGAAATGAAATCTCTGTCCCCAGGTATTCACTTCTCAACTCAGTTCTGTGTTTGGAGAAGGGCAGTTTTATGTCCCCTGTGCTGCAGTCCCCGAGCTTCTCTAAATGAAAAGACTTATTTAGCCTGTTGCACAGCAGCAGCTGCAAGGCTGCTTTATGTTACACAGGCTGACAATGCATAGGGAAAGGAAGGCTGTTGCACTGGCTCAGGATAAAGTGAGGCATACTGGTTATGCTCCCAAGATGTTTTTGGAGAGGATGTGGCATACCAGATAGACCCACTCTGCTCCATGGGGAGGTTCCTTGACCCCAGCTGGCCCATTAAGCCAGCTTTGTAGCTTCCTATCGCCGGAGTGCATAAAGTAGCTTTATTGCTGGTCAGGGTCTGGCTCTGAGGAGTGAAGCTTGTGTAAAACTCAGCAGAAGGATAAATAGGGGTAAAGTAAAAAAATGCAATCCAATAGAGTTTTACTGAGTTTTGCCTTCTTCAGCTTTGCACACCTTCAGATTATCTTGATGTGTTGGGGAGCATAAAGATTTCCAGCAATTGCACAGTTTATATGAGAAATGTAATGGCTAATCATACGCTAAATTGCTCTGAGGACCTGAAAGGTGTGAGAAGTAGGTTATTTTGAGATCTGTTCCCATTGTATGCTAGACAAACAAGAATAAGATGACTTTGAGTTAAACATATACTACAAAGAATTTGAAGATACTTTCCCAGAAAAGTGCTGAAGTACCCATAATATAATAATGTGCTCTGCTCTCTACCCCAGTAGTAATGCGACCCTGAACAGCATTCTTCCCTTTGTTTAATAAGAAAAAAGGACATCTTCAGTGCTTATTTTCAATGCAGTATTATGATTCTTCTCTCTCTGCTATGCTTAAGAGTGGAGGATTTGAGTCTCCAGTCGTGCCCAGTTACATAGCTACATCCCAGCATGTGAAGCAGTGCTGATGTACATCATCACAGCCTGTGGCGTGAGGTTTTAAATCATCCTCATATTAAAAGATGCAGAAGAATGTGTCTGAGATAGTTTTGTGTTACTCCGTTACATTTCTGAACCACGATGGAAACTTAAGCATTGTAAAACATATGAAGAGATACCAGAATGCTGGTAAAAAACTCTGGGAGCCAAGAATGATGGTACAGATTCTTTGTGGGCAGGTGTGAGTGATAGGGAGCACATAGCTCTTATCTAATATGTGCTTTTGGTCTACATAATCCTAATCGGGTAGTAATCCTGAGTGAGGTTATGCTTTTGGAGTGTGCGTAACAAAGATCAGCATTTAGATGTGCTGATCTAGGGATGCTTGGTTAGTTATTTATTTCTGATAGGCTGAGGTAAACCAGAAGTTTGATTTCTCTAGCTAGGACCCTCTTCTGAACAAGTGGAAAAGAAACACCGTGAAGTCCTAATGGTCTGTTTGCTGAAACTGTCTGCTGACAGGTGAGAACCACATGGTCATACCAGTGATAGGTGGAGCAGAGAGTTGGTGAAGGGCATGCCAACCATTTTAGAGATATTTCTACAGCTGTTGCTGAGTAGCAGAAAACAATGTGAATCACTTGGGGTTGCAGTGGCTCAGCTTGCTGTGGGGGTTCAGAGAGTCACAAAGTTCCACGGATTCTTGGCACAGGGTGATGAAACTACATGTTACCTTAAGAACAATTTGCAGAGCAGCATGTCCACATTATTCCAGGGTGCCTGTAATGGTAGTACAGCTGTTTGCATTTTTAACTTCTGGTTGTCATGAACTGTGACAGGACACCAAGGAGCCATGAAACAGCTTTGAGCCTGAAATTAATTTTCAGCAACCTCGGTTAGGTTGGCACCTGTAGCAATCTTACCATTAAAAGTTTTGTGTTTTTTGATGTAATTGCATATCAAAATAGTTTGTTGATATTTAGTAGCTTGGCCATAATATTACTGGTACTCTAAAGAGATAAGGAAGATCTGCAAACATATAAACTAAGGACAGAAATAACTAATATATTTTTAATGTTCTGTTTTGTGGCTTGATCAAAATGTCGCAATTGTAAAAGACTAGAATCCTTGATGGTAGTGCATGTTGAGTAACAGTCACTTTGCAGGCAGCATGATTACTTTATCAGAGGGGAATTTCGAAATTGCATTCCAAGCATGTTATTATAGGATTAAAGAGATGTGCAATTCACCTTGAGATAGCTGCCCAGAAACTATGATTATGCTTATAATACATATAAATAACAATTATGCAAATGTTACTGTAATAAGCCATATTTTGAATTTGTTTGGTGCCTCAGAGTGGTTCACACTCTGGTCAGACTGTTTGCGGTATAAACTTTATAGGTCTTGAGGGAAAGTGTGTGTTGGTATTAGATTGTACTTCTCATTATTCTTGTGTCTGAACCTTATGTCCATGGGCCTGGTTTGGCAGAGGAGCTTAGGGCCTGGCAAGTGCAGTGGTGAACATGATCCCAGTGTGAACTTACTCTTTGTTATGTAAAATTAGGGTCTTGAACCTCCTGACCATGCAAAAGGTAGACCCACGATTTTTACTTTGCAGTGTGTTTTTCCTGCGCTTTGTGTTATTACACTGAGATCCTGAACTCTAATTCTGGATGAGCTGCTTTGTCAAGCAATGAGATGTTCATGTCAAGGTGCTAACACTGGCACTGCAGTGGACTGCGGCTGGGATGGTTGCAACTGTCTAGTCACGTTTTTTTGCAATGTAGATTGTGGTCCCAGTGAGTGCCCCTAAAGATCTTCTTGATGGAATTACTCTTGCACAAGGCAAACTCATCTGTTTTGATCCGGTTCTAAATTATAATCTTGTTTTCCCAAAACAGAAAGTATTTAATTTATCTGCATAGTGAAAAAAACCCAAAACCAAAACCACAAACAAATAAAAAAAAAAATCCTAGCTGTGTTGAACCGTACCACTCAGTTTCTTTTTCTCAGAATTGACCTTGCAGAGTAGCAGACTGGAGTGTTTGTACACAAATCATTCCTTGGTTATGTTTTTAAACTTAAATTTTACCATTTTTGCTGTCGTCAGGAGCAATAGATTTTTGTTTCTTTTCAAAAATCTGTCCATCCTGTTTTGACTTTCACTAACTATTGCCTAGAAAATGAAGGTATTTCTCTCCAGAGTGCTGGAACTCATTTCTGCAGTCAGCCTGAAGGGCACAGTTCACCTTCGGGAAGTGCCAAATGGAATATTGGTGGGTGCTGAAACAGCAGTGACTGTGTGGTTTTAGCACTTCCAGATCTGCTGCCTTTCAGACACAAGTGCTGGGAAAAAATTGCAGTATTCATTTTAGTTCTCTGGGCAGAATACAATTTTTAAGTCAAGACTTCAGAGTGCATCAGAAATCTGAGGCTAGCTGTCTACTATTTTTTCCTTCTAAATGCAAACAATTTTTGTGCTGATACACAGTCATGGACTACTGCACCTTAAGAATTTGTTCCCCAGAATCACGTAGAAAATCCTTTGCTACTCGTCTGAGCAGTCTTGGAGACATGATGTGAGTTGCTGGAGAAGAGCACCCTGTCCCTGCATCAGGACATTCTGGTGGGGATTTCTCATACAGGGGCTGATAAGGCAATTTCCAGAAACAGTGACTTGTTTGGAGACATGATGCATCCTTTGTATGTGGATGACTGGCACTTGGCACATTTTGATGTTGATCTATGGCCAGTGGACCCAGGTCCCTCTTAACTATGAAGAATTACCCTTGGTCTGCCAGTACTGAGTTACTTCACTCTGGCCTGGCCAGCAGTCTGGTACCCATGCAAATGAACCTCATGGGGGGCTTCAGGGAGATAATGGCATTGATCTGGATGTTCAACAGCATAATTAGTCTTAGCATTGTGTTTGACAGTGTATTGTTTAAAAGTTGTGTTTTTTGTGGGGTAAACCCAAACAAGCAGAACTTTCTGGGCTTCTTCCTGAATTAGTTGTTTCAGGGTGAAGGCTACAGGCTATCTCTAGCATCAACACAAAGGGGGGAGGAGCCTTTGTAATTTGAGTATCATAGCAAAAAGAAACCCAACAAGAAACAGAAGAAATGCAGCTGAGGGGATTCTTATGCAAGCTTATAGTTAATTTTAGCTGTGGGGTTTGTGTTGTGGTTTTATTTTCTTTTTTTTTTTAAGTATTTTTAATTTCAAGGACTGTGGAGGGATTAAGAAGGAGGGAGCTATTGTCCCAGTTAGTCACACTGCAGTGTATGCCTACCCTCCTAGCCCTGCTTTTAACTTTAGCCTGGGGTAGCAGCTGGTTACCTTGAGTAGCTGAATGTGTTGAGAAGCTGTCATAATTACTAATTTTATGCTTTTGCTGCACGGTGGTTTCTACTGGAGACAACGATAAATTTTCCCATCTCTGTTTCCATGCAGAATTCAAAATGGCATGGTAAGTGCAAGACTTAGGCACAAAATTGACTGTGTCACAGTCTCTTCTTTGACTGCCCCTCACTGTATTACAGTGCCACAATTGTAAGTCATCCATAAAGACATTGTATTGTTTAAAATAGGTCATTCCTTTTGCAATTGCTATTACAGTTCCCATATTCAAATATTAAGCCTTCTCTACAGCATCTGAAATATCTGTGATTAGAGAGATTGTTCCATTAGTCTTACCAGACAAGTTAAATATTCAGGGTGTCAAAGGTTCACTCCCAAGGCCTGAGCTATGGAGGCCCTGAGCCGAGGCTTCTTCACTCCTCTTTCTTCAGCTGAGTCTGTTGTTATTGTTGAACAAAATGTACAAGTGAGTGGGAGAAAGAAAGAAGCAGGAAGTGGATCAAAAGAAAGTGAAGAGTCTCTAAAATCAATTGGAGGAAACAAACCAGAAGGAATGTGAAAGTAAGAGTATGAATTTAAAATAGAAAACTGCATTTACAGAATTCATCAGGTCAAGGCTGGTCCTAGATGTGATACTTGGCAGGGAGTGTGAGAGACCTGCCTCCTCTCCAGGCTGTGGGTTCAACCCTCTGTGTTTGTGGCAGGAGGACTCAAAATTGTAGCAAGCCACTAATTGCCTTTTGGGAGGCCACTGACAAGGGTGGGTGCGATTGGAATGATTGAGCTTGGTGGGAAGATCAAGGGGTTGGCAAATTCAAATGTGTGCACTGGCTGCTGCTATCTTCAGCCCACATGCTATGAGAATGCACAAATGAAAGGCAGGTGTTTATTTTTTTCCCTGAGTTTTCTTGTGCATTAGCTGATGTAAAATTTAATAACAAAATACCACTGCAGCAAGATAGTTTCCTTAAATTTGCCATCAACAAAAGGTGTATTGGAAAGGAGAATTTCTTCGAGGGTGAAATAGAGGACAAACAAGCAGAAAAGACCACTTTGTATTTAATGGGGAAAAAAAATACATTGTCATGTGGCTTAAATATTGTCTTAATTACATTATGAGGCAGGGAAGGGAAGCAAACAATGCACAGCTTTTATCCTGGAAATTATGTTCAGAAAGGCTATCAACAAACACTGTTTGGTCAAAATGAGTAATTGAATTCATATCTACAGTGAAAGAAGATCTAATTTGTGCATATAATCTTGTTGGTCCAGGTGACTGATAGAACTACAGTTCTTCTAATTGTCTTTGAGGTTGCAAGTGAGAAGATATCCTTTTTTCTGTTCCATTCTCTAGTTTGGCTTCTATGGGTGGGGAGGAGACCAGCAGTAATATTTCATTTACCAACTTAACTTTGTGTTTTTCTCTTAGAAAAGAAGGCTAGAGCAGGATGTTTCCCTGCAGTCTCCAGCTGCACAATGTCCAACCAGAGCACTTGCTATCTGTTTCCCAGCTGTCTTGCACAAAGGGTTTTGCCAGCATGCCAGGCATTCCACTTTCACTGGAACAGGGAAACTGAGGCAGGGAGGGGCCAGCTGCTCACAGGAAGGCCCCGGAGTGTCAAGGCTCATCCCAGCCCTGTGCCTCAACCCTGCCCACTCCCTGGTGAGTGCAGAACACCTCTGCCCTGCCACTGCAGGCTGCTGAGGCACTGGGGATGGGTAGTCTCCAGCTGGAGATTGCTGGGTGCACCCTGCCTGTCTGTGAGCAATGCAAAACTAGAATGAATTTGGTCTCTTGACATTGTTCTTTGTGGCATCATGGGCTTGTTGCCCTGGCTTTACCCCAGGAGAAATGCCATTTTGGGTTGGGTGACGTGCTGTCAGGTGAAGAGGCATGGTAAAGCTCTGTGTCCCCAGGCTGTCTGTCCCTTCACCACAGGGAAATCACAGTACTTCAGCCATGCTCACGGAGCATCCCACCTTTAGGAGGTGCTCCAAGGTACAACTTACCTTGGAGCAATAGGTAAGTTGCTCTGTTCTCCCACCTGTACTGGCACCAAGCCATATTTCTCTGATCACAGCTTTACACTCACCAAACTTGCTCTCTAACCAAAATAAAAGCCCAAAGCACATAAACCCACAGGGATACACTCAGGCGGAATTTCAGTCACAGCTGGAACACCAGGGAATGTTGTTAAGAGGGGAGGGGATGTCGTGACTGATTATACACCTGGCCCACGCAGTTTGCTTCTGGGTGACAATGGCTTCTGGTTGCTCTTCAGGCTTTCTACATTAGCCAATAATTTTTCTCTTTACCAAATTAACTATTGATGTAGTAGAGCTGGTATTGTTTAAGCATGGAAATTTGCATTAGGTTTGTGTTAGATCCTTCAGATCTAGCACTTGTGTCTGTATTCATGCTAAAGGTATCTTTTTTGGCTTGAATATATATAGGAATTAATTTATTATTAGCTGCCCTTCCTTTAGTAACCACAGTAAGATTTAGTCTTTGAAAAAGAGTGTAAATGTGTGTGAAATGGGTATCAGAGGTTTGTGTGCAGTATGTTGTGCAAAGAGCCTGTGGACCATCAGCATCTCCTCAAGATTTCTTTACTTGAATCTTATTAACCATTTTTAATACACAGATGTTGATGTACTTACAATGCCATGTTAGTGCTTGCTTGGGCAAGTGGTTGAGTACATTGTTTGAGTAATGGTACTGAGGAGACTGAATTCTGGTCACTGGCATTGTTGTTTGGATAAAACATGCTCATAGACAACCACTCCTGAATCAATTAATTTTTATTCTCTTCTGTGTTGCATTTTAGTTATAATGGAAAAAGAAGATGGCTGAACAGTGTCAGCTTTGGATAGTATGCATTTGCAGGTTTTGCATTCTCTATTCTGTCAGTGATAGAGCTTAATGTCCTGTCATGCACCACCCTCACTGTTCCCTGTTTTTTGTCTCAGTATATTTTGTCTAATTCAGTTTTCTTTAGTTTTACTTATATTTCTAAATGTTCAAAAAAGCACGTGGTCTCTACAAGTGAGCAGTGGTCCTCAGGAGCCTGTCAGCATTTGCCCAAGTTGCTGCACCAGTGTCTTGAATTTTTAAAGTGATGTGTAGTGTATACAGAAGTAAAAATATCTGAAATAACGGGCCCTTGGCTTCAGTGCTCATTTTTCATTGACAAACACTAATTATTTAGTAATATGAATCAGATCACGGGAGGTTTATTTTAAGATCAGTTCCCATTTATTCTTTCCTGAATAGTAATTCAATATAGTGAGAAGAGCAGACTCAATAATTGACTGGGCAAGCAAATATGCCCTGATACCAAAGGGCCCCACATAAATCTTAGACCTGCTCTGCAAAGTTAGACAGACATGTCTGTTATCCATCTTGGAAGTACTGCTGTGTTCTTTTCCTGTGCTCCTGCATGGCACTTCAGCCCTGTGTCCTGGCTTCTAGGCTATTTTTCTGTCTTCCCATTCTTTTCAACTGCAATCTCTGTGATGACCTTGAAATATTCTTATAAAGGTCAGTTTGTTTGGTCATTTGGCCATTCTGAAGTAGCCTCACTTGTTCACTAAAATTAAACATATTGGTAAAATACCAGTTTGCTTGGTGCAGCCTAAATACTTAAGGTGATGCTTGCCAGCCTAACAGATGTACTTCAAAGGTGGAAACAATGGCCTTTGCATTAAATAACTTTTATGACTGCAATGACTTAGACTTTTTCAACTTGCTTAAAATCAAGACCAGCTTTGTAAAGGTGAGCAAAACTGAAAACTATGTGAGTAAAAATGCTGCTGAGAGCCTTCTGTCCATGCTGAGGAGCAGGATGGTGTGGGGCAGCACACTGTGCAGCAGACAGCCCTTGAGCTGTGCTCAACATCTCTGCCCTGTGCTTGCACAACATTTTGGGTGCTGGCTGCATTGCACAGACAGGTGCCTTGTGATCTGGGGGAAATGCCCTAAATGGGGAAGAAAAAAAAAAAAGCCCTAGCAGCATTCCTGGGGCTGGAGAATTCCTGAATAGTTCCACGATCCCCTGATGTTCTTAGAGCTCCTCTTCTGGGAATGTTTAGTGGCCTGGCTTCAAGTGTATCTGCTTTCTCAAAAGAGACACAATGAAAAATACTGGTTGGTTTTATTTTTTTATTGGCTCTAATCTCTGTGGACTTGCAGAGAAGAGAATAACCCCCTTCTTTCTGCCCCAATTCCATAAGCCTTCAGAAAGCTATGGCAGGGTGAGGGGTCCTGAATGAAAACTCCATGGTAGCGACATAGCAGCTGTAAACTGCCCTATTCAGGTTAATGAAAGGAGAGATGAGTTTTGCCTTAGGCATGGAAGACTGGAGACCCCGTTCGTTTTGATAGCAGTTGTTGGTGCCTAACACCTGTAAACACTAAGCTTCTGGCATTATGCTGCAGGTAAGAAAGTTGCTCAGGACAGTGCTGTCCTGTCTCAACTGAGGTTCCGTAGGGAATTTTAGAAATTGTTACTTTTTTTGGAGGGAGTGGGTGGGTAAAATAATTATTTTTTATATTTTTTGCTAAAGAGATGATGATGATGAGGCTAATTTTTAACTCATCAGTTGAAAGGATAAATTAATTTGTTGTTTCTGCTTCTGTGCTGTCTGTGCAGTGGCTGTGCAGTCACGGCTGTTTCCCCCCAGATGCTGGGCTCTGTACTCTCACCTGTTCAGAGTGTGTGTGTGTCAAAGGAGCATTTGATATCCAGCATCTGGGCCTTCTGTTAACAGCAGCAAACCAGACAGAGCTTTTTTAGCACTTAGTGGCAAAAGTCAGTAAAGAAATGTTTTATGGTAACGAAGAGGCAAAATGAAAACCTGAGTATCTATCTCCACAAATCCACTGTCTCCACCTTGTTTATTTATTCCTCTAAATAACTGACTCTCATTTTGGACCACTGATGATGCCTGTTCTTTTTTTAGCTAATACCTTTCCCTGAGTTGGGTTACTCCTGACTGACACCTGTATGTATGAGCTTGCACCCTCCTCTCACTCTGGTTGGAGTGGTAGATGATGCCATTATTTCCTCCTTTGGTGCTGGGAGGAGACTGTGAGTAAAGAGTAATTTTTGTCTCATGAAATGATAGTCCTGGTATCTAGTTGGATGTGTCTTGGAGATAAAGTGATAGCTGGCAACCATTGCAGAGAATGTCTGAGGCTCTCTGTAATTTCCTGCTCTCCAGATTTTCCTCCTTCTTTGCAACCCACACCCATATACTTGTTTGTTCCAGTTTTGGCCAGGTTGGAGAAATGCCTTCCTTGCACTGCTGTATCTAGGGCTGTTGTTTGATAATACAGCTCTCTTAATGTAACAAAACCATCAGGTCTGAGTATGGTTAAGGCCATAGAGTTGCACCAATGCTGAGTGTGACCTGTCATGTTTACAGTAGGTGCCAAAGTATAATAAGGGAAAATGGCCTTTTTAAAACGAGTATCTGTGTTCCGTGTTTCTGTTACTGCCCTATGTATAGGCTCCCATTGTCAGCTCAGGGTTGGACAGTCTTCAGAAATGTGATAGTGATTTTGAATTTCACCCCCTGCTGTACTCCCTGCAATAACATCTTTTAATCTCATGCTGCCCCAGGGTCCAGAGAGAGTCTGGTAGCAGCCAGTGGTGGAGGAAGCAGCTGAATACCCAGGGCTCTTGTGCTCAGTGCCTTTGTTTTTGAAGCTAGAGGCTTTGAGCAGCTTTCAGGAATTCAGAGGTTTTATTTTAAATCACGATTTCTCTTCATCTTCTCACTTGATTTCCCTGTTCATGCATAAATTCACAGGCTGCAAAAAGATTCTGGAGCAGTATTAACAGTAGTTAAGCACTAAATGCTGCTCATGTCTGTTTTATATTGAAATGCATCATAATAGGCTCTGAGAAGTTGCAAGAAGAATTAAGCTGCAAAACTGTCTCTAGTTTCAACTGACTTGTTGAAAAATCTCTATTTTGTTGTGCACAACGTATGATAATTTTGAATGGTATGAAGTTTTATTAGGTGTTAAATCTTTGTAAAATAGCCAGCATAACTCTTCTGTGTCTGCAATTCCTAAGTAATTCAGCTTCATCAAAGACAAGCAAGCACAAATCCCCTTTATGCCATACTGTACCATCTGTCTAATCTATCTGTGTCAAATATGGCTTGTTTGGGTCTGACCCTCTACAGTCTGCTCTGGATAGATTAAATAAAAATTTCTGGTCTGTTTTTCTGTTGATGTTTGTAACTCAAGTAATAAACATGTTTTTCATGCCAGTTTTATAAGGTATCTGGTAAACTAGAATGTGGTAGTCAGAAGAAATTTCTTTTTGTCATGGCTGGCCAGAGTGTTTTTACAGCTACAGCACCTTTTCAGCAGTTACTGAGTACAGTATTCAGATGCAGTATCTGAATGAAGGGGTTGTTCTTCAGGCACTTGCAGGGTAACAAGCACCAAAATGGATGGTGTAGATTCTTCTTGGGTTTTGTTGATCCAGTGCTACCCTGGAAAGGATCCATCCTGTTTGTCTGTAACTTGCATTAGTTTTGTGGAATGTCAGAGATGACCAAAAGAACCATTTCCTTTCTGTTTCATTTAGCCAGTCTGTGTAAGCTGTCCCTTCTAAATGCTGGAGGAGTGCAAGTAACACCATTGCAGCAGGACAAAAATCAATCCTGAGTTTTGCAGGTAACCTTTCCTTTTGGCATCTTCGCAAAACCAAACTGATGCGGTGACGAATGTCCTCCAGGATCACAAGGGCTGCTAATGCCACTGTTACTCTGCGGGCAGCTCCTCTTGGAGCGGGGGCAGCTCCAGCCTGGGCAGCGCTGGCTCCGTGTGCTGCGGGCATTAACGCGGCTGCGTAAACACCGCGCCGCGGCATTGCCTGATGGTTCGCGTCTGCCTCCGCCTTCTGCGCAGAGATGTGGCTGGCTTTTAGGCAGAGGGAGGTTCTCAGGACTGAGAAATCCCGTGGCTGCTGAGGGCTCTCTGGGAGGGGGGCAGACCTCTCACTCCGCACTGTCTCCTGCAGCCCCGGCCCCTCCGCAGGGCAGGACGGATGCTCAGGAGCTCAGGGTGGAAGCCTGACTTGTGCAGATTGTGTTGGCAAGCTGGCAGCTTTGCACCCCATCTCTGCTGCCGCTGCTGCACCATGTCTGCATTGCCTGCAAGTGGCTGCACAGCCAGGCTCTGCTTTGGTGTGTGCCAGCTCACTCCTGCAGCTTGGGATCTTGAGTTTTCTCTCCAGGGCTCTTATTAAAAGCAGCATAGATACAGTCTGTGTTCATCACTGCTCTCTCAAGAGAACCAGATTGTGGAGTTTTTCCTGAGATGCCTGTTAGGAAAGAGAAGCCAGGGACAATCTAAAAATGCTTTATTTAAAAGTATTCAGTCCCATTACTTTTTTTTACCTCTCACCACCTCCCCTTAGCCTTGCTTAAATTTTTTTATTATTATTCCCTTCACTTGCATGTGCTTTGTGCAGAGAGATTCGTGCTGTCAAGACAGCAGAGCCTGATGCACAGTGCCATGCTGAAGGGAAAGAAAACTCCAGTCGTTCAGGAATTAAAATGGCTGAATCACTGTGTGGTGAGGCAGTGTGTTAAGATGGAGTCAACCAAGCAGATCATCCTAGAAGTAAGAGGAGACAATTTTGCTGTCACTGTTGAAATAATGAGGCTTCTTTCTGTACATTGTACTGACACTGATGGCCTCACTAATAGAAATGGTTGGTATAAAATTCCACCTTCAGTTCTTTATTTTGTCCAGCTTCAATACTAAGTGTTGGATAGATAGAAACTAGGAACAGGATCTTTAGGAAGAGAAAGAGTTAAGCAATGATTGTAGGTCCATTTTAACCTCTTGCTGTCTTCACGGTGCATAGTTTTTAATGGAGAATATAATAATCAAAAGAGCTGACATGGTGTAATCCCAAGGTTTATATTAAAGCCTCTTACTAGGGCATCATGCATTTCAAAACACTCCCATTAATATGTTCACTTTGAGAAATGTACTGATCCAGACGTTTTCTGGTTTTACTATTCCAAATTGGGACACTTTAATTACAGTTGACCTGATTTGAATATGGACTTGACAGATTTCATTTCCAGTATTGATTGCCCTGTGTTGGATTGTCATTTTTTCCTGTATACCTGTAGCAGCTACTGTCCTCTTCCATCATGTCTGGAGGAGGAGAGCTTTAACATGTCCACTGGGAGGAGAGATTTTGCACACTTCAGGGTCTCAGAGTGTGTCCTGTTCACTCCCATCTATTGGTGATTTCAGGTGACATGGTGTTAATGCAAGGGGCTCACTGTTTTTTGGAGAATTGCAGCATGTGAGGTGCTGCATGCACATGAGTAACAGTTGGTCCTGTTGCTGCATCGCCCAGGATTTCTGTGTATACTGCACACAGACATTTTAGCTGTGCCAGGAAAGGATAAATTGCCTGTTTTTAAATATGACTTAAAATTCCAAATCGGTAACAAAATGCACAGGTTGTTTATAACTTTACATACAGCACGCTTTGAGGCCAGGCATGTCAAAATCATTCTGCGTTTGAGATTTTCTCTGGGAGCTGCAGGTGCCCTTGAGGATTTGATGCTGTCTTCTGCCTGTCTTATCCCTGGTCACATCCTTGTTAAAAAGGGAAGCAGGACCAGTTAAACATTCCTTGCACTTTTCTGTGTCGTTTCTTGCTTTTACTGTTGGTAGCAGACTCTTGCGTGCTGCATCGTGGGTGGAGAGCCACTGACACCTAGGAAACAGTATAAGCAGCAATTCTCCTTCATCTTGTGAGGTCTCTGGAAGCCTGCAGTAGTGTTGCACTTTCACTAACTAACTGCTACACCACATTTTTGGTAATGAGGAGAGTTGGGCTTTCTCCAGATGCATGCAAGCTACCAAGGTAATGTGAAAGTACAGCTGAGTGAGTAAAGGGAGAGGTAGAGTATTCAAGCACAAGTAATTGTTCCATTTTTAAAAGGAATAAATTACAGTGCACTTCATTTGAAACAAGTGATGGGGTGGATCTGTAAAGTATGTTAAAATCTATTCTTAGTAGCAGCTACAGGACTAGTCCCACTGCCTTTAAAACTAAAGCCAATGGCAGCTTTGAAATCCTTCAAAAAAGAACTTCTCCTGTTTTTTCTTCTCTGTACTTGTTTGTCAATACTTTTAAAGCTTTAAGATTTTATTTTCTCCCTGAAAGTGAAACAATGCTCAGGATTTCCCTCAAGACACAAAGCTTTTAGGGCCTGAAAAGACTCATTCTCCTTGGGTTTTCTTCACCCAAGATGGCTGTCTAGAGCAATGTGTAGGAGCAAGAAAAAGCAAGATCTGGAGAGCTGCCTGGCATTTTAAAGGACTTTGTAGTAAACAGTCATTAGACAGAAAATGGTTAGGATTAGCACTTATGGCTTCAGGGCTGTATGGCTTTCTAACTGTAAATCTGCAGGTGTAAGTCTCAAATAAATGAGAATCTTTGCTTTTACTTTTAACTATAAAAAAGGGTCTACCATTTCCTTTATGACTCTATCACTCTGCCGTACTCAAAAGATACAGAGAAGAATGAAAGGTACCTCCTATTGTTATTTTCTAAACTATTCCAGAGCCTGGTTCTTGATTTATTTTTTAAATTATTTTTCTGATGTGAGAGACAACACTGCTGTTTTACAGGATAATTTATAAAATTGCATTTCAAATGTAACATTCTGCACTTGGATGTTTTGTGTGACGAAGTGAGTTGCTACCTGGGTTATCTCAGGTAGCTACATTAAATGTGCTCTCATTTTGAGTGCAGTGATCTGTACTCATTTGCTTTCCACTCACTGGACTTTTATTTCTGCCTTGTAACTAGCCAGCTTCTGTATCTCCATGCTTCTGTCTTTGAGATATGACCCTTCCTCAGGGTTAACATTTAGTATGTTGACATTATCTTGTTTCTCACCATTAACTCAAGAAAATGGTGTGATGGTTGGCTCGTTCTGGATAGGCCCTAAGCTGTTGCCCTAAGCAACAAGAAATAGTCAGGGATTTTCTTTCTTCTTCAGTTGATCATGTCTGTCTTGAAGCAGGCAAGGAATCAAAAGTGGTTTATTGTGGCTGAGTACTCTGTATAGCCCACAAACTGGCTGCACATTATAGTTCTTGCAAATATTTTTATTCTTGTTGTAGGTATATCTAATATGATCATACTGACATGAGGAAAAATTGGTTAGGTGTCAATGGCAAGTGAAGGATGTCTCTTTCAGTTTCCTTTTTGCTTCCTGTACTTCCAAAACCCACAACAACAAAAGGCACTAGGGCCTTTCGAAATTCAGGGAAAAGGTGAAGGCTTTCCATAGCAATCCCTGAATTTGGGGAGCATGAATTAAGAAACCAGAGCTTTAGTGAAGCTGAATACTACCAGACAGCAGCAGTTTTGTCCCTAGAGACAGTTGGTCCGGTTCAGATCTGCTGATAAAAGCAAACCCACACCAAACAAACAGCCAAAAAAAAGCAACAAAATATCAGTCATCTTTTACACTCTTGTAAGAAACAAAATTGAACTGGATGAAGGTTTCAGGCCATCAGTCCATCTGCTGGAAACAGTAGAAAGCAGCTCAAGAACTATTCAAGAAGTGGAGTCAATATGTAGTGCAAGTGTTTCCTCACTTTGTTTATTCATAAGGAAAATGGAAAGAATGGGTTGTAGTTTTCTGACACAGCAACTAGTTGTTCTCCCATCTGTGGAAGAACATTTCGTGATGTCAAATGGAACTTGCCTGTATTTCTAATCTTCACATCTCTGCCACCTAAATTCCCTGGGCTGAGAAAGGAAGCTGGATGCCAGCCTTTTGTCTTCACTGTCTCTTTGCCTGTGGTTAGTATAGAGACAGGGTGATTGTACATGGCATCAAGGCATCTGTCATGCCAGCATGCTGGTGAACAGGGAGATGCCCTATAGTTGTTTACACATCTACAGAGATTTTAAATTTTTAAATTTATTTTTTTTTTAGCCAAAAGTACAGTTATGACTGACAGTCTTATTTCAGGGCTGTAGGAAAAACTTAATTTCCATAGACCTTTTCTAGCCTTACAAATTCACTAGATCTACTTTTTTTCAGATGGGAACTGAGTGTCTAAATCTGTAATGAGGTCATGACCTTCATACAGTCTGTGTTGTGTAAGCCACATCATTGGAAAGGATTAAATCATTTTTCAGGAAGAGTTTATCAGCGCCTGTAGGAAAGGTGAAGGCAAATGTCAGATTATGCATCCAGGGAGGGGAGGGAGCCAGGATGCTTCTTTCTTGATGGTTCTAGAGCAGAAATGTCAGCTGTCACATGCATTGGTTTGCAGAAATGCAACCTTTTGCAGTGATTTATCCCTTTTGTAAATTCTCGGAAAAACAACTAAGCCAAACGTACCTTATTTTGCCATTTTATGCTCATGGAAAAAAAAGCACTCCTGATGTAAATTGAAATGGCAAACCCATTACAAATCAATTATGAAAAATGCTGGTGATTTTCTTCAGCTTTTACTTTCATACTGTTTGCTGTCAGCTGCACAATTTTGCACATTTCAGATATTTTGCAGAATAAAGTTTGATAAGCCAAGGTTCAGAAATCTGGCTGAGACTGGGACACTTTTGTAGTCAGCTTAACCTGAGCATTGGTCTCTGTGAAGTTTGGGCATAGAGAAGCAGCAGTCCCCAAAGACTTGAGCAGATGTTGTTTGCCAAATAGGAAAAAAATGGTAAAAATGATTAGATATTTAGAACAGTGTCTTCGGCATGATGAGATATTTTACCGTTAATTCTAAATGCTGGGGATTTGGCATGTGTCAGGTTTAGTTTTTGGGACATGAAAAAAAGAATGAAATGCTCTGATTGCATTTGAAAGTTGCCAGATAATGAAAACAACAGCCAGGATCTTATTTAAATATGAAACAAATATCAAATGGCATTTTTGGAACCATGAGAAGTGATTGTTGTTGAGATGAGACAAGTGGAGATCAAAAGTTATTGGTTTCTGAAGGAGGAATTCTAGAATATTCTTCAAGCATGGTATGCATAGTTATCTTATTAAAAACTCAGAGAGCAAACAGGTGATAGAAACAATATGTAGGATACTGTCCAGTGTATAGACCTTCATCAATCTTGAGCATCTGTACTCAATTATTTAACTTCTCTGGATATTTTTTTTTCCTGTAGTGCACATTTCTCACTATGAACTAATAGTACATAATAATAAAAACTTGGGTTTCTGCCAGCACAAACAGGGTTTTGGCTAACTTTTAGAGTGTTTGTGGAAGTAGAAAAGCAATGCAGCTGTTGGGTTGGGTACATGCCAACTGAGGATCTATTTCCCAGACAAAAAAATCAAATCGGAATGAAATAATAATCGGATATTTTATGTATCATAGCTTTATGTGGGTTTTCCTTCTGCTTCTGCTGCTGCATGTTGTGACTTTATGGGCTTTGTACCTGGTGACCAGTTGAGACTGAGTAATTGTAGAAGAAACACAGTGTATTTGTTTGTGGTTTTGTTTTTGTTTTGCTTTTTTTCCCTGAGTACTTCAGAAGATGGAGTTTGAGACCTTAGTACGAAAATACTTTGTACGATAGTGCTCTTTGCTTCTGAGATCAATATGAGGAGTCACAAAGCTCTTGAACAAAATTATTGTTGTTGTTTTTTTTTTTTTCTGTGGCTTCGAAGCTGTTTCCATTCCCTGCATGTACAAAGCTACCAAAGCTGCTGTATGCAAGTGAAGCTGTATTTACATGTTGCCAGAAACTGTTTATAATGAAGAGCCAATAACAATAGGGTTAGGGTTAGGGTTTGGAAGAGCTATCCTTTGGAAGAGCTAAATGTCACTGGTTTGTTTATTTGCCTGTTTTATTTAGAGCTGTGAATAATAACACACATGTCTGAGGAAAGCACCTTGTGCTCTGGACACTTTTTGGGAAGCAAATGTGTGGCTGCAGGGAACAGAGGGTGCTGGGGACCCTTCTTCTTGCCCCAAAGAATCATAGACTTCCAGGTTAGAAGGGACCTTAAGGATCATCTGGTCCAACCTTTCTAGGTAGGATGAGGTGGCCCAGCACCCTGTCAAGCCGAGACATTGTCCAGTGTTGGGTGATCTTCCACTTCCTTGTGGAGATTATTCCTATGTCTGACTGTTCTTGTAATGAAACATTTCTTTTGGTCGGTACTTCACATAGTTTCTGAGATTGAAGAGTTGTTTAAAGTAAAACTTTGATGGTTTGATTTTGTGTCACACTACTCAGTTATCTCCCAGGCTTTTCTCATGCTGATCATAAATCTAAGTACTGCCGTGAAGTTTTGTGGAAAAATGTTGTGGTAATCCTTTTAAAGCAGCTGAGGCAACTTAGGTAATTGCAGGAGTGCCAGCTCTTTCCATGGAAAATGTAGAAGCATACAAGACAGCTCTCTAAGTATTAGCAAGCTGCCATGAGAAAGCTGGAGCATCATTACTGTTTCATTTTTAAAAAGATATCTCCCATCTTGCATGAAGCAGCATATAAGGATGTGCACGGAAATACCTACCAACCCCCTACCCCTCCCCCCCCCTATGTAACCATAGATGAAACATCAAAGAACCAAGATAATGACCTAAGTTATTTAAGATGTAGCTTTTCTGGGCTTTTGCTCCACATCCATCATCTTATTTCCCAGGGTTTCAAATTCTGGCCTTCATGCTTTTTCTTCTAGGATGCATCTCGAATTATTTGGTCACAAATGCCCTGAATAACAAATTGACTTAATTTAGATGGCATTAAGGATCTTTAACCCATTTCAAAGGGCAGGGGTGCACTGAAGGCCTACAGGCATGCATTTAGATTAGGACAATAATGATACACATTTCTTTTTCTTGCCTGAAAAGGCCTGACTATTTTATCTATGCATCAGATGAAAGTTTGAGGGGAAAGGTTTCTGTTAGTCTTGTGGGGAGTTGGCCAAAAAAATGTGAAGAATGTAGAAAGGAATTAACAGCTGGTGTCCATTTAAAACTTCCATGTGGGCAAATGCAGGGAGTATGCTCAGCTTTACCTGTCTTCTTTCTCTGGTTAGTGCCCACCAATCCACTAAAGGTTAGTTTAGAAGTGAGGAGACCAATTTGGATGTGCTGCTCTTAATTCTTCTGCCAAGAGGCTAATGAGCAGATGATGTGTGTTTTGCTTGGGGAGGATGAGATACATTTCCTCCTCATTTGGAACCAGTGGCTCAAGCTGTGCTTGGTTACTTGAACCAGAAATCTTGTTGACCTGATACAATTATGCTGTACACTGTCTAATTTGGTGCTTTACTCATATGACTACTGAAATTTTCCTCTTTTACTGGGTAAGGATCATTTTTCAAATAGCTGTCAGACATGTTTCTGGTTTTGCACAGTCAAAAATGTGCACCTTTTCTCTTGAGGGAGAAGTGACCATGGAAGTTTGAGATGGAGCCCTGTGCTCAAGTGCTCCCTGGGCTTTATGTGTATGTGTCAGCACCTGCAGGAGTTAAACCAGTGGTAACGTGATGCTGCTGGAGCAGACAGGCATGTTGTCAGCATGCTCCCTCTTCATCCAAGGCCTTGCTGGGGGCACCTGTCATCCCAGTATCTTGGTGTAAAAAAAATGTAAGAGGAGATTTGTAAAGAGGAGGAAAACACGTCAACTGCAAGAGAAATGCAATACTACTGCTTTGCTCTGTTTCTCAGATTGCTTTCCAGCGAGTTCTGAATACAAATAAATGCTGGTGATCCCTAACCAAGAATTGTTGGTTAGGGTTAACCATGCTGTCTTCATATAGTTTTGCCAAAGCAAAAGATTTCTCATTCTTCTAGTAATTCTGTTTTTGTTTCCTTTAAAAAATAACAGCTAGAATCCATATAGTACCTATAATATCCTTCAGTGATGCACCAAGTTTGTCCTTTGAGAGGCAAAGCTTTGCATGATCTTAGCTGTGACTTGGGTTTCAACATCTGAAGGAAAAGCTCATTTTGGAGCTTTTTTTTTTTAATAAGACTTCTCTGGGACTACAACACTGTCCAGAAAATAATTCTTTACCAGGCCAGTTCTTTGGCCAGAGCTCATAGAGCTGAGTAAGAGTCTCTGGTTAAAGCAGAACTAGGATGACTAGAGAGGTCTTGAAAGCCAAGTGGCAGTATGAGAGCAGGTAGAATTTGTCTTGGCATTGCCATAAAGTAACTATTGCTGTCTAAGTTGCTTCTTGGACCTGTGGTTGCTCCTTGGTAGGTTGGTGCTGGACCTTAGTGTGTTGCTGGAACCAGCTATTAGCTCAGCTATGTTGCCTGCTGTTGCATTATGAAGGATGTCAGCAAATTTTACCCCATTCCCACCCCCAGAATCTGTTTTTTGTCATTTGTTTGCTAATTCATAACCTGCTGACTGTGTAGCAGGTTATTTCTTCCAAGCTGTCTCTTTAAATTGCTTCCATGCTCTGCCTGCCTGGCTGTAAAATATCACTAATAAACAAAGCCCAGAACAAAAGCCTACACAACAAAACATCCTTTTCTCCCCAGGCGTCTCCCTGGGTGCGGTTTCCCACTGCTGCTCTGCAGTTGGGAGGCAGAGCCAAAACAGCTCGGCCTCACTCTTCCTGCCCTGGGATCTGTCATAAGGCAACTGCCTCCAACCAGCACCTCAGCGGAGGGAGGAGGTGGCCTGTGCACAGTCTCTTCCCTCAAGTTCTTCTCCTTGGTTTAGAGTGATGGAGCATTTTCTCTGCCCTAAAATAAGCTCCGATGTAGAAGAGGATTGTCTGGTGGCGAAGCAGTATCGCTTGAGATTACTCCCTAGTTTTGTGTCCTCTCCCTCCTAGGCACACCTAGATTTCCAAGCCATGAGCATGCTCAGCCTCCCATGACTGTGTCTTGTTCTGGCTGTGCCTCAGCTTAGCACTGTGGCATGACCCGTGTGGGCGTTGCGTCCTCCTCCCTGTGGGAAGGAAACTGTGAGCTCCTGGGGATTCAGGGGAGGGAAAATGGTGCAGAGCCTGGCCAGAGGCCCTGGTTCACTCCTACTCACCTAGAGGTTGAACGTATGTTGCTTGGGCTGGGACGTGCATGTTGCCCTGTTTCTCCCTGGCAAGTGAGCCTGGATGTACACCCAACTCATTTAGACCGTGGTAGCCAAGTCCTATAGACTTCTTTCTTTCTTTCTTTCTTTCTCTGTTACATTCTCATTTTGTTCAAGTTGATCAAACACCTCTCAGTGCTTGAGGTGTTGATTTGGTAAAAAAACTAATTTTCTGCTGCACCCCTTTTGTATTTGGCCCTGTTAGCATTTTATAACGTTCCAGCAGCTGGGCAGCAGTGCTGGAAAATAGCATTTAGTATCCTCCAAACAGGTTGTCTGTGGTTCATGCTTCTGACCTCCAGTGGTTCCAGTCACAAAGAAAACTATGCATGTTTATTGACAGTCAAAGAAGTTGGAAGATGTATTTAATAACATGGCTAGGAAGGGTGGGGTGTGGAAATGGAGAGGGAAAACAGAAGTGCAAAGAGACAGCATTTGGCTGGCTGAATCCTCAGGCCTGACTAATTGGCAACCCTCCTTCTGTAAGGAGGTCAGAGCTATCACGTCTCAGGTTCCCCGAGAGAGACAGCAGGAGAAGGGATATGCTCACACATGTAAGTGTGTCAATTCACTATAGACAGGTTTGAGTTAGTTATTGCAGGCTCAGTTGTCCTCTCGTTACAAATGTTCTGTCATTGTAAATGTCATTCAGGCCACTTCTGTATAAGACCTCCTCAGCAGGAGCAAGAAGTAAGGCAGAAACCTCGGGTGTTCCGGCTTTATGAATGAAGAAGCCAAGTAGCACAGCATCTCTAGTCCCTTTTCTGTCCCCAGAAACTCGGCTGAAGCTTTTTAATTTGAATTAATATAACAAATGTAAACATACAACTATAAATTTAATGGTCACATGTAGGCAATCATAATATTTATTGAATGATCAAATGACTTCAGAGTTTACATTTTTTTCCAAAGGAATATTTCATGTTAGGTCACAGGCTAGCCAGACACTTAGGCCAGTGTTGTTTATGTGATGGCTGTCATTGGCCTGCGATGAGCTGGGCACCACCTGGCACTGCCAGTTTGCTGGAGTGCTGGTTGGAGCACTATCAAAATAAACAGGGATCTCACCAAGGGCATTCAGGTTGTCTGACACTTCCTGCCAAGTCAGGGTTGTGGCTAGAGCTGAGGTGTTAAGGATTTTCTGCTGTTCTCCAAGCACAGACAGTGATACATTCGTCTAAAGAAGAACCAAATGTCTGACAGACTTTGTGCAGCAGGAGCGTCTTGGTTTTCAGTCCTTTGCTGACACACAGCTGGTTTCCACAGCTCTGTGCTCTGTTTCTTCTGAGCTGGGTCATGAGAGAATAAATACCAGAAAATGGGAAACTCCTTTCTGAGGGCAACTGGTTTTCATTGCAACTCTGCTCTGCATGGGCACTTGAAAACCACTTAAAACAGACTTTTGTTTTGTTCCACTGAGGAAAAAGGTAAATACCACTGTAGGCATTTGCCCTATATTTTCACATTCTTTTGGTGAAGGTCAACCCACAGATAGCTTCTAGAACATGATAATCCAAATACTGTCCTTTAAATTCTCAGTGACTCTGGAAGGAATTTTTTTTGGTGGAAGCCTGTTGATAACTATTGAAATACTTCAACTTCCCTTCTTGCCAGACCATAAGGTAAGATGTCCCAGGTGTTGTCCACCAGCTTAAAGACCCATCACATTCATCTGTGAGTACAGGATTCTTTAGAGGCATTTGGAAAGAGCGCCTTTGCCTTGCCACGTGATGAAGATTGAGAAGGGTAAGATGCAGAGGCTTTTAACAAAATTACAAGGTAGTTTGAAATCTGAATGCTTCTTTGAATCAAGGTTGCACATCCATGTAAGTACCTGCTGGGAGAGGTGCCCATTCATAAATACAGGGACAGGCATATACTCACATATTTGTCTCTTCTGTTTTAATTGTGAAATGTTTGAATTGTGCTAAAGCTGAAGTGTGTACCAGAATAAATGTTATCTTGGTAGTGGGATCCTACGTAAGAAAGGTCCTTCCAGTAATTCCAGAAGGGACTGAGCTGACCTGGAGCCTGCTTTATTTCAGCTCCAGTTGATTTCCTCTTGTTGATTGCATTTGGCTTGATAGGGACCTTTTGTGCTGGGTATAGTGGGCATATTATTAACCCAGCCTATTAATATTTTTTAATCACTTTATCTTAGCTTACTACCATCAGAAGATTTTTGCTATTACAATTTTGAATTTATTAAAACGTTCAGGCAATTCCATGGTCAAAAATTTCTCCGCAAATGTTTTATAGTAAAATAAGTATGTGGGCTGTAAAAGTTGAAGGGCTCTTGGCCTGCTGACAATCATATTCCTCAAAAAAAGTATTGACATGCCATCTGTTCGTTTCAGATGACCCCACAGATCAGTGTGCACAGGTGCACAAACATGTATTACTTGTCCTGTAAAACCCTAACAGCATTCAGGGTGCTATTCCAGTCACTGTTTGGAACATAGGCCCTGATTTTGCTGCTCATTTTTCACGTTTCGGTTTCAAAGAGACCAATGGCATTTGCTTTTGGACAGTCAAGCACTAGAGCAAGTCTGCAAAGTTTGAATAACAGGTTCAGAAAGCAGATTTATTTAAAACTCATGAACTGGCACTTGAGTCTTACTTCTCGGAAGTATTTTCAGTAAGCCAACGCTTTGTAAAAGGCACTTTCTGGGTGGGTTACCCTACACAGAAATGCAGCTTTTTTTGAAAACAGGTGGGAGATCTGTTAACTGGGACACAGAAGTTAACAAATGATAGATGCAGAAATGGAGGTGGGGAGAGAAAGTGTAGAGCAGAGCTGTTGAGCTGGTCCCCCCTGGTTGTTTCCAGCTAAGCCATTTGCATAGCAGGACACTCCCAGATAACCTAGTAATTCAACAGGCTGCCTTTAGATGACTTAAGAAAGACTCTATGAAGGTGATGAAAGTGGTTTTTAAAAGTACTTGTGTAAGAGTGCGTAAATTGAAATCTGTGGGGATTTCTTATTGACTTAATTAGAAGCAGAAAATAGGATGACAGGTTTTAGGAAATGCCCAGATGATGTTTCACAAGACAAGGTTTTTTTCATGCTGAGTTTTTGGCCACACTGGGTATGAAGGTGATTTATGAGATTGATTGAAACTGTATTTAATCCATGGACCTCACTGGAGCAGCCATGGACTAGCTTGTAATGTACTCTTCCTTGAGCCTAACTTTACTCTTAAAAAAATATTAATTTGCGTAAATCCATGAGGAAGGAGGCTGAGTACTCTGTATTGTGATTGAAAACAGAGTAAAGAGGTTGGATTCTTTAAGCCTGGGACTAGCATTCACAGTTTGTGGAGCTTTATTAACACAATCCTTGTGTGTTAATGTGCCTCTGTGTGTAACTCAGTGCAGACTCTGTCTTCCTCCAGTCTCTGGATCCCCAAGGACTTTCCCTTTCAGCAGAGATGGAAGAATATCCATCACTAAAAATATGCTGAGGGCTGATTACCAGAGCCCTCCCCACCTTCTTCTCTTAGCAGCTTGACAAAATGTGTTTTACATTCTTCAAGTGATGAGGGGGAAAAGGAAGGGCAGTCCCAGAAGGCATTTGCTTCTTACTCCACCCATAAGTGTTATGTGTGGGTAATGTTCTGTTCTGCTTGATTGTACTCTTCTTTATTAACTTCCTTTAAAAAAAAAAATCCAACTTTCCACATAAAATATCTCTGGGGGGGGGTGTTTCTGGTTTATTCTTTTCATGGTTTGTATATAGTTGATGGAGGGGCTTGGGCTTCCCTAGGTGATGGCTCAGGAGCAATATTTAATCTGGAATGCTCCACAAGGAAATGTAGGAACCTGGAGAGTCTCACCCTACAACTCCTGTTACACATCTGATCTTGGACAAAACCAGTATGTAGCCTCTCCCATCACCCCTTCTTCAAACAGTGTTGGCACATTATGGGTTGCTTTAATGCTTAAATTTGTAGCCTTAATGTAGAGAAAATAGACTAGAAGGATTTAATGCTCCTTACTAGAAAAACTTACTGGAAAAACTTGAAACAGAGATTTGGTTCAGGTTTACTAATTAACTTCTTTGCAGTCATTATTAGTTCCTCTCTGCTCTTGGCTGGGACACAGGTTGCTTAATTGTAAGCACTGCATCTGCTGAACCAGTTTGAGTCTTTATCCTGTACATGACACACACTGGTTGTGGGTGTGTAACAGTCACCCCTGCTGAAAACACGCAGGTTCCCAGCACAGTGGGCTGTATTTTTGTTTACAGTGAACACTGCAAACACTTTTTGAAGTTGTTTCAATGCTTGTGTAATATGTACCAGTCTCCCAGCTAGACCATGGTGTCCTGGGGACCTCAGAAGGAAAATAAAAGCCTGTAAACCACTCTTAACTCCTTGGTTGCTGGCTTTCAAATGATGGGTTATCCAGGACGGGGAAAGTGGACCTCACGGGTGGAGGACAGGCTGCATGATTTTAATGACCTTTGCACATTTTTCCAGCCTGTGTTGGGAATAAAGAGGCTTCAGCCTTGCTTTGTTTGTGCATTCTTGAAGCATCTGTGCCCTACAAGCTGATTGTGGCACTTTGGTCCCTGATGGCATAGCCTGTCTGCCTCTTTCCTGTGGCCTCTCAGGGTGCTTTCAGCTTTCAGCCTTCAAGTCCTGGAGCCTGGACAGCCAGAAGAGACAGAACCAGAAAGTGGGGTGATGGAGACAGCAATAAGGAAAGGAGAGACAAAAGAAATGGAGCGCTCTTGGGTTGGTTGGAAAATGCAGGAAGAGTATGATTCTGTTTGCTGAAGAAAAGGTGGTATTGGGAGCCAGCCCCTGCAAGGTAGGAGAGGATATTGGAGGTCAAGGAAGTTAAGGCCTTTCTATATTAGTACTTTTATTATTGTGCAGTTAGTTTAGCAGCTGAAACAACAAGCCAAAATATAAGTGATTGTGTTGCCCACACTGCCCTGCAGGACAAGGGGAGCTTCCTTCTCTGCAGACCATGTTGTAGTTGATACCACAAGAAGCACTGGCCTCTGGACTGAGCATGGAGACAGGTTGGAAACAACTCCTTAACTTCAGGTCAGGAAGTGGGTGCTACTGAGACATTCATTTTCCAGTCTTTCCAAGCTTTACTTTGCTTTTTCAACTCTGCTGTTCTCTAGAGCTGTGAGTTTGTAACTAATATTTTTTGAAAATACTTGCAGAATTAGGCTTGGGGGAGTGTTTGAATATGATGTAATTTTACATGCAATCTTTTGCTTCTCCAAAGATGTTGACATATTGACCTGCCGTTAGGTCAGTTCCCTTTCTGTGGAAGCCAAGGTGAGAATTTCACCCTGATGGGGAGATGGGATGTGTCTGGCTGCTGGGATCTCAGAAGATCCATTCTCCAGCTTAATTAGGGGTTTTAAATGTGATTTTAAAAAAATAATAATGTCTGTTTTGCTGCTGTTAGGAGGGAGCTGAATAGTGCTCAGAATAAAGATGAAGTTCGGTTACACCTTAACAAGATTTTCCTCCTTTTAATAATAATAATTACTCTAAAGTGAATTTGTTGCTAAAGAGCTGGACTAATTACACTGGTCCAAGTCATCAGTAGGAGAAAAGCAGTACAGACTGGGATTGAAGGCATCCAGAGGTGGAAGTCCTGCAGAAAGGGTAATTGAATTGTTTTCTCTGCTCATCCAGCCTTGGTTGTGGAGAACAGGTGATCTGTAATTCTAGTTTCTTTGATGTACGGATCTGATATGCAGGACATGGTGAAAGACAGTTCTGTTGCAGTGTTGTGCTCATGCTTGTCTCTGGACCTATAGGTGAAAGTCTGTATCCCATTTTCAGTCCTCTCAGCCATTCAATCATAAACAATTTATCTTAACTGTCAGAAAAACTGTGATACGTTGGACTGCATTAGCCAGGAAAGAGTCTATTTACATAACTAGTGAGAGCGTTTGGGGATTGCTATTCAGAACAGTTTCTTCAATCATAACACCATAGAAACCTCTTTACAATCCTTAGTAAGAGTAACATGAAACTAACTACAGCTTAGAATGTTTCACGGAAGAATAGTAACTCTTGAAAAAATAATGTTTACTTTAAAGATAAATGTAACTATTAGGAAGTAGTTCCAGATGTGTGGTTGTGGCAGAATTTTAGTGATTATAGTCTTGGCATGTTTAATGATAATTGCATTTAAAAGTAGCCAATGAATTTTTTTTAAATGAATTCATTCTTCAGATGGTCTGAATCAAACTGTTTATTTTCTATTATCTGAGAAACAAACAGAGCAGAATCTGGTTTATTTATGAAAGTAAATACAAAAGGTCTGACCCCTGGATATTGTCTTTGAAAACTGTCTGAGAAAATGCTCTTCCTGGTAGCTGATTGTCTTTTCAAGCCATTTCTTGTTTTTGAAGAGAATGCCAACCCTTCCGCCCTCAAATTATGCAATATATGTTAAAGAATTCTTTGAAATGAAGTGGTTTGATTTCTTTAGTCTCATGAGATCTTCTAGTATTGTATCAACTGCAAAAGGTGATAGTGTTGTATCAATGAGGGTTTTTAAATATATAAAACTTGTCTTTGGCCATTGTGGTGGGCCTGTGTTGTGTATCTGGGGGACTGTAGCAGTTACGTGCTGTTTTATGAGCTCACCCGGGTGCTTGCTTATCCCTGTAACTGGGGATTGCTCGTGTCTCTGAGACCCAAGTGCAGAGCATTGTCATGTAGGTTTAGGAGGATGTGGACTAACTGAGAAATCCCAATGCCTTCTTTCTCTGGTTTTGAACCCCATACAGAGGCCACTTGGAGTCCAATTGTGAGTGGTAATGAAGTTGGCACCTGCAGTTTCTAAAATGTCTTATCAGCAGGCTGGTGTCTGTCATATTCTGAAAATGTGTTTGTCCTCTATTAATACTGCTCGGGACATTGATAGCTGAAATTCATGTTAGGTTTGTCTCCCCACAGAAAGCAGTGTTCCTTTGTTAGATTGGCATTTCAGCTTAAAGCCAGGGCAGGATGTTTAAATTACAAAGGTTGTACCTGGTGGAGCACAGGCTTTCTTCTGTCCCTGTGCTTTCTGCTGCTGCTACAGATTCTATAGAGATTTCTTGCGAGGGTGTTAGTGGGCTCTTTGCGCATGAGTGGAGAGTGCTGCAGTAAGCTAATGGTGCACAATGCGATGGGCTCCTGCTTTGTGCTGACTATAGTCATTAAAACAAATCTCCACTCACAAAGTACTTGTTGAGGTCATCAGGCAGGGGAGGTCTGACCAAATAAAATTATATATTGATGAGGAGTTAGTGCAAGTAACACGTTGGGCTTAAAATAAACATCGAAATATGTGTGTGTATGTTACAGACAGAGAGTTTTTTCAGTTTGTCTTTCAAGTGCAGGGCTAATTTAATGTATGACAGATAGCACTTGAGGTCACTCAGCTACATTAAGAGCTCCAGCAAATTTCTCAAACATTTTACCCCATTACTCTCTGGAAGCCTGCAGACAGTGTTGGTCTTTCTGCTGGTCAAATAAGGACACCAGTGTCTTAGAAACAAGGTCTGCTATGAGAGCCCAGCCCACTGCAGGACCTCCATTTCTGCAGTAAGAAGCCTGGAGAGTTCTGCTGGAGTTTGGATTTAGCTTCCTTTCCTACTCCTGGGGGCACCAGGGGGTTGTGCAGGACCAGAGCTGCTGTAGAAGTGTTAAGAAAATTTGGTTTTCAGCACAGGCTGAAAGCGTTGGTTGCACATTATGTAGCTGGGTCTTTCTTTGGAAGAAGGCATAGGAGCTTTTTTTGGTTAGGCTTGAATTATGTTATCCTCACCTTACCACAGAAGTGCTTTGCTGCAAGGTACTTATTTTTATCACTGCAGTGTGTGGCTGCTACCTCTCTCTGCTGTCCCTGTGTCACTGAGCCACATCCCAGAAAAAAGACCTTGATGTCAGGCACTGACAGAGGCACTGCTTTTATTTTCAGTATCTCTACAGAATCAGAACAAGGATGCAAGTTTTCTAGCCCTGTAGGTGTGGGATGGGATAACAGGCCCATTTCATGCTCACTTTAACTTTATCTGGGATAGGTTTTGCTTGTGTGATGCTCAGGAAGGGTAAGAGAAATGGTAAAGCATGAACTATAGTTAAATTTATTCAGGATCCTGTTAGATGTACATCTAAAGACAGATCATACAGGGATAAATAAAATCTGATGGCTTGTAGCATCTATACTGAATTAGCATGTCGCTGCATCCTGGTTTTAGGGTCACTGCTTTTATTTTTGCAGTTTGAGCTACTGCTTTTCCAGTGGCATATTTCCTCCTCTTCATTTGGCCGTGATGAATACGTAAAACTGAAAAGATTGAAACTGATGCTGTAGAAGAGTCTGATTCCACTTGTTGTTTATACCAGGGTTACTCCGTGGATTTAATTGGAATTAACCCTGATTTATGCCTGCATACAGGAATCAATGAGAGGCTTTTGTCCAGGCTTGATACTTGATGAGGATCTGGCTGTGAATGCTGTGCAGAAATGTTTTGGGTAGGATTTAATCCTTTCTCTCCCCGTCTTTGCTTCATCCTTTTGTTTGTTCATGGCTGCAGAATCCATCTGGCTGAGGAAAGACCCATCCATCCCCAGAGCTCTCTGATGGAAAATGTCAGCCTGGGTGTGGGCAGTGAAGGAATATAATTTTAAAGACCTTTTCCAGAGCAAGTTTTTTCATACTCTTTCGTTCTGTTGGCAGCTTACCATAACTAAAGCGATTCTCTTCCCACCTTTTGTGAAGATTGAATCACAAACAGGATTCAGCAGCAGCTTTTTACGTAACAGCCTCGAGCATGGCTCATTTCCCATTTCTGTGCAAAATGAAAGGATTATTTTGCAAGAAAATATATGAGGAACCTTCTCATCTGTGGTGGGGAACAGGGAGAAAATCAACCTGGCCTTTTTATCCTAACACTGTCAGAAAAATCAGTGCCTCTTTTGTGCGTGAGCAGTGATAGTAAATATATTGCTTTTCCCCTGTGAGCTGTATTTATGTCAGCTGCAGGATATATACAGTTTTTTTGGACTGAAGGTGGGCCTGTTAAAGCCTTCCCTTCACCCTCCTGCAGGGATATGTCGGGACGAGGATGTTGGGAAATCCTGTGCCGTGCTCTACTCCCCTGCGTCAGTAGGTGGCACCAAATGGCCTTCCAGGGCCACCGGTGGCCCTGGGCTTGTCCCCTCTTCGCCAGCTGGTAGCAGGTGGATCTACAAACTTGAGAGATTTTTCTGGGATACTGTCTTAGGACTTCCTGTAATGTGACAGTTTCTGTTAAAACGTAGTCATGCCCCCTTTCCCAAATATTTAACTGCATTTATTGTAGCTGTTACGTTTTTATAAAGGTGAGTTGTGTGTTTGCTCTTGGATCCTTCTTAGCACTGACTTGGGAGGGATTTGGTTACGGTGGATGCAATGCAGCCGCTACTTCACTCCCAGGGATGGAGAGAGCTTTGGAGCGATGCTTCCAGGCCAACGCAGGGTTCGCAGCCTCAAGTTTTACAGCCGTTTATAACCTCCCTCTGCTTCCCCCAGAGGAGGTGTTAGGCTCTTTTATATTTAGTGCTGATAAGTACATGCAAATTCCGATTAGAAAATGGTATGAATATGCTAACAGTACCCGACTGCTTGAAAGAGGAGAACCTCGTGAAAAGTTGCGTTGGTGGGCTACCATTTTGTTGCTAGGGAGAGTTCAAAGCAATGCATCAGTTAGTTGTTTTTATCTGGATTAGTACATAAATAAATTCCCAGGACCCATCACAAAGTCAGCATTTGCATGTGAAGAAAGTAACATTTCTTCAGATGTATGTTAAAAGGCTTCTGCTGGTCAAATGCTTATATGACTTTTTAAGCATTTGCATGTTTTTCATCAAAATTGGCACCACTTTGTGAAGGTGTTGAGGTCTTCTTCGCACTTCAGGTTTTTCTTAGCTCAGTTATCCATGGCTCCGTATGCTTACGTCAACATTCACAGATTTATAAAGCCAACAGGTTGCTTTTAAGAATAACAATTGTGAAAGTATCTCACTGCACCATTTCATAGATGTTCCACTTTGTGCAGAGTTGGATGTGACAATTCTGCATATGTGTATGCAGCAGAGCTACTGACTTGAAATGTTGCTTTTGTGAAGTACTTCATGTTTTAAGAAGACTCGGAGCACTAGTTGCTTTCTGATGGACTGGTTGGTGGCTAACCTGTTCTTGAGCTTGTGCCCAGCCTTTGAATAAGTCACTGATTTTTGAAACCAGAAATCTTAAGCTTGACTTTGACTACTTTCTTCCAATACATGTGTCTTGTTTAAATCATAATTGTGTATTTTTCTTTTACAGAGGTTTTTAAGAAGAATCTGATGCTGAGAATAGGTTAAGAAGACTCAAGATGACGACAACAGTAGCGACAGATTATGACAATATTGAAATCCAACAGCAGTACAGTGATGTCAACAACCGCTGGGATGTCGATGACTGGGACAATGAAAATAGTTCTGCTCGACTGTTTGAGCGATCCCGCATCAAGGCCCTAGCTGGTGAGTGCTCACTTCATGGGTAAACCTCTGCTGCTGTATCTATGTGTTAGCACAGGTTACTGTCTTTGGTGCTCATACTGTGTTGGTACACTAGAGATGAAACTTCCCTGTGGTCAAGTGCAGTTGGACGTAACAATTTTTTAGACTGCATTATCCATTGACATCAGTGAGGCATGATGGTCTCGTGTTGCTTTGCAGGATGTGCTCATATCTGACGTTTGGCAAACACTTAGCTCTTGATTTGCTATGAAGACTTCTTTGCTGTAAGCACAGGAGAGCAGATATTTAATACATGTATCTTACTTTTTTTCAAATTAGAAATTGTATTGACTCTGTTTCTCACCTTGTCAGTCTTATAAGTTATGAATAATTTTGACTGTATATTTGAATTCTTCTGATTTAGTTTCTTAGATTGGCAGTGATGTTGGTTGCCAGATTTGGATCTAGAATTCTTTAAAATATCTTCATCTGGAGGTGTTCAAAACATCTCACCTGTCCTGAAATGGAGGAATGTGGTAGAGGGAGGTAGCTGTCATTTAGCAAATAATGATGAAAGTACACATTTTTCTGAAGAATCAGGGCTTCTGAAATATATTCTGTCTTCTGCTGAATTACACTCTAATCAGCAGAGAAATGAAATTTGGTTGGGTGATTTTTTTTTTTTTTTAAACATTTGATTATTGCATATTAAAGGCTGTACATTAACCAAATTTGTTTACGCATCACGGAGATTATGTTGTGACCTCTCAGCTCGGAGGCATTGCCCTGCAAAGCAATTTTTATGCATTCTGTAAATGATTTCCCGACTCTTATGGTAGCATGCCCACATTCCTGACCTCTGAACAAAATGCCTTGGTAGCGTGGGACATACTGTAAGCATGGAAAACATCTCAAAATACACTGAGCTCCCTGGTAGTGAAATGTTAGTTACAAGGACAGTTTTAAACCAAACACTTGAGAATGTGTTGGAGAAGGTTTATTAAATTAGCTGTTCTGAGGTGAAGGTATCTTCTGTTTCATTTGTGATTCTGATGAGCCTGGCTCTGGAGCACGATGTGCCCTTTCTCCTCTTGATGTTGGCCATGGGAGTGCATTGGGTGCAGGATGCCTTAAGGTGCTGGGCACAGGGCAGGATCAGGTTTGGAGCTGAGCCCTGGGGAGATGCAGCAGTTCACAGAGGTGGGCAGAGAGCAGATCATGTAACTCCTACTGAGGATAGTAATTTTATCTGCTTGATGGAACTGCTCGCAGAAAGGATGTGTGTTTAGATTTTGCTATCTTCAGAAGACTTTAGCAGCAGTTCTCATTGAAGCCTGGATTTGAAATTACGGGTAAAATGCCTGACCTGCAACAGGGCTGTGCTGAGTGGGGTCAGAAGCAACATTACTGGTGCCTGTGTAGGCAGATGGGTATAAACCACTACAAGACAAGAAGAATCTTGACTTGTTTGGGTTTGGTTTTGTTTTGTTGTTTTTTTAATAGAGTTTGATCTTGTTATGGAAGAAAATATGTTTTACTTCTGCCATGCTGGTGGTTGTAGGCTATTGGGAGGGAAGTGCTTTTAGTACAATGCTCACTAGTTACATTTGGGTTTCCAGATCTAGGCTTTGTTGCACTTGGTTGTTCCACTTACTTTTGTGGCAAGCAGAGCTCCCCACCTGTGTAATGAATAATAAACATGAAACTCTTATTTCAAGGAGAAGTAATGTAAGGAAAGTACTTGAATTATTTAGATAGCCTAAAACAAATACTGATGTTAAAGCAAATAATTTTGATGAAACTTCAATTCAGAGGAATATTTAAACATTTTCCTGGAGTATGACTTTTTTTATTTATAAGTGTTACTTATAGTTATTTTGATTTGATACATTTCGTATCTGTAATTCTCTGCTATTAGTGTTGAGAGTACTGTGTGCTGCCAAAACTTGGCTTAGCATACTGCACTGCTGCAGCACTGCTTGAAAGCCTGACCATGATGCAGGGAGTGAGGAACAAGGAGAGGTTTGTATTGCAAATCAAAGGTTATAGTTAAAGGCTGAGCCATGGTACTGCTCCTGGCACCATTCAACATAAATGTTCGGATATGCTGTCTGGTGGGTAATCTTCCCTTGCATCTCACCAGAAAGGCACTTCCCAGTTTTTAACAGCTGCAGCCTGGAGCTAGGATAGCAATGCTTTCTGTCATTGCACTCCTAAAATCGAGACAGGCTCTCTCTGGAAAGGTATGCTCTGATTCAGCTGCTTGTCACAGGATTAGACACAATAATCACTGGGTGAACGCCTGTGGCTGGTAGTGCGTGCACAGCCATCCTGGGTGATATCAGGAGGTTCTTCTGGGTTCTAAAACTCATAAATTTGACTGTTTATCAGAGCACCACTTTCTCCTGGGTGAATTTCACTGCTCTCTGAAGCAGAAGGAGTTGCGCCTCATGGGCAGGGCAAACTTTTTGCAAATATGAGCATCTTCACACATCTCTGAGACTGTCCATCTTCTGACAACAGCATTTTTCTCTCCACAGGCCCTAGATTAGTTGTATCCTGAGACTGCCTGTGGGTGTGCAGCTCTTTCAGTATGTCTGCCCTTTACTGAAGTGACAAGATAAATTAAAAGACTATCAATGTCTTGCAGTATATGAAATGCACATGTATCATTATCTCCTTGGCCTCATATGAAAGGTTTCACAACAAACCAGGCAGAGATTCTTATGCCCTGTCTAGAAGCTGCAAGGTGATGTGTTCAAAAGTAGAGCAGCTGTAGGCGTTTCATAGTACCTGATGAATGGCTCCCTTCTCAATGGGAATCTGTTGGTGCAAGCATCTTCTGTCCACATACTTACACAAGTTGTGAAATACCTCTGTGGTGATGGTTCCATCTTGTATTGATTCTAGTTTACTGTAATTTGAATACAGCTTCCTTTAAGGTGAAAAAAGGCAAAGTGGAGAGGCGAGAAATGAGTTCTATAGCCAGAGAGTAAAACTTTGCTCTAGAAGGAATTGTGATGACCCCATGTTCCATCATGATGTTGAAGTACTTAATCAGCAAATCACGAGATGGTGGTCAGAATAATCTATGGTTAGACCATAGAGTGGATTGGAGAAGCAGAGATAACATAACATAATAATATAGAAAAATACTACTGTCATCTCAGCAGCAGCTAACCGATACTATTGAAGTGGTCTATATACCATGAAAACCAGAATGCAAAGGATTGTTTCAGTTTAAAAAGAAATAAATCATCTGCTTTCAAGTCAGCTTTCAATCACAATCCAGATTTGAAGGGATATGCAACCAGATTGGTTGCCACTCATGTTGAACTAAGTCACTCTGCAACTGATATGAGAAGAAGGTAATTGATGCCTACTTCGAAAATTAAGATATCCCACTGTAGGAAATCATCTTTCACCTGTCCTTGTTCTCTGTTCTTCGGAAGGTCTTGCTGGAAGACCAGGTAATTTTATCTGCTCAGTAGAAGCCAAAAGGATATCATGTTTGCGTAAAATTCTTCATTCACAAATTCTCAGGTGTTGGATTTCGTCTCTCAAGGGCCATTAGCTAACAAGATTTGCTGTGCAGCACCTTGGTGCATCATGCTCTTGTGAAAGCATTAAGAAACAGTTCACCTGTTTGGCCGAATTTGTCACACTTAGTCTGGGACTGTGACATTCAGATGTGCCATGCTCACTGTCTCAGATGCTGCTTTCAGGTAGCATGAGAACTGTCACCTCAAACTTTCCATTTCTCCAGTTAGCTAATTCAGTATTAAAAAATTCCTGGTTAAAGTTACTCGTTTTTCTGCTCATTTGTAATTTGTCCTTTTGTCCTCTGGGTTCACTTGAATGACCAGAAGGTCTGCAACTCAGCTGCCTGGCATATGAATTAGAAACAGTTTCAAAGTTTATAAATTAAAGAGGCATATCTTCTTACCACAGGACAGGTAGAGCTGTGTGTTCCTTATTCAGGCCACCTGAGTGACTGTGCAGTGGTCAGGACACTTGCTAGTGTTGCACGTTATTTTTCATGAACCTTACAGGGAAATACAGGTAAGGAGACTGTGTTAATCCTGTAGCTTTCCTTGATTGTCACTGTCATGCACAGAGAAACAAGGCCTGTCATTCATGCCAGTAACTTAAATTATCCCAGAAGCAAACGGGAAGAATTTTAGAAAGTGTTACCTAAGTTACACAATAGAAAAGTTTTTCTTTTTGTATAGGGCAATATGTGTTCTTAAGGATAAAAAAAGATAGAGGAAACTTTCAGTGTGAAAGTGAAAACACACGTGGGGCTAGTTAGCCCTTTGGGTCCTGATATTTAAGCCATTTCCCTCCTCCGCTCCAGTGTGAAAAGTCAGCAGAAGAACACCCAAAAAAACCAAAAAGGAAGATCCCACTTGTATGACCCTTCAAGTATTGGGCACCTGCATGTCCCTGTACTTTAGCATCTTTCTGGAGCAAAGTTGCTACTGTTTCTCTCTGGAATAGAAAAAACCTGCACAGTCAGAAAGAAGTTTCAGGTCTCAAGTCAATAATGAAGGACAAAATACAATGATTTAGAGTTTAAGAAAATAAACCTTTGATTTATTCCTGGCTTTGAAAAAGCATACTGAAAATTCTCTCTTGTGGGACATTTCAGGAATACCTTGCACCTGAGCTATCTGGGACTTCGAAAATCAGTACACTAATTTTAATAACAGTAAGTGGTTAAGGAAAGAGAACAGAGCAGTATGTTGATGCTTGTAAATCAGGTCTGACGGGTGTGTGAAGGATTAGTTTGACATTAAACAGAAAAGAAAACCTTATAGCAATGAAACTGCAGATGGATCTTCCCAGTGCTGGCATTGCAGTGGTGGTTCTTAGTTCATGTTTTTGTTTTGCAGCCAGAGACTTAATGCAGACTTAGGCAGGTGAGCATGGAAGAGTTGATTTTGAAAAAATCTAACTTTGCTCAGAGAAAAAGTGATGGAATTGTTTCAGAAGAAAGTTTTCCAAATGTCAACCTCACCCAATGGTTTCCTTCTGAATTATTCTTTTGGAGTGCTTTCTCAGCTGTAGTTTCAAAACTATGGTATCTTACCAGAATCTGTAGGAGTCTAGAGTTAAAAGCAGGAGTATCATTTTGTATGTTCTGTGTCATGCAGGCTTCAAGAGCCCAGCAGCAGAGAAGCTGCTGTACTTACGCATGACACCTGGCCAGGACTACTGATGAACACTGAGGTCTTATCAGAAAACATGAAAAAGCCTAACCCATCTGTCACTGCTGATTAATGTGTTTGCTTTCAAAGGTGCTGGTGAAGAGCTGTTCCTAAAGCAAATGGCAAAATCCAGACAATAAATAGCATTTTGTTCTTAGCATTTTTATTTTGAAAGATCACAAAAAGAAGTGTCGCTGTATGCCTACCAGTACATGAAATAACTTTCAAGCAAATGAGAACAACTTGCCCCATCAAGATGTAAATTGATACAGAGGTCATTTGTATCTCATTGCCATAGTAACATGATTTTTTTTCTGATCCGCTACGCATAGTCCTGGGGGTTTGCTTTCTTTCTTTAGAAGCAAAACAAGTAGTGTACAAACTACATGGAGGTGTAAGTCAGATTCTGTGTGGTCTGATTAGACATCAGAGCCATGATCTAATATAGCTTCCTGAGTACAGTGCCAAGCTTCTGAAAAAAAGTACTACTGAGGAGTTTGCTGCAATCAGCCATGCCTGTCTACTTCATGTCTGGTATTTATGATTGCTTAGTAACAAAGTGATGCATGGGAGTGATTGTGTCCTGGTAAATAACACTAATCCCACGCACATTGCTCAGGCAGGACAGCAGAGCTGGAAAATAGACTTTTTGGTTCTTTGGGGAGGGAGCAGTTCCTGGCAACCCCACTCTGGAAAGTCTGACATCTGTGGTCATTTTACATCTGGGATTAAATTCTTTAAAGTTTAAGCAATATCGAGTTAGACATGTGCAGAAGAGAACTCAGCATCCTGCCAGCAAGGCAGCCTGTATTGATCGATCTTTAGTTCTTTGAATTCCTGTGCATTAAGCTCCTGGTCTGTAATACAGGTAACATCTCTGATTCTCATGGTCACTGTTGGAGAACTCCAAACATACACCAGTCCTTAGGCATAAAGGGCTGACTGTGCTTGGTCATCAACTCAGTAATTTAGCAAAAAAAGGCACACGAATATTCTGTACTGTGGTTAAGAAATGATTGAATATAGAAAGTAATCTGTACCTGGAGGAAGAAGATGGAAAACTAATATATGTACATACAGTTTCCACTTCTAGGATATCACCACTGAAGCACACATGGGGGTAATCCCGATAGCATGTACATCTGCTTTATCAGATGGGTATTAGACCCACTGGCAGGGCACTGACTTCCATTATGTGCCTGCTTACTCACACTGATCTTAGCTGAGAACTACGCCTGAATTCCCAGGCTGGCACAGCACAGCTCTCTCTTGTCTGGTTTAGTTTTCACCATCCGTTCATCACCATGGCATCAGGAAAGAGTAAAAGCACCAGGGCACACGGTGTTGGCTGGGGTGAGGGAAGAGCAGCGTTCTGCATCCACCGAGGCAGGGCTTGGGAAGGGGAGTGAAACTCTGCCTGTGGCTGCACCAGCTGCTTGAGATGAGGGAAAATGTTCCCTGTGAGAGACACTCTGGGTAGTTAGTGAGAGCTCAGCCAGGCACAACAGTAGAGCTGAGATCGAATCATGCTGATGATTTAGGAGGAACCCTACCAGCCAGATGGTCAGCTGAGATAAACTGGCATCTCCCTTGGCGTCTGAGACCAGGCTGGCTTACAGCTGGGCATCTGACCCGTAGTGGCCTGTAGCAGGAAACCTAGCAACTGAAAAGACTATAATGTCCTTTCCTCTTGGAACCAATGTTTTGGGGATATGTAATACAGAGAAACCATGGGATAGTTATTAATGATCCTTCATTGAAGTGGTAAGATTGTTTTTAGATATTTTCCTGAGTCATCTGAATGCAAAGGATTTCTTGTTTATAAAAGCTACATGCCAATAATTGTGATTATTATTTTTAAAAATGTATAACTTTTATCAGGGATTATCTTGTCTGTGGATGCATTTCAAGACCTAGTCATGAGTCTATAGTTTGAAAGGAATCTTGCCACAAAAAAATGCGTATGCAGAAGGGAATGTTCTCATCTCATGTCTTTTGCATCTAACTAGAGAAGTTTCTTTATGAATTTTATTTATTCAGCCAAATCTGCAATGTGCCTTGCATATTTCCTCCTATTTGTTGCTTGGAAACTGCATGAAAGCACTCCCTGAAGTATAAATAATTTCTAGCAGAGCAAACTGCAAAGCAAAATTCAACATGGGATTAAAAAATGTTTACTAATTTCTGTTAACCTTGGAGCTCTTCTAATAGGGTAAGATTAGTGATGAAATCATTCTCTTAGAGCTTTGATTCTTATCTGGAAGTAATATCCTGGAGAGATACAAACCCAGATTGCCTTGAGACAATTGCCTTGATGAGGAAGAAGCAAAAAGAACAGGAGCAGGGATGAGGACCAGACAAGTAGAGAGAATAATGAAAATCCACTTCCCAGTTCCACATTTTAGTTTCTATCATGCTTTCTAAAAGGTTTGAACCCTGGTAGGGAGCAATGGAAACAGTGGTATTTTTTTGCCAACCACTTTGTATGTGTATGATGATTTATTTTTTTTTTTAAGTTTTGCTTCCTTTAAACATTATTAAATCTTTAATGTGGATGACTGCCAGATGTGGAACTTTGCTTAGGTGTCAGAGGATTTGAAATTCTATAGGAAGCCAAATTAACTTCTAATTTAGGGGCTCTGGCTCCTCCAGTTATGGAACTTGCAAAATGGAAGACTTTTTTTAATTCCTCTCCCTTAATCTAACCATACATGACTGGGCTGGTCAGAATTTGGATATATTTGTGAACATTAATATAGTTTATATGATTTCTGTTCTATATACGTGAAGCCAGGGAAACAGTGGAAATAAATACACTGGTTTCTGGAGATCTGTGAAGATTAGTGTGTTCTACTTCTTGTTTCTACCCAATTTCCATTTTTCTTAGGAGTAGCAGGAGATAGAATTTTCATGGCTGAGTGATTACGGTGTAGCAGCAGTGCATCCTCTGTGTTCATGGTCAAACTGGGAAAAAGATAAAGCAGCACAAAGGGAAGAAAACAAGAAAGAAAGTGGGAATCTTTGTCTCTGCTACATGTAAACATAGATGCAATGCTATGATAGAGGAGGAAAGGATGTAGAGAGACATAATGAAAATAATTTCAGCTTCTAAAAAAGCACATTAAAACCCATAAAAAATAATTTTATGGATGAAATAAAGAAGTGTTTTTGTGACAGAATTTTACAGACAGCAAGTATTTTATCTGTGTACCCATGCACCATGCTTGACTTTAGTAGATTTTTACAGGTTATGCATCTAAGTCAGGGAGCAAACCAAGTGCAGCTTGTGGGCTACAAACAAAATGCTTGAGTAAAGTTGTTACAAGTTTTCAGGGATGGCTTCCCACTTTTGATGAGCTCACGGAATATGGGAAGCAGTGCAGGTCAGGAAGAACCCATTTGTGCTGGAATACTAACCAGTACAAACCGGGATCCACTGGTAACTCCTGTGGCTCTTTCTACTGTCTCTTCTCTCCTGGCAATCGTTCCGCTCTTGCAGTTAGCAAGGACATGCTGTTACAAAAGTTATGTCAACTTTCCTGTTAATTTGGGACTTGTGTAAACTGAAACTCAAAACCAGGTGGAACTGACCCAGTTTCACTAATAAATTGATATTCTGGCCTCTTTTGTGAAAAGATTCCCAAAGGTTTCATGCTGTTTTTGGTCTCAGGCATCACAACCTGCAGGTTCATCTGGAGCCCAAAGCTGGTTTATGCCTGGGACTCAGCCTGTAGCTGCTGGAAAGCCAGCCTGGCCATGGCAAAAGGAGAACATGTGAACAGATCCTTCTTGTCTCTTGTATTTAATCGGCCCCCTCCCCTTAAATTTGGATTGCTATGGTCCTCCCAAGTCCACATGCATCACAGAGAATATATTTGAAAGGGACTAGGAGGATCAGATTTGGAAGGGTATGTAAGATGAGCGGTTGTGTTCCCACTAATACCTGCTGAAGAGATAGTTAAGTTGGCATGCTAATTTTGGCCATGTGTGTGGGCTGCTTCTCTCTGTGTTCCAGCATTGTAGATATGAACTGGAGGGAAAACAGCTAATTCTTCAGGATTAATGTTATGCAAATTGCCAAATATGATAAAATTAACTGTTTCCTGTTAATTCTAGAAAAACCTGCAGCAAACCCCATCTTTCCTCACTCTTGTATATACCAGGAAAGATTCTGGTATTACTGTGTGGATATGGGGATCAGCAGAGAAGTTAAGAAAGGAAAACATGAACACAGGTTTGCAGTTCTTAACTGTGGCACTGAGTGGATGTTTAAGAACTTTACCCTCTGTCAGAAGAAGAGCAAATGTTATGTGATTTCTGTTGCATTTGAGATTAATAAATCATCCTTTTTATCTTGTAATTTTTTTCCAGTTAGTCACCAACTGGAGAATTTACAAGAGCAAATAAGAACTAAGAGGAAAGACTAGGGTGATGATTAACCAGATTTGTAACTCTTGTAAGCTCTAGCATGCATTCTGCTTCCCATTAGAAAGATAATTGTCTTTCACAGAGCTGTAAAATCATATATTTTCTTTGAGAACACCACAGTACAAAGCACGCATTTGTTTTATGGTCCCCAGGGAACATTTTCTGCATTGCTTTCGTGTTTTTTTCAGGTATTTATTGCATGAATGTCTTTTGAGGGTGGGTCTGTTTTGAACATTGAGTCCATCACACATACGATCTTCACTGTTGATCCAGCAAGGTCGGCCAGTATTGGTTGATTTTACTGGTGGAAGATAGGGTAGTTTGATGGACAATTTATGGTGATTCCAATTCTAGCAAGGCTGTGTGGGTAATATTAATGTTGCACACTTACCAGTTATTTTCTGCAAAAGCGATGAACTGGGTTCTTGGCCAGCAATTTCTTAGAGGGTCTTTTTTTCCATAATTTTTTGAGAGTATGCTAAGATTTTTCTTAACAATGTATTTTTAGCTGAGAAGAGCTATACTTGTGTTCAATCATAGAAACATTGGTAATGAAGGATATGGATGGTGATTTTGCTAAATCTAACATTAGTCTTTTTTCCTTTGCGGTAGAAGCCAATTCACTTCAGCAGCAATTATCAGAACCACATAAAGACAAATCCCAGCACCTATCCTTTTCTCTTCTGGGGTAAGCACCTGCCTCCAGATGTTACTTGTACGTTAATAATATCACTGCAATCAACCTCTTGTTCTCCTTGAGGCTTTGCAAAGCTCTAATCATGTCAACTAAGTCACACTTTGCACGATGATTAAGTGGATAATTGTGTTTTATTTACTCTTAACAAGTACACAAATAATGCAAGGCATCATTACCAGTAAAGTGCTGTGTGTGAGGTACAATTCAAAAAATGCAAGCAAAAATTATTTCACAGCTATGGTGGAAAAACCCACAACGTACCCCCTTGATATACTAAACTTAGTGTATGATTTGACCCTTATTTTCTTCCAGCACTGTAATCAGTGATGAGTTATGCCACAGACAATTTTGAGCTGTGTTGATTTGTTGAGTTACACTTGGGCCAACGCTCAAAAGTTACTTATCTATGGCTTTAAAACATTAATTTCCCTCCATAACACATTATCTAATTAGTTTTGTTAAGGATTTAGTAAATCAAAGAGAAGCAGAGAAAGCGAGTAGAAACCAGGGATAAAAACAGGGCTTTGTGCAAGAGCCTTATGATTGATTTGATGCATTGCTTCATAGTGGCAGTGAACAGATCTCAGGTTTACTAATGTGGAGTCAATGGCAAAGCAAATGTATTGGGATTGATGTGACTCGATTTTTTTATGAATCCTTGCTACATACGGTGTGGAGTTTCACAAATACAGGCAGATCCCCATTGTGCTTTGTTCTTCCTGCTGAATTACCACCAACCTGTGAAGCAGAGCCTTGAAAATGTGCACCGAGGCCCAGCCAAGCATCAGTAATGTTTTGGCAGATGAGTCAGCAGCACCTGGCCATCCGGGCCTCCCCAGGCACTGATACCATCACGAAGTCCTGTCACATCTGTTGCTTGGGGGACCTGTTGTTCAGCCCAAATGCCAGCCTGGATGGCAGCTAAAATGAGGTCAGAATTTCACGACGAGTTCTGTCAAGTTCTCCACGTGTTAGGGCCTTGTGTCTCTGTTTTTCAAACCTTGAACAAAATAAGCTTAAATAAGTAAACAAACACAAATTCTTCTCTTTAGCCTTGGCTTTCCCCCTGGGTAGCCTGCACTGCTCCAAACCTGCTGCAATTTCTTCTCTTCTTCAGGTATCATTTAGTGCTACTGGCAGGCCAAAACTGGGGGGACAGAGAGGGAGTATGGACAAAGAAACCTCAAGCCCTTACTTCTGCTCTTAAGCTTACCAGATTCATCTGTCCCCTAGGGGACAATCTGGTGTGAATTTGTGTATGTGTTGTTAATGTTTTATGACGAGTGCGGGAAGCCAGCCTGTGTTTTAGATGGGTCAGAGCCAAATGATTATTTTAGGTTTTACTGTTTTGCTTTTGTAATATTTTAGTTTGATTTTTTTATGTTAATGACCGCATGCGTTAGTGTGCCACTTGCCAAAGGTGTTGGGAAAGCTTTTGGCCACAGAAAAGCTCCTGGCTCCTGATTCGTGGCCTTCACAGTGTTAAATACACTCCAGATCTCCTGTCAGTCACTTGGACTTTAGTTTTACCTTCTGAGTTCACATAGCAACACCTGTTTGCTCAAGGTGGGACAGTAATGAGCTGATATGCCTGCAGGTAGGGCCTGGCTGCCTTCCTGCTCTCCAGGGGAAGGGTTTCGTTTAATTATAACATAGGTCAGGCAGAAGCTGCTTTTGGTAGAAAGCTGCAGGAAAAAAAAAATTGTGGCGGAAATAAGCCTGTACTTGTGTGCTGGGTAAAACGTGCTCCTTATGCTTTGGAGGAGTTTGGCTCAGTGTGCCGAGCATTGTTCCTGTAAATTTTGGAGCCTTCTGTGTTTTTGTTGGGGTTTTTTTTGTGTGTTGGCTTTCTTTCTCTGGAAATCCCATGGCTGCAGCCACAGTGTGGGGTTCCGGGTGTGCTGGAGGGACAGCTGGCTGCACAGGGATTACCAGGGGAAGGTTTAGCTGGTGCGGGGGACTCGCTGTGCCACACCACTGTATTGTTGTCTGGACACACATACACACACACCCCAGTGTCCTGCCTGCCCCAGGGAACAGCTCAGGTGCTTCCTCACACCCCCCTTTCGCCTTGCAAACGTGACAGTGGTTTTGCTGCCTCTGCAGACAACGGCTTTCTCCCCCAACTCTATAAAATCAGGCTTGTAGTGCAAAAGCTGTAGTGGCCAAGTGTAGGTAGTGCGGAAGAGCAAAGGCCAATTTTCAAAAATGTTTTAGGTTCTACTTCAGGTCTGCTTGCAGCACCAGTCTTCTGTAAATACAGCTAGATTGATATAAAGGGGTTCACTGAAATATGCTAGTAAAAGCCCTTCTGTATCAATGTAATAAGCAACTCTGAACTAGTTGTGTTGTTTTAAGTAAAATAGTGTATTTAAAAGCTGTAAATGTTCTAAGTGTATTTATGACCTCAGGAGCAATGTGCCAGGTGTTTTCTCCAGTCCATGTGCTTGGAAACCCCAGCTTCAGCTGGGAAGTGTACACTTCCATCACTTTCCCTAAATTAGCAATGCTCATGATTGGAGTTCTTGCACATTTGTTCCCTGGTGTGTTGGTAGTGGGTGGCTGAATTTCCCCCTTAGGCCTAGCAGGATCTGGGGCTGCAGTGAGTCTGTGGGAGAGGACTGAGCGTCTCCCACAGAAGTTGTCCTCACATAAATTGCTATATGACTAAAAACTTGTGAAACAACAGTATCAAAACAAAGGCAACATTTTGAAATGTTTAATGAGGAGACCTAGTGGGAGGAGAAGAGAACATGAATTCCAGGGGAAAGGAATTTGGAAATTAAAAAAAAAAAAAAAAGGAAAAAGAAAACATTTGTGTGAACATTATTGGAAATTTTAAAACCAAACAGGTGAATGCTGCATACTGAGGCTATGAACGTGGAATTGACCTTTTAATTTCACTTACGCATAAGTGAGGGCTTGGAGTTCCTGCCCCTGAGGGCAAACTGACATCCTCTGTCTCACACTGTCTGCAGGAACTGCCTTCTAATACCCAGCCCTGCTCCCCTTTTGTCTTACAGTGGGATATGTATGAAGGAGCCAGCAGAGGCAGGGCATCCTTGTTTACCTTGCAGCCCTCCCCTGCCGGTGCAGAGTCCAGACAGCCATTAATCTTGCAGCAATACCCAGCACTCCGATAAACGGGCAAGGAGCCACATACACAGGAGATGTCAAAATCCTCAGTATCGATAAGTAACCTAAACCGAAGTGACACGAATTGGCCGCTTAAAGAACTTTTTCATAAAGCTTTCATTTGTTCCCCAGCGTCCCGGAACATACATCATTCCGTGTCCCCTCCTTGCCTGTCACTAAATACCGAAGGATTGCTTCTCTCTGTGTGTCTGTCTGTGTGTTACTTTTTTTTCGAGCGAACCGTCTTGCAGATAAACGAAAGTGCCACCCCCCCCTTTTCATGTGATAGTAATCTGAGACTTTTCCGTTACATGAGGCTCTTAACAAAAGATTGTAATTCCACCAGCTCTGCTCAGGAAGATACCACCATCCGCTGTGGCCACGGCGGAGGGCCGGCAGCACCGGGCCGGGCACCCCGCTGCCACCTGGTCACCCCGGGCCCGGCCCGGGGCGGGGCTGGGCGGTGCGGGCTGCACCCGGCGGAAGAACTTGCCCGCAGCCTTCCTCGCATGAGCCGTCTTGCTCTTCCCCCTGCTCCCGCCGCCCCTTCCTTCGCCCTTGGTACAGCCTTCGTTTCCTCCATCGCGCTGTATGGTAATCGAGTGACATCAGCCCGCGCCCGGGCGGCTGCTGATGATATTACAAACCAGGAGAGAGGGCTGAGGTGTGCGCGGCTCCTGGGAGCGCTGGCAGGGACGGCAGCGCCTGGTTCCACGCTGCCCGGGCTTTGGGCTGAGTCGCAGGCTTGGATTTGCTTTGATTTGGTTCCGCCGCAGCCCGGCGAGCGTTTGAAATTCCAGCGCTTGGGAGTTGCCTGTAAGGGAACCAGGATTTAAAAAAAAAAAAAAAAATCAAAAAAAACCTCAAACAAACCAAACAAAAAACCAACCCAAAGCCAACCAAACAACAACAAGCAAAGAAACAATCAAAAAACAAAAAAAATCAGCACACCAAAAAATCCCTCATGGTGCTTTAAGGTTGACTCCGTTACAGACAGCTCACCGCCAATTCTCACTGCTGGATTTTGAACCGAAGCTGTTGTTTACTTAGGGCTCGACGAGAGCCTTTTCTCTGGGAACTGAAGCAAAACTACCGAGCAAGCTGGGATTTACTTGGATGTATGGTAGAGAAACCTGTGGTTCCTTTATGCTGCAGTTCTTCGTTTCCCTGTGTTACCTGTAAATGGAATTACAAAAATCAACCAGTATGCCCGGACCATTGTCTGCAGGATATGCAGCTCAGGTGCCGTATAACTATAATCAGTTAGAAGGAAGATTCAAGCAGTTACAAGGTAAGACCGTACTGGGTTTTGGTTTCTTGTTTTTTAGGTGTTGCTATGACATGGTCCCCATAAACATTTAGTCTGGGCATGTTCTCATTGTATCAAGTAGATAATGAGAGGCCAGAAGTGGTGCTATCGGAAAAAGCTTTGTGTTCTTTTACGAGATACTGTGTGGCTTTTACCCCTCTGAAGGTGTCCTCAGTCTTATGCAGTGTAAAGATGCACATCCAACACTACAGATGACTACTAACCCAGACCACGTTGCTTAAAATAATAAAGCGGAGAGTTAGGAAGTGATATTTCTGTTTATTTTATCCTTAAATAAAATGCAGTCATGGCTCTGGAAATTAATCCTAAAATCCTAGCTTTGTTTGGGTGCACTTTGCAGTGTGAGAGCTCTAACTCTGCAAACCTCCTGTAAAGGCGGGTGGCTTAACTTCTTCAAATGAGGGACAGTTGCATAATTTCCAAATGAATTAGTTTGCTCATGCCACAGAAGATCCCTGAAAAAGCCTTAATGTACTTTCACATTCCAGGTTTTTGTTTTTTTTTTTTTCATTTTGTATTATTCTAAGTCAAGGAGAGTGTCCTGTAATGTCTTCCCGTTAAATTATCTGTCTGTGTGAGATAACAGACATTTCTTTTGGGGAATGGTCGTGTGTTCTCTAAAGGGTAGGCCTCTGACCCCGTGATGGAAACCCCAGTTAGCAGGGCAGTGGTGGAGGGTTGTGCCCAGCATCTCTGTGCTCCAGGCAGTCTAAAACAAGCTCTTCTCTTTCTCTGCATAAGGCATGTCCCAAGGATGAATGAACTACTACATTGCAGTTTCAAAATAAAAAAGAATTCTTAACCGAAACCAAACCTCCTTCTCCTCTACATCCGTGTGACTCCGTAAATAATCCCAGAGCAGCCCGAGTACAGGGAAGTTCAGCCCTTCTGTGCATGTTTCTTATTTTACTCTGGTCTGTGCCACAAGTGTGGTCCTGTGGTTCCTGTCAGAGGGAGGAAGAGCCGGTTCAGGGCAAAGAATGTTCCTATTTGTTGGCTTAAGGAGCGAGGGAAAAAAGTATCTTTCATTCATAGTACTTTGTTTATCTTGTAAACTGGCTCAAAGTAATGGCTGCGCGCTGGAGGTAATAAGATAAAGTGACAGCATCTTAAACACTGGCAATGTAGACATTCCTCAGGCAAGGCATGGAAAATCCAGGCTCCGAACTTGCACACGAGGGAATATGTTAGAAGCTTTATCTTGGACATCTGTCAGATCTTAGGCTGCGGTACTTGTTGTAAAAAGAACGAGGTAAGTTTTGTGGCACGGGGAAAAAAAAATACCGGCGGCTTACGCTTCTTTCTTTGATGGTTAAGTTAGCAGTCCAAAGAAGGCAGATTTTATCATTTTCAGGGTCACTGCTTCAGGAATCCATTATCTGGGTGTTTTTACATTACACTGAAAGAGGAAAGCAGACTGAAGTGTTGAAAGCACAGAAAGTGAGTTTTCCCTTCCGTGGAATGCACTCTGTTGACTTTAAAAAACAATTTGCAGTGCTCTCTTGAAATGTACTGCAATTTCCTCTAACAAAAGAGTTAAAATGCAGTGAATTCTTCTGCAAGTGTAAGGAGGGACTTCTCACATTGCAGAGAAGGTAGGCAGGCTTGAAGAATCATGCTGTAGTGATCTGGTTCAGGGCGGAGCTTACGTAGAGGAAATGTTTTAAATTATGCACTAGCTAGTCTATGAAATGCTAAATAAGCCTACAAAATATTGTGTGCTGTAAAGGGAGTGGCTTAACACAGGTGTCTTACCTTTAATGGCTCTTTGTTTGAAGAACACCTAAAAAGCTATTTATTTGTAGTTGTAAAATTCTGAGGTGATTCTTGTCCTCTTTGCTGGGTAGGCTCTGGTGGAAACATCGGGTGTTCTGCGGCACTGGGAAGCACTTGGTGCGTCCAGACTCAGACCCAGCAAGGATGAGCTGAATATTGTAGTATTTTTAAATTACAAATTTATCACCAGTTTTACCCTTCCCACTGTGGAAGTATACAAACAAGAGCAGATACACTTCAAATGTTAGTTCTCTGGTAAAAAGCACCTTTTGAAGCTTTTCTGCCTTTTTATTTTTGTGTTTTCCTCCTTTCTAACTGTGTTTCACCCTTTTTGTCTCCAGTAGTACAGCTCTTTGTAAAGCAGCACCAGGATGGGCACCATTCAGGGTTACTACGTTCTTCTCCCACTGAATCTGCCCTCATTTTTCACAGTTCCTGGAGGTTTCATGTGAATCCATGGCTTTGTACTTGATTATAGCAAGGTACTGTTCAGATTTAGTGAAGCTTGGGAATTTTCCTCATTAAAAGCACTTAGCAGCATATTGTTTTGACTAAAGTAATACAGAGCAAGTGCTCAGGCCCTGTACGAAGCAGAAACAAGTAGATGACAACTCTGATCTCCTCTTTCCTGAGATAGACAATACGTTAGATTTTGCACTGCCAGCTTCACACGAGAAGAAAAAGAAGAGTCGACCTAATTCTGTCCTAAAATACTAAGGACAAAGCAAGTTCAGTTAGTAAGTGATCACTAAGACACTCCTACATTCTATCTCTTCTAAATGTCTTGAAATGATGATTGTAAAGAAACTATTGTTCAACTTAAAGCAGATTTTCCAGCCCTGCCCCACTGGGGTGTGAAGCCAGGGCAAGCTGTGGGACCACACTGAAGGAGCTGGACTGGGAATTTCGAGTCACCTTGCAGGAGATCCTAGCTGCCATTTGCTTTGATGGGCTGGAGTGAAGCAGGATGGGGAAGCAGCACCTGACATTGGTGGATCAGGGCGGTCTTGGTGCCAAAGGAAACCTTGAAGTCTCATGTGTGATAACAGAGAAGTTTAAGCATACTCAGTCCTTGTGCTCATGAGAATGTCAGTGCAGGTGTGGGGAGAAAAATTTAGCAAGTTGTGTTTCCTTTATTAAGTTTCAGTAAGTTCTTTGGTTAGTTCACCCAGTCCTGGAATGATAAGTGAGAGATAGTATCGGTGGTTGCTATCATCTTAAACCTAGGTGTGGAGTTTTGGTTCTCAGGGCCACTTGTTTGGTAGAGAGGGATCGTGTTGCAGGGCTGGAGGAGCTCTCTGCAAGTAAAGACAGGGCCCCAAAACTTGTTTGTGGAGAACCTGTTGCCGTGTAGCTTGTTCAGGATACGTCAGTGGAGGAAATTCACCCTGCTCAGTCGAGGAATTAATTGAGAAGCAAACCAGAGAAGTTATGATCTTAAACCAAGGCTGTCAGTTGTGCTGCATGAACATGGCAGGATCCTGTGGATTGGCTTGGCACAGCTGTAGGAGTTGTCATGAAGAGTTAACGCAAGTCTGGAATTGGGAATGAGATCCCTGCAGCTCTATTACCTTCTGCTGGGAAGTCCAGGGGGGGGTCAGTGCCACAGGGAAGCCATTGCCAGCCCAGAAAAAAGTGGCTGTCATCACAGCTCACATGCTCCTTCCCACCTGGTTAACCAGGGCAGCCTGGTATTTATTCACATTTCTGGCATTTAGTGGCTTGGTGACTTTATCAGCTCTCAAAGTGCAATTGGAAAGCTGAGTCTTGGCTCTAAGGCTTTGCCCTAGGTGTGAAATTCCCAGTGGTAATTACAAAGGTAAAGTCCTGGGGGGATGGGGGTAAGCTAGATTTGTGCTCCTGATAAGTCCCCAGGGGAAAGCCAGCTTTCACAGGATCTCTGTCATGTAGCCTTCTTTTTTAATGTTGCATTTCAGATTGGAAACAGTTCTGTTTTAGTGGGAGACTGGTGTGTTTTGGTGACCAAGCTGCCTGGGTGGAATTTTAATTTTGTTTTGTATTTATATATACTCAAATTACATTTGTAATATATTTATATCATAATTAATATTTATGTGTATTTATTTTATCCCCATTTTTTGAGCCATGTTAGAAATAGTATAGTTTGAAAGGCTTGCTACCTAATGCAGTGCCCACTACAATAAGCCTGTAGGAAAGGTGAGCAGTCTCTCTTGTCAGAGGTGTTTAAGCTGGCTTTAGATCAATTCTAACCTCTGTTTCATGGGGATGAAGCACTGAGTGGTCACACAGAACTAGAACTAGAACACACACTAGAACTATTTAGGAAATAAAATTGTGATCATCTGAGTATCTTGGATGTCTGGGGCAAGAAACCTTCCTCTGATAGTAGTGCCCTTCAGCAAGAAGCTACTCTGGGCTTTCATGGCCCAAGTGGGTTTGCTCTGGGCTTCAGTTTGGCATAGAAAGTGAGACATGCAGTTTCTATATTTGAGTGTTCAATGATAATCAGCTTCGATAACACAAGGACCCATATGCTAAGATTGGTTCCCATCCAGGCTGCAGAACTGCAGGAAAATTTTCCTGGTTTTCTGTTTCTGTTCTGAAGCTGGGCTTCCCCACAGTTTTTCCTGCAATAAAATTTTAATCCCCAAATCCCTGTCTGTGCCCAAGGATAAGCAGGGAGCTTCCATTGCTAACTGCCAAGTCTGCAGGAGCTGCTGAAGGGTTGTCCTGCACTAGGGCAGCAACATCTGCTATGCCCAGGATCTTCTGAAGGGATGTGGGTGCCATGTGAAAAGTCTTCCTTGCTGCAAGATTTACCTTTTAAAGGATTTCAGTCTCTTGCGAGCAGTGACCTGCATAGCTACAGGCAGTGATTACTGAACTGAAGGACATCCTACTTTGTCTACCAAATTGGTCACTGGCATTTCTTGTCATGGTAATTTCTGTTTAAGGTGAAATTGGGGGAAGGCTACATTATATTGCAGATTAAATGTGTCTGATTTACATGGATTTTTTTTTCCCACCCTCTCAGATCTGCTGAACCTGCAAATATATTCATATTCCTGTGGCAAATTTGCTTGACTTTCTGCTGCTTGCAACTGTTCCAAAACCTTCGTGTGTCACATCATACTTCAGTCGTCTGGGTTTGGTGAACACATAAACCCAAGCTAAACATTTGGAATCCCTTTCAGATATGCTGAGTTTTTAAGTGAGCTCAAAGAGTGTTTTGAGTGAATGTTTCTGTATAGCTTGGCTTTACAGAGTAAGGATTTGTGCAAATGTATCTGAAGGCTAGGCTCAGTTTTAGGGAATTTAGGCATCTGAAACAAAGATGATAGCTGAATATTGGTCGAAGTCTTATATGTCTAGAAATATTTCAACTGCCCAGATTATAAAAAAACCCAATCCTGCCAACTAATTGAGTATATAATTTAGGGATTTAATGTGAAGGAAGTGACTGGGTAAGTGTTGTAACTAACAGGTTCAGGTTCTTCATTAAACTGGACATTTGTAGCAAATCAATTGCTAGGACTTGTATTGGTCAAATCTTTGCACATCCCTTTGTAGCACAGAACTGAGGCAGAGAATCGCAGTTCGACAGCGCTGCTCAGAGCTGCCCGAGGTACATTGTAGAAACTGTGAAGTGACACACAGATGCCAATATTTATTTCTAGTCCTAAATACTGCAGCAGGACAGGAATCTGTGTTTCATGCCTTTCCTTCAGTCAGGGACTGATGAGCTGAATACAGTCGGAAACGAAAGACATGCTTCAGTGACCACACATGTTGTCTGTTAATTTTATTATACTTAAACTACCTAACTTTGCCTCCATGCTTTTTAAATTTTTTTGACCAGATGATGCATAGCGAGCCCATGAGAGAAAGTTTTGCAAAAGGTTGTTTAATAGTTTTGCCTATGCAGGCTAAACTTCAAAACCACCCAGGAACTTGAAGAAAGCATTCAAACTTTTCACTCCCATTCTCTCCCAATTTTGTTATTAAACCAAACCAAACCAAACCAAAACTGCAAAACAACAAACCACAAAACTAGATATTAGATTTGAGGAAAACTTCACAGAAAGTTCTTGAGAAGGACTTTCTTTCAGAATGAACAGTGAGAAATGAAGTATAACATTGTTTTGTATTTTCCCTGTTCTAAGGGGCTGTTCATGACAGTGTGGCAGCTTCTTCTTGCCTGCTGTATAATCTGTTAACCTGGCTCCAGATGAAGCAAGTACTAAGAAATTTTTTGTTGATAGAATTGTGGTAATTCCATAGTTACTGAAGAAACATTTTGGTGCAAATTCTGCTCTCTCTTTCAAAAAATTCTGAAAATCATGTCTTCAAAATTTCCAGAAATTTACGTTTTCTGGGTATGGGGTTTGGTACTTAAGAAGATACAGAAGGCAAGTTAAAAGAACACTGGATAAGGTATTTCTGCAAAGATGGCCAGTGTTGATACAGCTGAAAAAGTAAACGTTTAAATTGGATTTGGCTCCTCACTGAAATAACTGTGAAAATTCACAACTCTGAGCTATTGCCTCAGGGTTTTTGTAGTCTGTCCTCCTCATTTTCTCTTTAGATTGTGTTTGTACTATGTTTTTGAAATGTGTATATCAGGAACTCGGTTTCAAACAGAAATCTTTAGGCTTTGCAGTGTGGGTTGGGTTTTTTTTTTTGTTTGTTTGTTTGTTTGTTTTTGGGGGGTTTTTTTGTTTGGTTTTTTTTTTTAAAAAAAAGGTGCAATTGTGGTGCACCTTTTGTGGCTCTGAAATTGTGAGGTAAACAAAGCTTGTAAGCAGATATTTTCACGTGGGATAGTAAGGTATTCTGAATACCCCGGGGGTGATTTGTTGCCAGAGTTAGAACAGTAAAGTGATTTGTGTGATGTCCATAACAGGTGTGAATCCCCATAGCTCTGGAAATGCAGCCATTTGTGCTAGCACAGGAACTGTCCCCTTGGTGTTTCTGCATTGCACGTCTCAAATAAGCCCAATACCTCAGACCATCCCAATGTTTCATAAGCATGTTGTAACCATGTAGGAGTTGCAGGCTCCCATTCCAAATATTTTTTCTATCTAAGAGCCCTCTTCAAATTGACTGTGGGTTTTGCCATTAACTACTGTGGAAAGTAGGGCAATAAAAAAGACTATGGACAGAGATGAAAGTGGTGATAAAAAGCCAGAACAATGGTAGGCTTTCATTCCTGAGCTCTTTATCATCTGTTTTGTGATTTCCTCCTTTTTCTTAATTCCTTTTATCTTTCTGTTTTCTGTTGGGTGCATGCTTTGTCTATTAAAGTGGATGAAATGCTACCTAAGTTAAAGAGAAGTGGTGAAGAAAATGAAATTACAGATTTGCAGTGTGATTCACAAACCTCTGGTTGCCTGATCCCTGTACTGAACTGGGTGATAGCCCAGTGCAGGACATGGGGTTTGGTATGTACACCCCTTCTCCTTGGAGTCTGAATTTCATGTTAGAATTCATTGAAAGAGTATTTGATTACTAACAGCTCTGAAGGTCTATTTGTACCTGTTTAAATTGAATTGAAGAGTATTAAGTATCAGCTATTAAATATCGGGATATGACAATGACAGTTTTTTCTTAGGTGAAAATTAATTATATTATTTGAAGAGACAGGTTTGGGAAAACTGGTGTGCCAAATATAAGCCGTTGGTCTCTGTTAACTTTAAAAGCTGTGGTGAAGGAGGTAGATTAAAATAAATAAGGTGCTTCAGAATCTATTTTGCTTTTCCTGCAAGAAATCAAATCTGGAATTTCATTTGGAAATTTACGTCTGGGGCTGGCAGGTAACAACTGTTTTCCCATTGTCATTGTCCAAGTGAAATGGCATAATGACTCCAAAGATGAAGATGATTTAATAGATATTAGGCAAACAACTCCCCTCCCAACCCCAAATCAGGGATTAGTCTGCCTTCCAGCAGTCTTGAGATCCGGTACAACAAGAATAAGGCTGTGGCCTGGCATGCAGAGGGTGACATGCCTGATGGGAGCAGGGTTGCTGGGGGGAGGCAGGCCTTACTCCTAACTCAGTTTTGAACACGCAGTTTCATTCACATTCTGCATGTGGTCAGCAGCCAAAGTAATTCTGGCCCTACTGGCCTCCGTGATAGCCTGCACGTAATCAAGGAAGACACGTGAGCCTAAAATTGCTTGCTGCTCCAAAAAATGCATCTAGCTGAATCCTCGCTTTTCTTTCATAGGAGAAAACACTAGAGGGATGGTGACCACTCATGCTTGTGACTTTTGATGTGGAGTCTAAGGTCGCAATGGCCAGAAGAGCCCATGTTAACACAAAAGACCTTGTACACTTGCTGCTGGAATGAGGGAACCCTGGGCTGAGAGCCTCCTTTGTTGAAAGAGAACTACTGTAGCCAAACTAATATTAACCAGTCTCGTAGCCGTGCTGAATGCCCCACTGTTTCACTTAGAAAGGAGCTTAAAGAATAAGGCCCTTCAGTTTTGGAGGGGAACAGTACAGTTGAGCAGACAGGCAGGCGATTGCTGTGGCATAGTCTAAGGGCCACATTTGTAGCTTTTCAAAGGTCTTGTGAAAGATGTGGCATTACTGAGTGGCCTTTCCAGGAGTTAGCTGGAAACACTGATAGTTCCATGTTCAGTCAGGTTGTGTTTGTTCATAAAAAATAGGAGCTGGAATTCAGGCCCAGTTACGCATACATGACAGACTTACACTGGACAGGGTCAATTGTCTCTTTGACAGGTAGCTGGTAGAATACATGATACTGCACTGGTTTTAGTGAAGTTGTATTTGGGTTTGTTAGGCAGGGATCAGGAGGTTATGATTTCTCACTTTTTAATGGTTTTGAATAGTTGCTATGTGTAGTTCCAAATGGCACTGTGTTGGAATCATATTTGTTGTCCCTTGCAGAGTCTGCAAACATCTCTGCCTCAGATATAAAATGGCCAGGCATGTATCTCTGAGGATAGTTTTGGTTTTGGGGGCAGTTTCTTTAAGTTTTCTTGTATTTTTTTAGTTCTTTCAAAACGGAGTTCTCAGGTGGAATAGCTGGACAATTAAATACCAAAGTTACTGAAGAAAACACGGTGTCAAGGTACAAAATATATCTATATTACTGCAGCATGCTAATCACGAGCATGGGGTGGCATTATGCCTGCAAAGATTAAACAGAACAGAGTTGTTACAAAGAGATTTCAGAGTTTATCTGAACTAAATAAATGCTGGCTGCCCAGATTTTTCTGAGAAAGAACCATATGGTTTAATAAAGATACTTAAAATTATTTTAATGGCTTAGTAAATCAGCCAGTGGGTAGAGCCCACTTCTCAGATAATCTAAACCAAGGCAGCCCTGTTAAAGGCAGTGTAACTGCACAACAGTATAGTGCCAAGTAACTCACTGGTGGCATTTTGTCTTTCAAATCCAGGTCTGTTCTTTCATTGTTCTCAAATAATGACGTCTCTTTGGTTTCAACTTTTCCATACTGAATGCCATATGTTGGGTTCAGCCTTCCTCTTCCAAAAAAAACCAACAACCAAACCCAGAAGTCTAGGTCTTAGTGCTTATTTTGTCCAGGAATTGTTCAGTTTTTGAAAATACATTCTGATTAGGATTTGTTTCCAGGAAAAAAGGAAAACGAAAACATGACTTTCTCATCTGCACTAAGTATGGTTTGCTGTGGGTAACAAATAATTCTGCATCTAGTTTAGTGTCTTTCCACAGTTATTTTGAGGGAAATGAGGCTTACTCTGATAGTGCAAGTTCCCTTTTCTGCAGGGGATGTTTGTCAGCTTTTCTGGGTTCTCTGGCAGTATAATGAAAGAGACTGGTCTGAAATTGTGGATGTGACTGCACTTTGATTGCAGCTGAGCATGACTGGTAGTCATTGTGGGATGGCAATCAAATAGGGTTCCAAATAAATAAGGAAGGTATCTAGAAACATAAGATGTTGGTTAAGTGTTGAACTCCTGACTTTTGTTAGTATCCTGCATGGAGAGTTCAGCAATTTGAGTTACTGTACCTTTAATGTTGTGTTCTCAGAGGTGAATTGCATCCTGTTCCCTCTCTGTGTCTTCACAGGCTACATTCACCTTGTAGCATGCAAGTTGTGTTTCTTCCTCATGACCTCATCTGGTAACATTAAGGTGTGTTTCATTAGAGCTCAAGGAAGTAACTTTAGAAAATGGGCAATGTCCATAGACAGTTAACTGGCTGTTCCCTAGGTGATGTCTTGGCCACTGTCACTTGTACAGGTGTGCTGATAATCCAGCAGCCTCCAAGAGCAGATGGTGTGCTGGTTGCACCTGGACATGATTGTTCATAGCAAAGGAGATCACAGAGCAAGACATAGAAGTTATGGCACTTTCTTTCCATAAATCTGTTTCTCACAGTTTGTTAAATGCTTATCTCTCTTGCCTAAAATAAGTATGTTAGTAATGATTCCTGATATTATAAAATCCCCATGATACAACTCCTTATTTATTGAAACGTTTGCTCCTAACAGGCAAGCTACACTAATATTTACCAATACCTTGATGCTAATGATGCTCGGTGCCACTTGAAAGACTCTTATGTGTACTCTGTGCCTGGGGCCTTGCTGCAGGTGCTTTTTTTCTAAATAAAGCAGTTGCAAGTTGTCCTGGAGAGCAGACAACACTTAGGGACACCTAATATGCAAAATCTTTAGTTGGGCAGCATGTTCTGGCAGTGGCATCCTCTGTGCGGATGGAGAGTGGTTGGGTCTTCACTGGCTACAAGAGAGCTCCTGGGTATGACAGAGCTGAGACCAGCACCTGCTATTTGTAGCAGCACAGAATAAAGCAGCAGCTCAGAAGGGACTTTCTGCTAGTGACTAAAATGGCTGAACAGGGTGGTGATATCTCCACAGTGCCTGTTTCAGTGGGCTGGATACAGCGCTGTCCTTTACCTCTCCTGCAGTTTCTGGGAGCATGGCTGATCCCAGCCAGTTTGCAGCAGTTTCAGGTGTAACTTTGTGAACCACCTAAAGCCAGAATACCTTTTGTTTTCTGTGCTACATAATCCAGCTCTCCCATCTGGTTTAGCTGCTGTTGCCAAGTTTGAAAACATTTCCCTGGCACCAGCTGCAGGTCACTGTGGACTTCATATTCAAAAGTGGATTTATGGACCTTCTTAGGCATGAACATCTTGTGTGTTTGAGTTAGGCTGAAATGTGCCCATAAGTTTGGAGACCTGAAAATCAGTGAGTTGTCATGTCTCACACTTCAGGAACACACTAATAAGGCACATGCAATCTGTGCAAGATGTCATAAATGCATTTTCATGCACACATGTGTATCTGTGTGATTTGGCTATGAAGGGTTGCAAGGTGTACAGAAGTGCACGAATAGTCTTTGCTCAAATAGCCTGTTCACATATGTAAGGCAAATAATTTTGTGCCATAATTCTGTGCTTAACTAATTCCTGAATTATTTTAAAATGAAATTAATAGCACATCAACAGACACTCGGGATCATTAATCAGTCACTTAGCTTGCAGACATTACTGTGCTCTGAGTTTCCTTTATTAATTGCATATTTCATAGTCACAACGCAGTTTCACATTCTGAGGGAGGGGAAAGCCCAGAACACAGAGCCCACCTGTTTAAGGAGGCATCAGTGAAATTACTTTGATATCAAGAGTTTGGGTGCTTATTATATTGATTGTGCTGAGCTGATGATTTTTGACAATTTTCACAGTGTGCTAAGAATTAAAGTAAAAGAAGGTAAATTATTGGGAGCTCTCATAGATAGCTTCAACAGAAGCACTGCACCTTTGTACCCATGTAGAGCTTTTCACTCTGCGTAGTCGGTGTGTTGCACAATCAGTACAACTCACAAGTCCGCTTTTAAGACTAGAAAAACAAGTGATATTTCTGGCTGGACGAAGATACTTATTTAAGGTGTTCAAAGCATAGTTATACCTGGCTCATTCCTTCAGATTTGTGTCACCTTTTAAATCTCAGAGAGATCTCTGAGAATTTGAAACAAATGAGGATTTTTTGGTTTGGTTTGGTTTGGTTTTTTTCTGATACAGCTTTGAAAGTTATGACATCGGCAGTAAATATTATACTGAAAAGCTACCTTTTTATTCCTCTGCTTTTGCGTAACTCCAAAGGCTAAAATGATTTTTCTTAAACATGCCACATTGTCCCATAAAAGCAGATCTGTAAAGGACCTTTGGATTAGAGTCAAACACACCAGCAGGAAAATTTTGAGGTGAGGAATTAGAATGTGTGTGCAACTTGGTTGTACCTCAGAAGTCCCAAGAAAGAAGGTATGATGTGGAAAGAAGAATATTACTATTATTTAAATTATCACATGGATTTCTTAAAAAAGAACTCTAATATACAGAGTGGCTTCTTGCACTGTTGTGTATGTGAAAGTTTACATTGTGGTTCAGTTTTTTTGAGCTCTTCTTAAGCAAGTGAACAGGTGAATGCATCAGTTCTGCCTGTCTCAAAAGGCAACAGCTCCAGGACTTCAGCTGGAGCTCTGCATGATGGTTTTGCAGATTAGAGCCAGGGAAGATTAGGGATTTTTCCTCTAATGCTTCTTATTAGCAGTTTGTTTCAAATCTCATTAAAATTCATTCATTTTAAAAACTCCCTTATTAAAAATAACTGCATATTAGAAATGCCATGATACCTTTAGTTCCATAAGTAATTTTTATTGAAATCTGCAGTATTTTTATTGCTGTTGCTCATTTAGCTTTCACCTTTGGGATTTAGCTGAGATCTCAGGCTTGTTGAGCCATGGCCTGGCTTACCTGTGGCATTGCTGCTTTTATTCAGCAACCTGTCAGTACAGCATAGAGCGTCTGACTCTACAGCATGCAATTAACAGTAGTAAAATGTTGTGTGACCATGGAAACTGGGTGAACTCAACACAGCAAGGATATGAAATCAGCTATTATTAATCCCTGATCAACACAGTGGTTGTTTGAATACATGTTCTTCCATTTAAAGTATTTTTGTGATAATGAAAATTATAATTTAGCACCAATTAATTATAATGATAGCATCACTTAGAAGTGAAATTTAATATTTTGAAAGCATTAAATGCATTCATCATAGTTTTATTTATTTTCAATTCATGCTTTTCTGTCATTAAAGCAAAATTAGATTTAAATAAGAAACCAACAAAGGTTTGACATTTCTTTCATGTACTATTCTTTCTGATGGCAATGAGTTTTTAAAGAAGCATGGTCAAATCATAGCACAGCTTTGACTTGCCATGTGGTGTCTCAACTTGTGCCTCAATTGAGAAAAAAGTTCCCACAGCTTTCTGAAATCCCTCAATAGGATTCCATAGGAATACTACCAGTTCAGTCTTCTGGGCTATTCTTGTTTAAGCTTGATAAAATTCATAGAATCACAGAAGACTTCAGGTATAAAAAGGAGTATATTTGGTCCAGCATATCATTTGTCCTGTTGAGATTTGAATCCTTAAGTATGGAGATCCCACAGCCTCTTGGAGTGGGAGGGAGGAATATAGTGTCTGAACACCCTCACAATGACAGTTTTCTTGATATCCCATCAGAATTTCTCATGTGGTTCATCCCACCTTGCACCATCAGCAGGTTTCCTCACAGTGAGTTGGTTCATGCATCCATTTTGCTATTTTCATGGTGAGTGCTGAGTCCTGATGCCCATCCCTTACTGACTCATCTCTGCTGAGCAGTTACAATTTTGTATTTCAAAATACCCAGATAAGGAGGATCCCAGTCTGGTCACATAGCTGGATTGTAGAAATACAGTTTGTTGGTAATCTTGTGTGGGAACTGTTGCATTACCTGCAGCTTCAAAGAAGAGGGAGGAGTGCTGAAAGGAAAAGAAAACAACAGAAATAAACAAAAACCAAGCGGAACATCTCCCTCTTCCTACCCTTGTTTTTCCTCCTTTAGACAACTGTGGAGGAACTGTTAACTGTAAAAACTTTCATTCTGCTGGGTTTGCTGAACACAGGAAAAAGTAAGACTGAGCTTGCATGTAGCTGGTATGTTCTCTGTCTGTGCCAAGCCTTGCCCTCACTCGTGCTGATTAGTTTTGGGAAAGATTGGAAAAAAAAAAAAAAAAAAAAAAAAAAAAAAAAAAAAAAAAAAAAAAAAAAAAAAAGAACACCCTGGCACTTCCCTGCATTATGCTTGGAATGTTTTTTAAAGGAAACTCCAAAGACCCCACAAGATTGCATGTACTTGAAATAGTGCAGTGACCTCAGGTTTTCATTGTTCTTCTGTGAGAATTTCAGTCAGTGTCCTAGGACAGGCCGATGCTTTTTCCATGCTCCTTTTCATTTAGGGATTTGTCTCTTATGCAAAGAGAAAAAAAATGGAAACAACTGTAAAACTCTTAATGTCAAATCAGCCATAGGGCATTTGTGTGCTTTTATGTTAAATGCCCACAGCACTGAAGTATTTTCAATGTTGTTTTTTGAAGGATGTCTATTTGAACATACTGTATGCTCATTAGGCCATAAAGTTATTCCTTTATTCAACTGTATTTTGGTTATTCTGTAAAAAACTTCTTTTGTAACATCTTTCTCCTAATACCTTTTGTATTATCAGGCCTTGGTCCTCTTGAACGTTTTTCTTGTAGTGAGCTTCAATAATATGAGCAGTTATATTGAAACCAGGGCAGATGATTGTGTTTAAAGCTGAAGATGGGTGTAGGTGTTTCCAAGAGCAGCACCTAGAAGTGTTAAACCATTTTAATTATCCACTAGAAAATTTGCGTTTCTGTATCTGCTTTGCCTTTCATATAGAAAAACAAGAAGTCAGCTGGTATCCTAGAATACCAGGAAAAAAAATTGAGTGGTTAATGTTTATGAAATGGGCTGTGTAGTGTTTTGCATTGCAGGGAGCCGGTCTGATGTGGGAGATATTTACACAATTTTGCATTCCAGTTTTCCTGAAGTTAAACAAGTGTAGGGAGAACCAAGCACATATTCTCTGTAAGTGTGCTTAAATGTGTCATCTTTGTCTTCTGCTTGGAAAGAAAAAAAAAAAAAAAGGCTGAGTTCTTCCACCAGTTTAATCTGTTAAACCCAGGTGACTTTTATGTTTCATTTATCTGCTGAGGGAGACTGTGCAGCAACTTTTTGCAGATGAACATAATCATTCATCTACATGAATCTGAAGCTGCCTTTCAGGGGGTTTATTTTTGTATTGCTGACACCAAAATGCCATAAACTCTGTGTAAAAATAAAGACAATGAAGGGACCTGCCTTTCCACACCCTGTAATGCTTGGCTGGCTACCGAACATTGTTCTGTGCATCATTTTATTGTCGTGAGTGAGGTTTAGTGACATCAAAGAGAGAAAGCAGCAGAATTGTTTTTTCCACATGCTGCATTATGTAGCTTTCCCTTTTGTCTTTTCAGAGCATTTTCAGTGGTGAAAGTAATCACATGCTGTAATGTTTAGCAGAGAAGAGTAGATGTTTAACAGGATTTAGAAGCTGGATGGTGCTTCCTAGCAAAGAGAATGGGTTGCTGAACACACCCCTGACTTGTGAACAATAGTCTCTATGTAGCAGAGTCGGGAAAGCAGTGAGGATTTTGCTTCTAATGAAAACCACCAGCTCAACACAACATGACTTAAATCACCTTGTTTTGTCATCTTTCGCGCTGGCATTCAAGTTCTTGTCTAAGTCATGCCTGAGCATGTAAGAGCTTTGGCTTAATCTCACACTTTTTACGAGGAAGTCACACCACAGGTTACTTTGTGCCATAAAATAACCATAGCAAATGCATCTCACTTGCATCAAAACCATCAGCTGCAGTCATTCCTCCACATTAAACTGTCTATGAGGCAGTAAAAATGGAGATGCTTTTTTTTTAAGATAGTTCACCTCTTGTTTCCAAGCATTGGACCCATATGGATCATGTTCTCTGTATAAGATGTATGTTTGAATTTCTGCAGTTTTCATTCTAGGCTGTTGTTTGCCTCTGCATGTGTGTGTTATGTACATCTGTCTTATATATTAAACCCTTTTATTTTTTTTTCATTTTCATCAACTGTTTTCAGTCCTGACCCTGTTGTTTGTAGAGAAAAGCAGCATCCGTTGTTCAGTTTTATTGTCTTACTGCTAGGGGGAAGGTAGTTATGGGACACTTGAATGGTAAGAGAAAGTAATTTTATTTCCTAATAGTCCTCCTCCTGACTTGGTGATCCTTCCTCCTTTCATCGTTTTCTTCCCTGTTGATTGATTCGAATGTGTTTTAATTTAGACTCTTTGTGCCTGCTCATGCATTGGTCTCTCTGGGCTTATTATTGCCACGCATACTAATATAGCATGTACTGGGACCATATGAAAAGGCCATCATTTTGTGAGTGATTGTCCGAGCAGATGTTTCCCTCCTCAGCTGATCCAGTACAGACACACAGAGGTTTTTTTTTCATATTCAGTATTGGTCTTCTGTTACTGTAACAAATGGGGAAGATTATTGCAGCACAGGCATTCATGTTGTTGCTTGATACAATCTTGTTTGATCACAGCAGTCTGGTCCCAGAACCAGGCATCTTTCTCAACTGAAAAACTTTCAGGCATGGCTGGAATTTGTGAAACTGAAAATATTGCTGGCGATTTAACTCTATATCCTCATGCCTGTGAGAAAACACAGAGTGATATCCTGCACCCTGAAACACTACAGTAATGGTAAGGTTGTCCTGTGAAAGAAAGCTCTGTTTTCTCTGTGCATGGTTAACCCCCATCATGATTTAGGGAATTCTGGGAAGCTGTGGATATTGGATATCAGCAGAAGTGGTGAGCCTGGAGCAACGCTCAGCTGATCTCTGAGTCAGTGCATTTAGCAATGCTTCATGTAGGGAATGTGCAGGCTGCCTGCGTTGCTATAGTGAAAAAGTAATAATTTTAAGCCAGAAAAATTACTTTCGACATGGAAGTCTGCAGGAGACAAAGCTTTTGGAGTTTGGTACTAAACTCATCCTTCATTTTCCTTTCTTGAGGTATCCACCCAAAACAGCGATCCACAAACACTGACCATGCATAGAGTAAGCTGATCAGTGGGGAGGATTTCGGTGCCTCTGAAGGCTGGGCTATCCCAGGGCAGCTGGGCACACGGTGCCCCTTTCACCTTCCCTTTTGTGCGCTAATTTCTCCGTTTCCTTCTGTAGCATTTCAGCTCCTTTGAGAGCACCCCTGTCGCTGATTATCTGAGGCCTTGGCAGGAGCTCTTGGACTCCTGAGTTGTTTTACCTGTGCTGGGCTGGCAGCAAGCGTGTGCCAGAAGTATTTGCTATTCATTTTGAAACAGATTCAAGGTCAGTTTGTTGAAAATGTGGTTTGACCGGTATGGAAAGGAAGGAGCACATGGTCTTCAAGCTGTTTTTAGAAAACAGGCGGCCGCCCAGGTAACCTTTGCCACAGCCACAGTGAGTGCTGCGGTCATGCAAAAGGTCTGGGGCTGCTGACCCTTTCTGGCATGTGGGAGCAGCACAGGGGTCATGGAGGCCCACGTTCCTCTCAGCTGGCTCCCACTGCCATGCGTTTTCCAGGGCAGTTATTAAGACAAATTCTTCATTCTTCTGGCGCAGCCCTATTGAGTTCAGTCAGCCGAGCTGAGTGTGTGACAGAGGGAGGGTGGTGTATGTGACCTCCCCTCACACTGTCCTGCTCCGGGGATTCACTCACTGACACACTGATCTTTTAGAAAGTTGACTGCAATTTTGTCAGGATTTTTTCTCATCCAATTAGTAGTAGAAGAGGTGAGTCTCCTCAAGTGGGGAAGGGGATAGGTGCCTCTTCGTGATCCTGTCCAGTCCTGGTTTATGTGAATTTCAGTGTACAAACTCCAGTTTATTTACTAAATCCCTAAACAAAGTCGGTCCTTGATTTATCACGCTCACCAAGCCGGAGCTTGCAATCTGCTGTATGCTGGTAGTGTTGTTGTGGGGGCTTCCGCATAGAGGAAATTTCCTTCCCAGTGTTTCTTCAAGATAAGTTGGATTCTCTATTATCAATACTGCTGTTAGAGTGGTTTCCGTTTTCCTGCCGTGCATGTTTTGCATGTTGCGCATTTCTCTTTACCCTTGGGAAACAAATGTTTTTCACAAGCTGTAGGACACTTGGAGCTCCACCCATATCCTTTAGTTTAATTAATCTTCAAAATCTAGAACTGTGTTTTTGAAAGTATGAAGGACATTTGTCAAAACAATCATATGAGATTCATAATTAGTGCTTCAGGGCCCATCACTGATGTTATATCCCTGGTATCATTAGTCATGGGTGCACCTGGCCATTGGTATTTCATTTTTTACACAGCACTACATGTTTGAAGAAGCCATCGTTGTGTGCTTAGAGAAGCTGTCAGAGCCATAAGTATTGATTTTCTGTATGGATGTTTCTTTCTCTGAAATATTTAACCAAAATCCATTGGTTTTATTTCTGTACATGTTTTAACCTGAAACCCCAGAACAAAACAGAACAAAACAAAACAAAAAAACCCCAAACAAACAAACAAACAAAAAAGAAAAAGTAAAAAAAAAAAAAAAAGTTTATCAGTTTAAAAGGGTTGGTAACAGCATTGCAAAAGCCTGCAGTCATTGTGAAACAACATGTAGAAATAATCAGGAGAGGTTTTAACATGACCAGCACCAGCCACGCAACTTTGCAGACGGGCTTGTTTTTTCCCACGTTGTGGGAGTGCAGGAGTGAAGCCATGAGGGGGTAAGGACTGCTGCGCCTGATCCCTTCTGGTGTTCCTCTCACTAATCTTGTCAGCGGGGAATTAGAGCTGAGCTCCGCCTCTGCCAAGGGCCTGATTAAGAGTGGCCTTCCTGGGTGACCAGCCCATTAGGGTACTGAAAGAACTGCTGTGTCTCTCTGGTGGCATTTTTCTCAGATAAGTCACTGGTTGTCCCTAAAAGCTGGCAGTGAGCAGGTGGGGGCCTGGCTCTCGCAAGGTACCACAGGGTTTTCCCACGGGGCTGAGGCCTGCACTGGGCAGCCAGGCATCTCACAGCTTTTGGAGACAGGGGAAGAAAATGAGGAGGAGAGATGGGAAGAAAATGAAAGGCATGAATGGCTACAGCAATGAAGTTGCTCGAAGGCGTGTTAGGAACTGACAGTAGGCTCTGTCGGTAGTGGAGGGCATGTAGTGGTATGACAGGGGCAACAATTTTGGGCTGGAAGGGGAGATTTAGATGAGACACTAGGAAGAAATTCTTTCCTGTGAAGGGAGTGAGCCACTGGCCCAGGTTGCCCAGAGAAGCTGTGGCTACCCACTCCCTGGAAGTGTTCAAGGTCAGGTTGGATGGGACTTGGGAGCAATCTGGTCTAGGGGGACACATCCTTGCCCATGGCAGGGGGTTGGGACTGGATGATCTTTAAGGTCCCTTCCAACCCAAATGAGACTGTTTCTTTGTGGAATAAGTGCTAAAACCCTTGCAGCTGTGGTATGGGTCGAGATTTTTACACAATTTTGTCTTGTGGAGCAAGCAGGGAGGAGGCTGGCGCCACAGAGGATGGGTGGGGATCAGGTGAGAGGAGTGAAGATGAGAGTGAGTGCGGGGCGGATGCGGAGGTGAGGAGCCAGAAAACCCAACCCAGCCCTTTGGCCTTGCATGTAAGCAGGAAATTGAGGACCACAGAGAGCGAGGCAGGGGAGGAGAGAAAGCAACTGCATCTTGCACTAGACTAAAGAAAATGCATGTAACAGGAGCAAGCATCAGCTAGTGAAGCACAGAGGAACTCCAGTTAGATGAGGCGGCTGTGGTCCTGTCCTCTCCCTCACTGATAAAGCACTGCTCTTAAGGCTGCTAAAGCAACAGATGAGAAAAGGAAACACCATAACTTTCTCAGGGCATTTTACCTTAATCCCTACTGCCTGAAGAATGTGCTTTCACCTCCTCTTTTAAGACCCAGCAGTCATCCAGGGCTGGGAAAGCCTTTTTGGGGCACATTGGTGCCATCCACCAGAGGGACCCCTCTTCTCATGCCCCAGGAAGAGCTGCCTGGAGCCAGCTGATCTGTTGACTTCCCTTAAAAGACAGCAGGTCCTAGGCTGTTATCAGTTAACACAGTGGCACCAAAGTTTTCACAACCTGACTTGGCATGTCACTGTGTTTCCCATGTCATGTCCATAATCTGTTCATTATTTGGTTCTGACCCTTCATCTTCTTTTACTAAAACCACATGGTTGGGTTTTTTTCCTACCAATTGCTTTTACTGTGATCTCAGAATTGGAGAATTGTTGATAACCTTAACTTTTGAGCAAAGATTTTTTAATGGATGGCTTCATTATGATATTTGATGGTTTTTTTGGTTTACATAGTATGTTCTATGTCCAACTCTATTTTTAGGATCCTGTCTATCCCTATTTCTCTTCCGAATGAATGTAACCACAGGGATTTCTGAATGTTGTGCTTCTGTACAGAGACCACAGTGATTAAATAAACAAACTTGCTGAGTTGTTTTGGGGCTTGTTCAAGCTGGTGAAGAGAGATGTGGTAATCTCTGTTGGGATTTTCTTTAAAAAGCACCAGCTATTGCAAGGTTTTTATTCTGTAACTCATTTCAAAAAATGCTTTAACTAAGAGCATGGATTACTAGACAAGCAGACACACAGATACAGTATTCCCAGGAACTTGCTATAAATAGTTCATAAAATATATATTTAACGTTAGCAGACACTATATTTAAATCATTACTTGCACAGACAATTGTTTCCACTAGGCAGAAACATTGGGGTTTTTCTTGGTTGGCCCAAGACTGAACAAGCTGTGTTGTTACACCACTGGTCTGAATTGCAGCATGGTTAGGAGATGCTGCAGATGCAGTTTTTAATTTTTATAGTGTTGTCTTCCTGGGGTAAGATTTGTTTTTTTTGGTGAACTGGCCATTCTCCGGTTGGCACAGTGCTCACTAGTGATGCACAGAGCAGTCGTGTGCTGCTGACATGGTGATGTCCTGGAAATAAAGGGCTCATGGAGCACTGGTGGGAAGAGCAGACAGGCTGAGGTCTGTGCAGCTGGGGGGTGGGGGGAGCACATGCTGCTGCTTTCAAGATGCTGTAGTTGGCTCCTCTGTGTGCACTGGAAAGCAAGCAAAAAGTTACTGCTAATTTCCTGTTTGCTTCCTGTATCTTAGCAGTCCTCTGCTCTGTACAGCATGAGGATAAGCAAGAGTAACTCAGACTGCCAATTTGCTGAAAGCCTATTGCTATTTTGTCACAAAAAGCAACTTTCTACAACTTTCCAAGCTCTGTTTTCTTAATTTCACAAGTTACAGGTAGGTAAAAACTGTTACAAATGGTACAGTTTCAGTGCATTAGCTTTGGTTATGTCTTGCCACATGGTTGGGTAGCAAGAATAAATTCAGAAATACATGGGAGGAACTGAAATCTTAGGGTGGAGTTTATGAAATTGGAACTGAAATCTTAGGGTGGAGTTTATGAAATTGGGCAAACTGCCACTGAAATTCTGGTCTGTCCTCCCATTCCTTGTCAGGTTCTTCCTCCTTACCACCATTCTTTTACTGTCGTCTGTAACTTCACTTGTTTCCTAGCTTTCTCTTCTCTTCAGCCTTACTTTCTTCATCATTCCTTGTCACCAAGACCAAGCTTTTCCTACAGTCTCCGAGGTCCTGCAGGTGCAGAGGCTGCAACTGGTTTTGAACATGCTGGCATTGTGCCCTCCCCATGCTGCTGTTCCAGGAAGGGGATATGTCCTTCCTTTGGAAGGATGGTATCCACTGAAACCCTGGGTGGTCAGATATAAACTCTGTGTTGATCTGCACCATCATTAACATTTTCTGTTTCAAACCATGATTTTTCAGAGCTGGACATGTTATGTTTTGGTTTAGGGTTTAGCAGTCTTCACATCCAGTTTCTTAATGTTCCAACAACTTTAAAGAGACTGAAGGGAGATGTAATGGTCAGCTGTTTGGAAAAGCAAACTGCTCTCATTTATAGGTGTAATTATGGGCTCGGGAGTCCAAGTTGGAGCACCTGTGTTTGGACCAATTTGGTCTGCAGTAGTTCCCCGTTCAGTAAAGTGAATTTCTGTGAACAAGGAAGGGCTTTATCCAAAGCCCTTGGCAAAAGAATTTAACCACAAAGATGTATGACCTTTTCTGTCTGAGAGTTGTGGGCTTGGCAGATAGCTGTTGAGGAGTTGCTGAATTAATGTGGACTGGAGTGAGCCTGTGTATTGAAGGAGCTCCCATAGCCAATGTTTTCATGTATAACAGTTGTGAAAGACTTTGGGAACTGAAGGTGAAAAGAATCTCTTTTTCTGTGCCTTTAGATAAATGCAAGTCTATTTCAAACATGCAGTTATGGAAAAGTTCATGTTGACATTGTGTAAATACAGTTACAAATGTCAGATGTGCAAGTAAATATTGTAATGAGAAGGGAAAAGAGTAAATAGGAAGCTTTGGTGCCTACTCTCTTTTGTACCTGTCTTAATTCAAGGTGACTTATAGTATTTCGGGGGATCTGTTGTGGATTTGTGTGTGAATTCGAGAGCAGATATTGTCCCATTCTTCCAGTTGTGGAAGATAACTCTTGATCGTATTGCTGGACAGTTTGATCAGTCCAAAAAGTTTTTATAGTGTAGCTCTACAACAGACCTCATTGCATCTTGAGAAAGCTGTTTATCTGAGGAGCAAGTAAGTCTACAATCTATACTTCTGATTTATTCCATAGATAATGGAATTCCCAGTAAAATTTCCACTGATACATAAAATGTTATAAAATATGAGGAAAGGTGGATTTTCAGTGAAAAGTCCCAATTTCTTCAATGATTCTGCAAAGAAGACAAGCTGTACCTTTATTTAATATTAGACATGTTTGAACATCACATTTTCATGTAGGTACATGAACTGTGATTTATTTTGAGTAACACTGTGTTGTTTTCCTAACAGATGAACGTGAGGCAGTTCAGAAGAAGACTTTCACAAAGTGGGTTAATTCCCACTTGGCACGCGTATCCTGCAGAATCACAGATTTGTATGCTGACCTTCGTGATGGAAGGATGCTCATCAAGCTCCTGGAGGTTCTTTCAGGAGAGAGACTTGTAAGTGTTAATATTCATTATGGGGTTTTTGGTTTGGTTGGGTTTTTGGGTGAATCCTTGGCTCAACTGACGTACAGCAAAACAGTACTGAGGGTTTAGCTTTGCAAATGTCTTTTTACATATTAAAGAAAAAAAAATATTGCTTCAGCTGGATCCAGACACCATTGCATTATCTTCCTATTGTTTTCAGTAGGAATCAGAGGAGGTGTCCTTCAAAGATTCCTTGCTGGCGAGTTGCTGCATGCTTCCAGCAGCATACTCCCTGCTCCTGAACCTGACAGGCACAGAGCACTGAGTGTTCTCCAGCCCCTTAGACCATGTTGGTAATGATGAATTAGATGTGTTGAGGAATTTTCCTGGACTCTGTGGCCAGCTGGTCCATTTTTGTGCTGGTAAATACGAGCTCTGGAGGCAGGTGGCTGTGTGCAGGCTGCCTGCCAGCCCGAGGCCTGGAACATCCCCTCTCCCTTCTCTGGAGCATGCTGGGGTGTTGTGGAAGACAGCTGGATGGAGAGGGACATGTCCACCCTGGGCACCATCACAGCAGTTTAGACTGTGGTGTTAGTTGCACCTCACTGCTCAAGAATGCTCTTGGGTGCACTTGGTTTTACAAGGATAGGTAAGGCTTGCATTTTCTTTGGTTAGGAGGAGTAGATACAATTAATTTAAATAAATGGGGCAAATTATTTCTTTGAGTATGCTGAGAGAGCCTCCTTGGTACTAGCGCAATGAAGTGTGAGTGGTGAGTAAGTAAACCCCCACAGTGAAAAACGTTGCTTCGTGACAGGAAAGTTGGGTGTCAGGAAATGGCTTGGTATCAATTTTTCATTCCATTCCTTAAATGACAGCTGTGCTCTTAACTACCTAATTCAAAGCAATCTTTTCAAACAAATACGGGTCTTTAGCTAAGACCTAAGGCTACATTACTGTGTAATCACTTGTCATCAAGCACTCCTATTAATGGGAGCTCCATGGCTTAAGACTCTGGTTAATGAATTGAACATATGGCCCACAGTGTAGTGTCTGCACAGTAGGACAGGAGAGAGAGCTTTCTAAACGCATCTGTGAGGGTAAGGAAACTGCCGTGTGTGGATGGAGGGAACTCATCTCAATGTTTGTCAACTACAGTTTGCTCAAAACACATTTCTCTCTAGGCCAAATCATTTCCTTCTGTGAGGTATTAAGCTTGACGTGTTCCCTGCTGGTAGCAGACATTATTCATACAGGGATAACTTAGCCCAACATGCTCCATTGTTTAAGGATTCAGACAGCAGCTATGGCACCTCTGTTTAAGTCTCCGTATCTGCCTGCCAAAATTTGACTTTCAGTGTCAAACAGCAGCTGTGAAGGCCAGACCGGTCGTGTGACTCTTGCTGCATGATTCATTTACATTTTTCTCTCCAGGTTTTGAAAAATGCAAACATCTTACGCAGCTCATGGGGTGGGGAGGGTGCAGGAGCCACCCGGTGAGAATCCTGGATTTACGCTTGCATCATCATTTGCGTATCGACCCGGCAGCTGCCTGCACAACCACAAATTCTTTTTGTAGCTTCCTTATCTCAGGATGGATGGCAGCAGTCTCTGTTTGAACAGTACATTCCACCACACCTTCCTCTGCAAACATGCATACAGATAGTGCAACGCACTAAACCTTGGGACAGTTACACACACCAAGAAATATTCCAGGAGGATTGGCACATAGCATTCACTTCACAGTGTACTCCAGCCTTTTGGACTTTAACTTAGCTGATATTGGTTAGGATGTCACATCTCCATGATAGCCAAGCAGAAATCTAAGGGCAGTATCATACACAGAGAGCTTAAAATCAAGACTAAGAGCTATTAAATGGTAAGAAAGCAGTAAACACAGTGGAAGCTACCCTAGATAATTATATTAATATAATGTATTTACTGTTGCATTAGAACAAACAGGGATTGTTTTCTTACTGTTGAAACCCGGATTCACATTCTGGAGCTAAAGCCATATGCCCATGGGAGCAGTCTGTGATTTAGGATACTAATCAGGGAAGCAGGATTGTTCTTTGTCCTCTGTAAGATATCCAGTCTTACTTGCACAAACTCTGCATTTTTTCAAAAAGCTGTTGTGATTTTTGATAATGAAAACCCTGTCCTTGAAGGTGTGCTGGAGAAACTCAAAATGAGTATCTAATAAGGGCAAAATCTGCATCTCCCTCACTTGATTCCTAATCCTAGTGTTTAGTCCAGACCTTACACATAAGGTCCTCTGTAGAGAACATTATTAGGAAATAAAATGATAACATGCAATAGCCTTGCTGAGCAGAGTGGAAAGAATCCAGACAGCATCAAAAGACATTTGTAATTTTGTTTGCACACACTGTTAACCAGGTTCTCCCAAACTGCAAAAATAAAGCTGAGAATTGTTTTCAGGATAAAATTTAGCATTTAACTCAATTTCTTCCTTAGCTGTAACAAGGATTAGTAAATTCCTTGCAAATCCTGGATGCTCAAAAGTCAAACTGTTTAAACAGATTCTCTGTAGTAAGTTCGGTCACGTTTTCTGTTGGAAAAGGGAAGATTTTTTAAATGTAAAACAAATTTTCCTGTTAACATGCATGTCAAGACTGGGTTTAGAATGTGAGTGGGAGCAGGGGGTCCCAGGAATCAAATAAAACCTTTATCACGAATGGTATTTGCTCGGTCACCTTGATGCTGGAGCATCACACACTGTTGTACAGGCTGCTATTTCTAGGGACCATAATATGGCTCCAGCTGAAGCTCTTCCCCTTGAATGCAGTCTATGGTAAGGATTTTGCCTGAGCTGTTTCCATGGCCAGTTAATTACGTTCACTGCAGAAAACAAGGAAATTATGTCAATTACTAGCTTGGCAGAGTACCTTTGGTGACATCTCAGGGAGCACTGAACAGGCTGTTCAGCTGGAATCCTTATTGCGGAACAAAGTTGCTTGAATTTTGTTCAGTTTTACAGCAGACTTCTGTATGCTCTTGTTACATTCATGGCTTTTTTCATTTGCACTGGGACTTAATAAAATTGTGTTATGTTGGTGTGGCTGATCTTTGTATTATTGTTTTTACTTTCTTTTCATATGAAGAAGTTGTTTGGAGTTAAGTATCTTCTGTTGTTTTCATGCTGTTTATTCTACTTCAACTGACCAAAGAGAGCAATGATGCTTCTTTCAAGAGGAGTTCTATTGAGTTAGCCTATGGTCCAAATCCTTTTTGGAGCACATTTACAGATACACTCTAGAGCACTTACTAGCAATTCCCTCTGTTGCCTGCATGTGCCAGTTTATTTCATATCTTTATCTTTGAGGAATCTTCTTTTTAAGTGTGGAATACCTTGTACTGGAAAAAAAAGCATCTTGGGAAAATAGAACAGGTGTAGCATGAACTTAACAAAATAATTTGTCTTCCAGCTAGTTAATGAATATAGTAGATAGGAAAAATTCAGGAAATAAGGAGGCAAAAGACTTTGAAAGGCAGATTAAATTGGTGCCCAGAGTGTGCATCTTAGGTCAAGGGCACTGGCATTTAAACCACGAGTTTAGCATGTGCTATGGTTATCCTTGCATAAACGTGCTGTGGGATGCAAGGAGCTGTTTTGTCTATGAAATCTGAAGCATAATTGCAAGCAGTATTGCTGGCTGGGAATGGGCAATGTGGTGACTCAGCTGCCTGGACTGAAGAGTTAACAACCACTCGTGTTTCTCCTTCCATCTACAGTAATACATGTTTTTCATCTCCCTTTTACTTTCTAGCCGAAACCAACTAAGGGAAGGATGCGCATCCATTGCCTGGAGAATGTTGATAAAGCCCTCCAGTTCCTGAAAGAGCAGAGGGTGCACCTAGAAAACATGGGATCTCATGATATTGTGGATGGAAATCACAGGCTGACACTTGGCCTTATTTGGACTATTATTCTGAGATTCCAGGTAAAGATGTACACATACACAGATGTACACACATTGGAGTTCTCCATGCTTGTGTGTAATACTGTGGAGTGCACCCAAAATGATGGGATTGAAAAGTGCTTATGAAACTTATGAAGCTTTAAGAGTGAAAATCTGGCAGGACATGCTTCAGAGATAAGGGAGAGGATAAACAAGTCTTCCTGATGCTGCTGATCTGTAGTCACAGCCAGTGGGAGGTTTCTGTGTGGAACTTCATATGGTTTTATTTTAAAACTACTAATAAATATGAAGCTCCAGTTGTAGACCTAGGAGGAACTGCTGCCTTCAGCTGCTCTTCACCTTTGTGGTAATTATCAGTAACCTGGCTGACTTGGCACTGAAGCAGATTAAGGGTGCCCACAGGAATTATTTCAGTGTTACAGCTTAAGGCTGAGATTTCATGTTTTTAAGTAAGTTGCAGGTTGGTCTTTGCCCTCAGTTTAAAAAGTCCTTTTGCAGAAAGGATAACAAATTTATAAAGCAAATATATTATTGATAACAAAAACCATAGTAATAAATATTTAATAGATTTAACAACCTCTTAATTTTGGTATTGCTCAAAATATTGGTGTTTTCTTAATATGAAAGTGTTTATCTAATTTCCAGTGACAGCAGTGAAACTCCACTGAAGCTACAATACTCTTTTTAAAAATCAGTGAACTGTATCCATAAAATGAGATACTTGTCCATATAAAGTAAAAACCATTTTCTTTTTTTCTTCTTCCCTTTAATTTTTTTGTTTCCTCTTTTGAAAAACTGGAGAATAGCCTAGAATCTGGAATATATAGTTGTGATGCTGCTAAGGGCAAACACTATTTAACACTGTTTCTTCCCAAACCTGACATTCCTGCTGCTCAGTTTCCTGAAGGAGACACCTTGCTGGGTGACATGATAACACTGTGTAGGGAAAGGTTTGCACTGACAGTTGAGAAAAAAATTTCCTGTGAAATTTAAACTGTTTTGTCAGTGGACTAAACAAAGAGTAATCCTCCAGTAAAAAAAAAGGGCAGATGAAATTTACTTTTGACATTAATTAAGTGAGGAAGAACTTAAGTTCACCTACTTCTAGCCTGTCATAGATTTCCTTTGTTACTTATATTTTGTATAAGTAACCTTGTTACTTATAGTATACCTTTAATCTTTTTTTAAAAAGGCAAACAATATGTTTTCTCAGGGAAATATTTAAACCTTCTGTGTTCATTTTAGATCCAAGACATCAGTGTTGAAACTGAGGACAACAAGGAGAAGAAATCTGCTAAAGATGCTTTGCTTTTGTGGTGCCAGATGAAGACAGCTGGGTGAGTATGGCTTAAGTGATTATCTCTAAAGCTCTTAGAGCATTTTGAGTTTTCATTGAAATAATTTTAAATGGGCATACACATATCTCTCTCAAGTGGATTCAGCCAAGAGAAGTGAGTTTATGTTTACAAGTAAGAAAATTCTGAATTTCTTGTATTAATGCTGTATGATAAACATACCAATCTGATAATCATGAATATATACTAATATACTGACTCTTTTTCACCCTACTCTGAAAAAATAATGATGCTTCCTATGTTTGCCACCAACTTCACTCTCTTTCCATATATATGGGAATATTCCCAGAATATCTTTCTCTGACATAACCCTTCTTGCATGATTAAATATCTATTTGTAAATATTCATGATGTTTCCTCCATGAAAACTGCATGTCCCTGTGGTAACTTGGGGCAATTCAACATTATTCTAGTGGTACTTCATCTTCTCCTTACAAGAACTCTTCTGAAAGTAGTTCATGTGCAGCCTGAAATTTTTTGAGACTTCACCAAGCAAATGAATTTGCATCTGTGTACCCATGAGGCACAAAGGTTCATATAAGTTTTGTTTAAAAGTCAGTGACTTGAAGTTCTTGAAGATGCTCTGGGACAGTGGACAATTTCAAGGAGAACTTCGTGTACCACTCGCTGTTCCTGTGGCCTCTGCAGCCATCAGGCTTTACTCCTCTCTGTTTCTCATACTGTTCCTGCTCTGCTCTTGAACTTGATTGTCTGAATACCTGAAAATAATTCTTTCACAGCAGCTAAATCAGGAGCAGGCCTTATGCTTGCAGGGATGTGAAACCTCACAGGCTGCAGGCTGGGCAGCAAGTTATGAAATCGTACCTTCGAGTGATTGCTTGGAAGTTCATTTAGAGCCTTTCTCTGGAATGGATGTAAATTCTGTGGAGTTTACAAGAGTAGACATAAGAGTAGATGGTGTGTACTGATTTCTGGAGTCTGTCTCTGATTAGGGAGCAGTCATGATTATAGATTGTCCATCCTGGAATGGTAATATCCCCTCTTAGGTTTACAATAAATGAATCTATCCTGTAACCAGCTTTTAGTGACAGCAGGGATGCTGTTTTGATTGTACTCTTTTTTTTTTTTGTTCTGTCAGTTACCCCAATGTCAACATTCACAACTTTACAACCAGCTGGAGGGATGGGATGGCTTTCAATGCACTAATACACAAGCACAGGTATGTGTGGGAAATGTCTTTATGGATTTTGAAAGCTTGGACTGTTGCAGTGGGCACTGGATTCTGCAGTAACTTTGAAGCTTGATTTTAAAATCTGTGGAAAGAACTGAGGATTCCTGAGTTTTGCAGCAATTTGCCTTGCTTTAGAGCTTTACAGCTCTCAGGGTCACTATCAGCTCATCTGGCAGCTTCACACATCACAAGTCAAAACAAGGTTGTGTTTGGTTCCAAGAGAATAAATTAAACACAGTTGTGTTGATTTGTGACTGATCAGGTTGAAAGAAAAGTTTTTGTACCTTATTGAGTAACACATGATTGTGTTTGGTCACCTAGAATTTGGGCATGGGAGGAGTACATAACAAACCAGCAGCCTGGAGGGGAAAAAAGCCTGGTGCTAGACTTTGCCATGGCTGGGGCTGCTACTCACTGGCAAGCTCAGGTGGCAGCTTGCACACTTAAATGGCCATGAGGAGAGACTGTGGTACCACAACTTTGTTTCTTTCTTCTCCAGGTCACCTTTATCTCTGGTAAAATATCCTCTGCTCTTCCCCGTGGGCTAGGTTCTTCCATGTCATGTGCTAGGCACTGCTGCATTCCTTTAATATCCATTAAAATGCACATGGCTACTGGGCAAGTGAAACTGTAGCAGCAAAAAAAAAGCAGCAGTTTTTTTGAGGATCAAGAACTTCAGTTCATTTGTTCATTTGAGGCCAGCTGCACTGTGCTTTGGGAAATCTAAAGAATTTTCTGTCCTGTCTAGGCCTGATCTGATTGATTTTGACAAGCTGAAGAAATCAAATGCACACTACAATCTGCAGAATGCTTTTAACCTTGCAGAGCAACACCTTGGTCTTACTAAGCTCCTGGACCCCGAGGGTAAGAATTCCTGCAGTTCACAGTTCTTTAAGAGGCCTTTTCTCCCACCTTCCTTGTGAAGGGCACAGCTTAGTGATGGCTTTTTGTGTTGAAGAGAAGGTGGATATGCTGCTGGCTTTCCTGATGATGCAGCCAGGTTCAAAGGAGAGAATACAAGATGTCCTCTGCAGAAAATGAGCAATAGTAGCACAAGAGCCCTTAATCCTGATTTTATTTTCCCTTTTGTGACAAGATCACTGAACTGGCCATATATACATAAAATCATTCCAGTTAGATCTATCCTTATGTTCTACTTTGTGAAAATCTTTCTGTGAGCTGGAAGAGTAGCAATGTGGATTTCAGCAGATATTTAGCAGCTCCTTTTACAGACTGCCAGTGAGTTTTAGCCTGTGCTTTCTTGAGAGTGTTCATGCTCATGCATATTGTAAGGGGGGATCACAGTGCTAGACAAGAAACTTTCTTGTCTCAGGACACATAGAGGCTGTGTGTTTGGGCAAGTTTCTTCTTGCTTATTTGTTAGTGCCTCAGAATTGCTGCAGGAAAGGCAGTCATTTGTTTTCCATCTGTATCTCTGGGAAGATTTGCCTGTAGAGACATACTGTTATGTCTGAATTCCTCTCTCCAAATGCTGATACAGTGTCAAAGTTCTCGGTTAACAATATTTCTGTCCACTCAGACACTAGAGAAATACTCAGCCATGCACAAGTTGTGGCAGAGTCTGGAGCCTGACTCTGAGACCCAAAGTCCCATAGCCCACAGGTATATGCTTTAACCACATTCTGCATTAAGACCAAGAGATAAAGCAGCACTTCTTATTGACAAAGTTCAGTACTGTACAACACCTAGTAACCCAGAACCAGACCAAGGCTGCTGAATTTGTTTTTGATTTGGAGATAAATCTTAGGAATTGAACTGCCACTGAACCCATCTCTCTGGCTTTTAAATGCATCTTTGTTGCATTATTAGCTTTGTTGTTTTAATCCTCTCACCCACAATGTGCTAAGACAACTTGTGTTTGGATTGCAGATATCAGTGTTGATCATCCTGATGAGAAGTCAATCATCACTTATGTGGTAACGTACTACCACTATTTCTCCAAGATGAAAGCTTTAGCTGTTGAAGGAAAACGTATCGGAAAGGTTTGCAAATTTTAAATTGTTATAAAACAGTTGAATTTTTTATTTTACTCTGTTTTTTTCTTCTTGGTTGTTAGTTTTTTTAAGAGTCCACTGCAGTATTTTTAAGTTTTGCTTCTGAATGTGTTTTGAATGGTGAATATTCCCCTATGACTGTGAGGAGTAGTTAATTTCCAGCTGCCTTGTATTAGAAAGCATTTGGGCCGTTAATTTTTGGCTTCTTAATTTTGCATCATTGCTTGTTTTCCTTTCCTGTTGTCTGCTTCTCCCCCTCAGAGTCCTCTGTCTTCTGGAGCCCAGAAAAGTCCCTCATTTAAAAAATGTGCAGTCATTCTCTGTCCTTTGGTGAAGTTGCCCTGATCTTTACAGCTGGCAGACTGAATGTGGATCCTTTTGTAAGACTCAGCTCTGCCCCTCTATTGCCATAGGATCATTGGAATTCATTGCTGAAAAATGCAAAGCTCTTACTCCTCAGCGATCCCAGCCCCTGTTGCACTCAGGAGTGTGTGTCCTGATTCATAATTCAAGTCTCCCAACAGTTTCTTTTATGTAGGCTGCTGGATTTAAATACCTCTGAAGAGCACTGCCCCTGTTACTCATTTTATGTTGTGCTGCTTGTTGCAGGTGCTTGACAATGCCATTGAAACAGAGAAAATGATTGAAAAATACGAATCACTGGCTTCTGACCTTCTGGAGTGGATTGAGCAAACCATTATCATCCTCAACAATCGCAAATTTGCCAACTCACTGGTTGGTGTGCAACAGCAGCTACAGGCTTTCAACACTTACCGCACAGTGGAGAAACCACCCAAGTAATTTTAATCTTCACTTTCAAAGCAACACTGGTCTAATTTTGCTTAGTCAACCATTGATTTAAAAAAAAAAAAACAACAACCAACAAACACATCTAAATAATTTTAATCTTGGACTAAGAATGTATTTTTCTGAACAAACCCAGCTATCATATTTCTAATTGGCACCATTATTACTCAGGGCCTATTTGTTTTATGCTATTCAACATGCATATAATGACAACAACAACAAACAAAATAATAAAAAGTGTGTCTTGGTGAGCCGGTTCCCGCAGGACCTCAGGGGCCAGGAAGCTGTCACAGAGTTGCCTGCTTTATTATGTTGAGTGGGAACAGCATATTATGTTAGTATAGTAATATCACCAGCCATGCTTGATAGCAGCCTATAATACCAATATGCTGCTATTAAAAAGAATCTTCCTGGTTATCCAAAATCAAGAGGAAGTGTGTCTGGCTTTGTAAAACATGGCTATACTTTCTAAAACTGATATAATCAAAACTTATTGTTAGAAAGTTTCTCTTTAGCATCATGATATCAGATCTGTTTATTTTTTTATTTTTTGTCTAATGTAGGTTCCAATGGATAGTAATCACAATTCAGTGTATTACAGGGTATCCAGACATATTCTAAAGTTGCAGTCTCTTCCCTAGTGCCTATGGAGTTTGTTTATTTCCCAGGTGTATAACTCAGGAAAAAGAGTGGGAAGAGTTTATTGACTGCAAAGGGCTTTAAATAAAACTTCAATTTCTTGAGCTGATAGAATAAACTAGGACAGTTCCTGTAATAGAATAAAAAAATTCAGTGTTCTGTCCCCCAAGGGGATTTAAATCTAAACACATAGACAACTGACTTCTCTGAAGTTTCTTTTTTGTTTGACCCAAGTGGTTCCTTGGGGGATGTGTGGGTTATTTCAATTGCTTCCAGCTTTGACACAAGATAAAGGTGTTTATCTGAATGCTACATTCATGTCAATATTTTAAGGAAGTGCTTTATACCTTAGTAACAATGAAAACTTTATTGTAATCCAATTCTTTTACAAAATTTTGTTTAGATTTACAGAAAAAGGAAACCTAGAAGTGCTGCTTTTTACCATCCAAAGCAAAATGAGAGCCAACAACCAGAAAGTATACATGCCAAGGGAGGGCAAACTCATCTCTGACATTAACAAGGTAAATGGAGCCAGCTCCTCCTGTGCAACTCAGGATTTGTTGTTGTTTTCTAGTCTCTCTCTGAGTGTACAGGGAGGAAACATTTTTTCTATCTCCAGCCTCGATGTGGGGGAACATAAGGGATGGGCAAGGTGGGGGTGACCTTCTCTTGTAGCTCAGACTCACTAAACTGAATCAAGCCCCTGGGTCTTCTCAGCATCTATAAAACCTACACTGGAAAAATGCCCAGTCATCCTGTCCAGTTGGTTGTGGATTTAGTAGCCCTTCCTCACCCCTCTGGGGCCCTGGCTACTAGAGCTGATCAACAGAAAATAGCAACAGCACTTAGGTATTGTAGCCCTCCCCATTTGCCCCTCAGCCCCCTGCTCACAGCCTGGGAGATTGAAGGAAGTGCCATGACCGATCTTGTGGATTCCCTGTCAGGGTTTCTGCAGCTATTTTCTATGCTGCTGCAGCTGGCAGAACAGCCATGCTGACAAGCTCTCTCAAGGATAACAAACAACTTAAAACTGTGAGCTTTCCTCGTTTGTGTTTGATCATGCTTGGCATTCCCAGAGCAGCTGTTGTGGGTGTCTGTGGCCTCTGTCTCCATCCTAGAGAGCAGTAAACTGTTCAGCTCTTCTGTTTGCATTAAGCTCCTGTGCCTGGGAATGCCTAAAATACTTGGGTTTCAAGCAGTTTCACATCCGTTAAGATTTAGAAGAATCTCAGGTAGTTTGTGTTTAATTGTGGGTATTTTTGTTGCTTGTTAGAAGATCTTAAAGCTGATTAGCTGGCTTTCAACATGCTTCTAAGACTTTATGAAATATTAATGTCATGCATGTGAATAACTTTTGGCTTTGGTGGAAAAAAATACTTGTATGCATCAAATGTAACCAAATTCTGCAGTTTTGTTTTCCAAAGTTGATGTAAAACAATTGTGTGTTGACTTTCAAGGTTAAAGGGCATGAATCTCTAATTCTCATTTCCTAAAAGAGGAGAATAGAATCCTCTTATTTGGGAGCAGCACTCAGATTTATTTTTTTTTTTTAATAAATACTGTTTCGTACATTGAAGCCAGGTGGTTTGCTTAGGATTTGTTGGAAGCAAAAACCAAATGAATGCAAGAAAGTGTATCTGAGATAAACGAGTTTTATACCCCTTGCTCAGGAAACATGAATTAATTGAGAACAAATTTTAAGTCCTGCACTTATATTAGCGGACAAGGTGTAAGGCCAGCCAATACAAACTAGTTTTATTGGCAAATAAATAAATAGGCCAGTTCTGTGAATCTTGGTTGTCCGGATTTCATGAAAGAAGATGTGATTTACCATAATCCTGTAAGAATGCCTGTTTAGAAGACGTGTGTTTTTTCTCCATGTGTTCAGGCCTGGGAAAGACTGGAAAAAGCTGAACATGAAAGAGAACTGGCACTGCGAAATGAGCTCATCAGACAAGAGAAACTGGAACAGCTTGCACGCAGATTTGATCGCAAGGCAGCTATGAGAGAAACTTGGCTGAGTGAAAATCAACGTCTTGTTTCTCAGGTGCTGCTTTCAGAAATTGTCTGTGTGACTAAAATGATTCCCATGAGTAATTGTAGGTTACAGTTCTTGAAAAGAAAATATTTCCTCCCCTATGTGTCGTATTTTATGGAATCTAAGTTCATTTATATTTGTTGTATGTGTCTACAAACGCATATTTAATGTATATGTGCATGTGCTGTGTGCCCTCTCTTTAAGACAATTGGGGTATCCCTTCCTTCACTCTTATCAGCCTGTACTCAGGACATACTGATATGGAAATATCTATCCACAGTCAAGATTTTCTTTATCTGACTAGTTTGGTCAATGCAGTGAAATTAGTTTTATTTCTTAAATGTTAGGGGTGACTTTTAAAAAAATCAAGGAGCTTAACCTTGATGGCCAACCTGATTCTTCCCCAAAGGTAGTAAATGATATTTCTGGTTGTATCAGGGGTTCTCTGGTTACCAGCGGTTTCTCTGATTTTATTCAAGATGACTTTGCCAAGCATTTTGTGATCCCAAATTTGCTAACGATTGTGCAGAATACACTTAGAACTCGTGCTCGTGTCACGGGTCAGAGTGTTTTTCTCCTCACAGCCATTCCTGAAGAAGTATCTCTGTCTTTGCAGGATAATTTTGGCTTTGACCTTCCAGCGGTAGAAGCCGCAACGAAAAAACATGAGGCCATTGAAACAGACATTGCAGCCTATGAAGAACGAGTCCAGGCTGTGGTTGCAGTTGCGAAGGAACTTGAGACTGAAAATTACCACGATATCAAACGCATTACTGCAAGAAAGGACAATGTTATCCGCCTGTGGGAGTATCTCCTGGAGCTGCTCAAGGCCCGGAGGCAGCGGCTGGAGATGAATCTTGGTCTGCAAAAGATTTTCCAGGAAATGCTGTACATTATGGACTGGATGGATGAGATGAAGGTAGGTGATAGCCAGTTGAGAACGTGGACCAAACGTTCTGGAGAGGTTTATATCTACACCTTCTTTGTAAATTATTAGGATTAATTTTGCTCCTCTGGTTTAATAGATAAATGCAGAAGTTCCACATTCAAGAGCAGTGAACAAATTCCAAATATCTTATGATGATTTTTAAAAAATAATGATTGAAAACAAGTTAGGAAAGAGAACAAGTTTGCTCCTATAAGCAGCTGCTTTTTCAGCTTCATGCCTGTCTCATAAGGGCCAGTGGCTTTGCACACTGTGCCTGGCTAAGGATGGTGATTTTGGTGAATGGTAATTAAATAACCTCTCTTTATCACAATTTATATGGTGAACAAGTCACCTCTTCACCTCTGTGCTTTAAAAAGCAGGAATTTCTTCCTGTCTGTGCTCCTGGGATCTGGGAAGGGAAAGGACCATGACTTAGTTCTTGTCCATCAGCCAGCAGAACTTGGAAGTTTTGGGAAGAAAGAAGGATGTGTGTAGCTCAGGGGCAGCTCACAGCACATTGACTTGAGTGCTTTGCTTTGGTCCTGCTGAGCTCTAATGTAGCTTCTCATCATCCCTGACTTAAAACAGCATTAGAGATCAGTAAGGTTGTTCATATTGATTTAAAAAATATTGGCTCATACTCTTACCAGCTATGTGTCTATAAACTTGAAATAGCTCTCCTCATGGACCTGATGTTTCTCTGGACTTAAATCAATATAACCCCAGAGAACAGTGTAGTGCATGGAGTTACTAAGAAACAAATAGCTTATGGCCTTCAGCCCATTTCACTTGTCTTCTGCCTTTTGATCAGGTGCTTCTGCTGTCTCAAGACTATGGCAAACACTTGTTAGGAGTTGAAGATCTGTTGCAGAAACATGCACTTGTGGAAGCTGACATTGCAATTCAGGCTGAGAGAGTGAGAGGGGTCAATGCATCTGCTCAGAAGTTTGCCACTGATGGAGAAGGTAACTAGCAGCCAACACATCCTCCTTTGTCTTAATTACATATGAGGTTATCTATAAGCCTCATTAGTTCTACAAGGCACATTAGGTTAAATTCAGCACCAGAATAAGAGAATCCAATTTAATTTGTTCCTTCTTTACTCACCATGTCAATGATTAATTTGTCCAGGCACCTGCTCAGGAGTTCATTGTGGCATTGTGTTTTGCATGGGATGTCACGCTCCTAACCAGCAGCTGCTGTAACTTTGAAGTAGTTGCCATTTAATCCCTGTTCTTTGTATCTACTACAAACAGTACAAATTACTGGACTCAGCCTGAAATTGTCCCAGTTCATGCTAAATAAGAGCAATTCCACTAAACCAGTGTCATTAAGTAGGATACACAATGTTCACTATGGGCGGTCATATGTTTGAAGCTGATATAAATCTGGAGTAGTGAATTTTGTTCCACTGAAATCCATCATGAATACTTTTTCTTTTAGTTTTTGTTTTGTCTTCATATGAAGAACAGTATTTTATGATTTGTGTTATTGTATGGTGAGGCTTGCAGAGTTCACACTCACCTTCAGGAGACTATGGATTCTTTAACGTAAACTTCATAGATGGAATTAAGAACTCTGTTCATGGCCCAGCTGTAGAGATGAAAATGGATTGGTCCAAGTTGTAATGCACATTCTCTTGTCTGAACAGGTTACAAACCGTGTGACCCGCAGGTTATCAGGGACCGCGTCGCTCACATGGAGTTCTGTTACCAAGAGCTGTGCCAGCTCGCAGCTGAGCGCCGGGCCCGCTTGGAGGAGTCCCGACGCCTCTGGAAGTTCTTCTGGGAAATGGCTGAAGAAGAAGGTTGGATCAGGGAGAAGGAGCAGATCCTGTCATCTGATGACTATGGGAAGGACCTAACGAGTGTCGTTCGCCTCATGAGTAAACATAAGGCGTTTGAAGATGAAATGAGTGGTCGTAGCGGCCACTTTCAGCAGGCGATAAAAGAAGGTGAAGACATGATTGCGGAGGAGCATTTTGGGTCTGAGAAAATCAGAGAAAGAATTAAGGATATCCGGGAGCAGTGGGCTAACTTGGAACAGTTATCTGCCATTCGGAAGAAGCGTCTGGAGGAAGCCTCTCTCCTTCACCAGTTCCAGGCTGATGCTGATGACATCGATGCATGGATGTTGGACATCCTCAAAATTGTCTCCAGCAATGATGTTGGCCATGATGAGTATTCCACTCAGTCCTTGGTCAAGAAACATAAAGATGTGGCTGAAGAGATTGCAAGCTACCGGCCAACCATTGACTCGCTTCACGAACAAGCAAAGGCTCTACCACAGGAGCACGCTGGATCTCCAGATGTGCAAGGCAGATTGTCTGGAATAGAGGAAAGGTACAAAGAGGTTGCTGAGCTGACACGGCTGCGTAAACAGGCCTTGCAGGATACCCTTGCTCTTTATAAGATGTTCAGTGAAGCAGATGCTTGTGAGCTTTGGATTGATGAAAAGGAGAAGTGGCTGAATAATATGCAGATTCCAGAGAAGCTGGAGGACCTGGAAGTCATCCAGCACAGGTGAGAGAGAATACTATACCAGGAAGTTTGGGGAATACTGGGGGGAAGTTTTTTACTCCAGCCATCTTTCCCAGCTTGCCTGTGGCTCATATTCTCTTAATGCCTGTGTGATTTTTTTCTGTTTACCTTTTCCTCTCCCTCCAGATTTGAAAGCTTAGAACCAGAAATGAACAATCAGGCCTCCCGTGTTGCAGTGGTGAACCAAATTGCTAGACAGCTAATGCACAGTGGCCATCCCAGTGAGAAGGAGATCAAAGCACAGCAAGATAAGCTCAACACAAGGTAAGTGAAGGCCTCGTGTTCATGAATGTGATACTGGTTGAAACAAGTACAGTGGGGTCATTTGTGTTTTTTAGGTGGGTTTTTTAAGATATTCTGATACTGTTACCTCTGAAGTATCTTCAAGGTAGACCTTTAAAGCTTCAGAAGGAAAAAGAGCTGTGCCTTTCAAATATTTGATTAACAGATGGACTTGTGCTGTTGACTTCAGTCAGGTCCTGATTATATCAGCACCTTGATTAGAGAGATGAAAGTTTACTGTAATGACTATTAGGATAAAAAAGAAGCCAATATAATTTCATATAAACTCATTTATTGGCTTGAAAATAAACTGAGAAGGTACATTCAGTGTGAAAATTGTGTGTAACTAGCAACTTTTAACTTGAGGAAAAGTTGTCCTTTTAAGGACTCACTGTTGCTAGTACTTGTCATATACTGACATACACCAGAGCTTGTCTAATGCTTGTTTTTCTAAAACTATTGATTATGTGGGAAGGACTGAAAAAAACATGAACAGTTAGGTTACTTCATAGCTTACCAAGCTAATGTGAGCACCTGCTCACTCAGCAATGTTGCCATATCATTTTCTCTAGTGATACACAATCTCAGTTTCTCTGCTTTTCTCTTGTCACACATTTCAGATGGAGCCAGTTCAGAGAACTGGTAGATAGGAAGAAGGATGCTCTGCTTTCTGCTCTGAGTATCCAGAACTACCATCTTGAATGTAATGAAACCAAATCCTGGATCAGGGAAAAGACCAAAGTGATCGAATCCACACAAGATCTGGGCAATGATCTAGCTGGAGTGATGGCCCTGCAGAGGAAGCTGACGGGCATGGAACGCGACCTGGTGGCCATTGAAGCCAAGCTAAGTGACCTGCAAAAAGAGGCAGAAAAGTTGGAATCAGAGCATCCTGACCAGGCACAGGCTATCCTTTCACGGCTTGCAGAAATTAACGATGTGTGGGAAGAAATGAAGACCACTCTCAAGAACCGGGAAGAATCCCTTGGAGAGGCAAGCAAGCTGCAGCAGTTCCTGAGAGATCTGGATGACTTCCAGTCTTGGCTATCCAGAACACAGACTGCAATTGCATCTGAAGATATGCCAAACACACTGACAGAGGCCGAGAAGCTGCTCACTCAACACGAGAATATTAAGAATGAAATCAACAATTATGAGGAAGATTATCAGAAAATGAGGGACATGGGAGAGATGGTGACACAAGGGCAAACTGATGCTCAGTACATGTTCTTGCGCCAGCGCCTGCAAGCTTTGGACACTGGGTGGAATGAGCTTCACAAAATGTGGGAGAACAGGCAAAATCTCCTTTCCCAGTCTCATGCCTATCAGCTGTTTCTTAGAGATACCAAGCAAGCAGAAGCATTTCTTAATAACCAGGTAAGTAGTCAAGATAGAGTTTATTTTGTTCCTACAGGTTGTAGTCAAGATAGAGTTTATTTTATTTCTACAGGTTGACACTGGATGCTGCAAGCAATTAACAAACAAGATCATTTGTCAGGAGAGCTATAAACAGATCAATAGCCCTTTTTTAAACTATAATTTGCTTTTTGTATTTTACTTCTCTTGGGAGAAGTTTCTTTCCATATGTGGTGAATCAGTATGGTGGAGCACAGCTTAAGTGTAGTACTTTTCTCTCTCTTATTTATGCTCTAATCACAGGAGTATGTTTTGGCACACACGGAAATGCCCACTACCTTGGAAGGAGCAGAAGCTGCTATTAAAAAACAGGAGGATTTCATGACCACTATGGATGCCAATGAAGAAAAGATCAATGCAGTTGTGGAGACTGGCAGGAGGCTCGTTAGTGATGGAAACATTAATTCGGATAAAATTCAGGAGAAAGTGGACTCTATTGATGATAGGTAAGGTCAAAATGATAGTGGAACATAGCTGTTTGTACTTTAATTCTGCTCTCTGAGAGAGGAAGCCAAACTGAAAGTGACATTTTTGAAAATGTCTGTTGCAGACTATTTTTCTTTGTCCTGTAGAAAAATAGGAACTGTAACGTTTAAAAAATCTAATCTTGATCAAATATTACCTCTCCTATTCTCTAGAGACCTACAAGGTAATGAGTTTATCACACAGTATGAGTGTTGCCATATAGTTCTTGGAGTATTAACAGGTTTTACATTATGGTGGGAGCTCTAGCAGTTAGCTTTACCTGGTTCCACAAATCTTGGTTTCCTCTGCTTACTTCCTAGCTGATTTAATTGTAATAATGAATTCCTTTCCTTCCTCTGAAGAAGGAATGTGGATCTTCAAGAGAGTAATTGGCATTGTATCTACCCCACCCACTAGGCTTTGATCACCTTTTCCAACTTGTCTGGCCCTTCTGAAATCAGATTAGGAAGCATTGGTACAAGTAGGTCTTTCATCCTAGAACAAGTCTTTTGCTTTGTCTCTTTAGCTGTGGTATGGGTGCTATTGAATGTTAAGGGTTTCATTTTCTTTGAAAACCAAATGTTCATGTTTGGGTCTGATGGCTGTGATTCATGGCTCTTTCTGCTTTTGGTTTGAATAATAGTGATGTCTTTCAAGGGTTCTTTTCAATCTTGATTGTCAGAACACAGCCGCAAGCTCATATAGAGCCTTTATGTCAAGTGTTAGACAGCCCTTCCCTCAGCTCCACAGACTTCCATCCTTCCACAGCCTGTAAGTTCAGAGTTAGCCAAATGCCCTTATCTCAAAGCAGTAACTGAACTGAAGTAGTTCAGAAAATGTGGAGCCTTTCCTGGTCTGGCAAACAAGTCCCACTGTGGATGCACCCTCTTCAGCTATGGCTTGTGGCCAACAAAGGCAGATATTCCTGTTCCCAGAGTTTGCTAAGGGCCTCTGTGCCCTTTGACAGCCTAACACCAAGGATGCCTCACATTTTCAGTCTCTCTAACCAACCTGACTCTTTTTGGATCTCAAAGAGAATCTTCAGAGGTCAGGAAGAGGAGATTGTATGACAGCAAATAAGGTGAAAGCTAGGAAATTAATTTTCCCTATTTACCCTCTCTGACTTTCAATGTCCTCTGATACAAGTTTTTCCATCCACTCAGGAAAGCAGGAGGACTTGATCCTGGCCTTCTGGTTAGGTGTCTTCTTTCTGCAGCTCTTGGAATATTAAAAGTAACATCCAAGGGTGTAATGGTGAGCTGCTGCTTGTAGCCCTTTCTGAGGTGGCTGGAGTAGGAGATTGCTTCACCCTCTGTCCTCCAGAGAGGTTCCTGCTGTTTCCTCCCAGTGCAGCTACTCCTCTGTGTCTCCATTGTCCTGTGTTCCCCCATCTGGCCACCTGGTCCATCCTGGCTGTGGGACATGTGCTGGAGTTTCTACCTTGAATGGCAGGCAAGTCCTGGAGACTGTCTTTTTTTAAGCCCACATTTTTTTCAATACATTTCCTCAGTTCCAAAGCTATTTATGCAGAGCACTGCAAAAACCATCCGGTGCTCTGCTATTCAGGAAATCCGTGGGATTGCTCTCTGAGTCTGTAGGGCTGATAAGCCTCAAGAACAAAGCCTTAAAGCTGGGTGTAGTGGGAGTGGTAGCAAAGGAAGCTTCTTTGCTTCTACAAAAAATCGCTCTCCCAACCAGGCTCCACCTGGATGTATAACAAAAGGACCAAAACAAACAAGTACAAATATGTGCAGTGGCTCCATATTTCCCATATGGAGCTCTTTGTAGTTTTTAGTATTTGTTAATAGTGTTCCTAACAGTCATGCTTTCAAGCTATTCCAGAGGAGACCCCACTGTCTCTTGGTACAGCAGACAGACCCTGCCCTAAAATGGTCACCATCTTAAGAGACATGGTAGGCATGAGGCCAAGGAAGGAGAGGAGGTTGTAGAAGCAGAGTGGAGCTGCTCTATAGGAGGTAAACATTTCAGCACAATCTTTCAATGCAGCTCATTGGGAAGAATAAATGGGAAAAAGGAGATGGAGAAAGGTTAGGGGAGAAGAAAATGGAGTTGAATAAAGCTATCACTAGGCAGCTTTTCCAACTGAGAAAAAAGCTGATCTCCCCAGTGCACCTGCCCTGCTTTAGTGACTTCTGCTGCTGTTTGTCCCATGCAGAGGGGGAGCAAGTTCTCCTCCATTTTCTGTTGGAATAGTAACTGGACTGCCCTAGTCTGTGTGCCTGTCCATCGCCTCTCCCATTCTGCAGATGAGATTTAGTTTAAAGACAGTGGCAGATCTGACTCAGATTGTGATCTGGATTTGGTTTTCATCATCTTTTGTATTCGTGCAACTTTCTGCTAAACAGAGAATGGAAGTAATTTTTGTTCTTGCCCAGTCAGAAAGGAGAGTGCCTCTCATTTGCTGGGACAACTAAAGAAGCTAAAATTGTATTGCATGTATTGGTATTCTTAACGGGCAGTTGCGTTCACACTACATGTCAGATTTATTATCCCTGCACTAGCTTTGGCACCCACAGGCTTACAGTTAAACCACAAGCTATTTTGTCAGATTTCAGTATTGTTCACATTCTCAGGGGGTTCCGGGGAGCCAGGATGAGAATAGTGTGGCAAATTACAGTGCTCTGCTCTTCGGTTAATTTGAGGCACACACCTCCTTGTGCTGAACAGATCTCATTTTCCTGTTTTAGATTCATGACTTCGCTATTCTGGATTCTTCATAATATTGCCACAGAAGATGCCCCCATGTATTAACTGGCTATGGTGTGTTCCCTATCTCCCCTTTTACTGTGTAACTCTGTCTTGGCTTTGACCTTTGGACCTGAGGCTGCAGCTTTATTATATGCATAGGGAAGCCCTCTTTTAATGCAGCCTTAGACACTGCTGTGGTGTAAGTCATATATATGATTATTTATGTGAACAGGCAGAATAATTCAAAGTCATTCTGAATAATTAACGTCTGCAGAGCAAACTTCAGTGCAAGTGTGGGATCATCTTTTGCAAATTATTTTAGCAAATTAGTAAGAAGTGTCCCTTGATAACCTACAGTGTGACAGGGTCTGAGTCTCTGGCCCTTATATGCCATGCATGTCTCAGAAGAGCAGGATTTTAATAATGACAACCACAGTCAGCAGTTAGACAGTAAGCTTTGTGCTTTTCTCAACCCTTCAGTGATGGCCGAATGCTTGCAGCCTTCAGCAGAGCTGCAGCGTATCCTGTCCCTCACCCTGATATGCCTGGCTTGTTCTGCACGTGCAGCCAGGGAAGGAGGGTGACCAGACAGCCTCCTAAACACCACATTCTTCTAGTATCTGGATAAAAAATGGCATTACAAAGGGCTCTGTTCTCCAGTCTGTCTGCCTGTTTATTCTACCCAAAGCCCTCCTGATGGACTGATAGCAGAGAGTAGGAGAAGCTTTCTAGTGGTAGAGGGATGATTATTCACAGAAAATTCTAAAGTCACTCATTGAATTTTGGTAAACACGAACAATGAATTAGTAATGTTTTGACACAGCCAGTCTGGGGCAGGAGAACAGACTAAATGACTTCTTAAGACTTTTTACTCCAGTAAAATATAATGCCAATTCTATGATGAAAATACAGGAATTCCTGCCTGTTGCAGCAGTGTCCGTCCTCTCAATACTGCTACCACACTGTTCAGTATCTGCTTTAAACCTTGGTACAGTTCAGCCCTGTTGTTCTTCAGAAAATATTAATCTTTCAGTTTCACTCCAGGTCATCTTGGACAACAAACAACCTTTTACAGTTAAAAAGCTGTAAGCACCAAAGATTATATTTGTTTTGCTGAGGACAAAACAAAACCAAGGTGAACAAAAAAAACTATGTCGTCATCTGTTTGCTATCTCTGCATGGTTTCCCTTCAAAGTTCTTGAAATGAGTATTTCCAGCACTATTTGGGAGATATTTTTGATAGCTTTATACACTCAAGTTATCTCCATATGAGAACTTCTCCACTTACTCTTAGCTCTCTTCAAATAAGTGTAATGAAAATTCTTTTTTTCATTTCACAATTTGTGTCCTCCCCAGAATACATGAGTCTATAATGTAATCTAGCCTTAAATCTATGAAATCATGATAAAAACACCCAAGAAATTCCTTGCGTCATTTTAGCAGCCTGAGTAATTCACTGTATTTGCCCAGGCATATAAAAACCAGCCAAGAAAGAGTGGAATCAAAACAAATTATTTTAGCTCTCTTACAGAGGTTTTTCCTACAGCACAATTTATGTGTTCTTGCCTTTGTGCTCTCTTGGATAACATGTCAAAAGTTCAAGATTACCCAGGCTTCAACTCCAGCCTCTTGCTTTGATGGCTACATATGTCTTCCTCACCATCTGATTTGTAAATCAATTTTCTTGACCTACAGCTGTATAGATGCTGCTTGCCTGGTTAGGAAGCTGTTGAAACAAGAGAGAAGAGATTTGTAGTTTCCTCTGCCTTACAGATCTTTTGCTTTAATGTAAAATGTATCCCTAGGTATTCCTTCTGTTTCTGAAGTCACTATGTTTGTGTTAGAGAGTTTGCTTTTCTGACTTACTGTAGATCAGGAAAAGTGGTATGTTAATCCAGTTGTTGTTATCAGTGTGTAATTTGTGGTCTTCTAGAATATCATGAGTCTCTGGAGGTTTCTACCAACATGGATTTCTTTAACAATTGCTGCTATGTGCTGAGATCATCTTATAAATTGCATCCCTTTAAAATAATTTCAAGCTCTCTATACCTGTTTATCTTAGGTTATTATGAAGTGCAGCAGTATTTCACTTTAAGACCCTGTACAATGAAATATGAACAAATCTAATACAATGAGCAATAAATAGAAATTAACTTTTTATTCAGCCTTCTCCATCTAAATCACATCGTAAATAATGAAATTACTGAAGGACGGGTAACTGCTCCAGATTAAATGTTAATTAAATACATGTTCAGAGAGACCTTGGGAATTGGGTCTTCAGGCACCAAGTCCATTTGAAGAACCCACCAATACTTTTGGGACCACCAGCGTGACTCATTCTTCAAGGGGTAGTTATAAATTAAAATTAGAAAATGGCCTTCTAGACTAACCTTTTCTTCTGTCTCCTCTTAAATGGTCTGAAAAGTATGTTCACTGAGCATAAAGCTACTATTTGCAGAAACATGCAGGTGTGTTGCAGGCTTTGTTTGTTAACTACTGCATTTTAAAGGCTATATAAACCACAACATTTTCATTCAGGAGATGGAGGTGCTGAGCTGTAGCAAAGGTGTGTTAGAAGGAGCATTATGCTTCTTGTTGCAATTTTACAGGTAGTTTTATTATGTCTTTTGGCAAACAGTCTTCACTTTCCCATGGTCTTCAAATTAGTGGGCCACATTCTATACCTAACACTTGAGAAACCCTGCTGACTTTAGAATTTTCCCTGTGTATCTAACTGGTCACAGAAAAAAGCAGATGATGAACTTAACTGAGCATGTTAAATAACACCTGCATATCTGACCTTCAAAATGTCCTTTATCTGAAAGGCAGTAGAAATCAAGCACGACATACTTAATACACATATTCCAGAGAGGCCACAAAAATGAACAAATTGTAGTTTTGCATGAAATGTCTGTTTCATTTGTTTTCTCTGCTGTTATTTTTTTTACTAGACATAGGAAGAACCGTGAAGCAGCCAGTGAACTTCTGATGAGACTGAAAGATAACAGAGATCTGCAAAAGTTTCTTCAGGATTGTCAAGAGGTAAATTATGCCCTTTTATCACTAAGAGCTGCACACTGCAGAAGAGCATTCTTACCTGTTATTTTATGAAAACTGGAATACTCAGCATTTTGCAGTCAGTTTTGCATTCAGTAGTATTTACTGTGGAGTAAGCACATAAAAAAACAACCAACCAACCAACCAAAACCCTGCAAAATTTAATCTGTTTGGGTTTTTTTTCCCTCATAAACTGAATTTCCTTTTGTCATCTAAGCTAAAGACAAGGCAAATTGCCAAAAGCAGTGAAGATTTTTCTACTGGGGTATAAATTAATCATGTGGAATCTGGTGGGATTAGCACTGAACTCATTAACAATTTTGTCTCCATCTGTATATATGTATGTGTCCTGGTGCAGGAGATTTCGAGTGATTTCTACAAAACATTGGTCAGAAGAATAGAAGGTTGAGAATAAGAGGGGAGCAGGATTAAAGAGGATAATTTTTAAAGGGTTATTTATCTGATAGTTTGCGTGTGTTTAAAATCATTAAGTACTAAATCAATTTAAAAAGAAGAAACCCATCCCAGATTTTCTAGTGACTTACATGGACTGTTTACACTGAAGGCAACATTTTAAAGTTAGGAATAATCTTGTTCCTACCATGAGGAATTAATCAAGTAATATCCAGGTTCTTTCATGTAGTACTGACAGATATTAAAGTGTCTTGCCAGTGATACATGTTAAAAACTAGCTACCTTTACCTGAAACCTGCAAAGACAGATGACTATTACAAAGCTGTGCCTTAAAATTCAAAAGTCAGTATGTTAGCAGCACATCTTCCCAGCTATGAGAGACTGGAGATTGCCACAGTGTGTGGGAATGGAGATACCCACAGATGAAATTCCATACAAAAACCCAAACAAAATGATGATCATAAACTGGGCAAGTGATATTTACTGCTTGGTTGCCTATTGGTTATCTATTTTCCTGCATTGCATAAGCTAACCACGGGCTTAGCTTAAATTGCTCTTTCCTTGGTTGTAAAAACATGACTGATTAGCAAAAATTCTGCTGTTACTAGCAGCAGCTTCTTCCTTCCTCTGTAACATCTCTGGTACAAAAATCCCCTGGAAACTCTTCTAGCCTCAGTGCCAATATGGTTGTGTTCACTGTGATCTGTTTTTTCCTCTGTATCACTGAAAGAAAAAGGAAAACATAAAAGCTTCAGTGTCTGGCTGCCTGAATGTCTTTCCTTTCAATTGGTTCTCTCCAGCCACTAAAGCTGAATGTCTCAACTGTACAGTTCAAAGACAGAACTTTCAATACCCAAATGTTACAGACTTATGCAGTCTTTCAAGACACTAGCCTTGACAATAATTGAATGATGGTTTTCTGAGAAGAGAGTTGTAATGAGACTTAGAGTTTGCCTTAGTGTGACTACAAAGTGCCTACTGATAACCTGGGTTGGACTGAAGGGGCTGTGTGATGGAGCACGCTGTCCCATGGGGTGGAAGGGAGCCAAGGGAACACCTCGCCCTTCGCTTTTTCATTAGCACCGACTGTGAAGCTGAGAATTGTTAGCAAGCAGATTTCAACCCGTCCTCAGCTTCACCTGGCAATGATCCTTCAGCCTTCCTGCCCCCCCGCCTTAGGGACGGTTTTCCACCCATCTGTCACTTGAGGAAAGGAAGTGTGTTTGCTGCCGCGTGATCCTTCCCCAGGGCAGCCGCTTCCCTCCTCAGTGTCTCCATGCTGAAGCTTTACTGTGGCTGTGGCCTCCTGCCCCTTCCTGCCCCAGGCTCACGGCCAGGGTCAGTATTGCCAGGATAAACCTCCCAGTAACAGCCCAGCACTGAGAAACCTTTCCTCTGTGTCACAAATGAGGGAAAACAGCATTTTTTTTTAGTAGGCAGATACACTGTCACAGGTTAATCCTGAGGTGTTGCTTTTAATGAATGTGTCAAATAAATTCGCAAGTGAATTAAATGAAGATTGGCAGCAGAAAAGCCTGAGGAAATGTGATGAATTTTGTGATGAATGTTTAGTTTTCTTTGACTTCCTTTTCTTTCCCAGCTCACCTTCAAAGAGAGTAAAGCTGATCTTCCTTCTAAATACTTAGAAGTCCCAGCACTGTCTGGGCAAATTTCTCTAGGGATGCCAGAGCAAAAGCACTTGGCAAGATTCTGCACATCAGAAGTTTTCTGCCTCTTGGCAGAGTGTGCTGGCAGGTTTTGTCCTGCAGCACAGACATCTGTGAACCTGATGGCCCAAGACAGGCTGTGTCAACTTGGGTATTTGCAATGTCTGGGAAGGGCACCTTCCCTTGTTGCTCTGCCAGGTTTACAAGGGTGTTATCTCTGCCTTTCTCTTAGTTCTTGCCTGATTTTCACTGTAGGGTGTTACAGTCTTCTGGGAGCAGGAACAAAATTTTGTGGTAGAGGTACAGAGGATGGAAGGAAGCCTAATAGCTGGCTCTGCTTGTATCAACAATTTAGGTTTTTTGGAGAAATGAACACTCCTAAGTGTCAATCTGAGGCACTGCTTTTAGGGAATTGTTGCGTTATTTTTAAAATCTACTTTTGCACTGCACATAATGACTTCCAGTGACTAGAGTGGTTGCAGAAGATATATTTTAATAGTAATCTCTTAAATGCTTTATTTGCACATCTGTGTTATCAGAAGGAACATAACAACATTGGAAGAGTCAGAAGTGAGGGTTTTATCCTGACAGCCACCACATACCATCTGTGCCTCCCTTAACCCCCTCTGTTAATTTGAATGATACTGCCTTTCTTTGGGAAGCATTTTTAAATCCTCAGAAGTCTTAGTGCTGTGGCTGGGTAAAAGCAAACAGTGACAGACAAGCAGTGCAATTTGCAGAGTACAGCAGCTGTCTCCTAGCCCAGCAGGCAGGAGCAAAACCACTAATTTTGGGTTACATAGGAATCCCTAATACAGTCCTTGATTGTTAAGTATCACAGTAGCCTGTTATAACTAAACTTTGCTGCCTGCGGAGGTCTTAATGAGCAGAAGCATTTTTCTCCTTAGGCTCAATAGCAAGACCAGATGAGGAGTTTCTTTGATTGCTATGATAGATTTTTCCTTTTTGTGGAGCTTAACAGTGCCTTTAAGGGACAACTTAAAATTGTGAACACTAAATGGATTTGTTGCCTGGTATCCTGAGCACACAGGGGAGAACTGGCAAGGCTTGACCCTACTCTGTTACTCTTCTTGTCAGGGAGCATCCTTGGCAGGATGGCATTCCTTGCTAAAGTGGTTTTCTTGCTAAAGTGCTTAGATTTGTTTTGACATTTTCTGCTTGGGCAGGCAACTATAAATATGCATAAAATGCATCTTTTCTGAATTCTGTAAACATTCCTGTGGATGTGTTTTTTATCCACACCAAAGGGGTAGATAAAGCAACCAGACTCCTCGTAGGAAGAAATGTGATATTGGCTGTGATTTTCACATTCCATTTGGCCTTGGCAAATAATCTTGTTGTCCTGATTTGAGTTCTAAAGTATTGATTTGCTCTACTGATTATCTGGAAATTGTTCTCAATGTCTTTGTATATGCATAAAATCAGAATAAAATAAATTTTGGATTTCATATAATGGGAAAAGGAAAGTCTTCAGTACCAAAGCCCCTCTGGAGATTGGACAAAAAAATTTATTTATGTAAACCTATACAGAGAAAAGACTGTGGGGAAAAGGTACAAATGTGATGTAAACTAATAGTACAAAAAACCTCTATCTGCATACTTTTGATACAAATAGAAATACAGAATTTTTCATTCAGTGTTACCCTGAAAAATTTATCTTGGGGCTCTGCTTAATTCTGAAGCTTGCCTTTTGCATGCCCCTTTAGTTGTGTGTACTGTGCAATGTCCCCAGGAAGTCAGCCCAGCTCCACAGGGGTGTGGTGATGGCATTCCAGTCCGGCTTGAGCAGCACATTGAGTAATGTTGGAAGGGAAAAGCAGTACAAAAATATACTGTGACCAATAAGTAGGACACATGCCCTGATTTCTCTTGCTCTTGAACAGGGTGAGACCTGTGTGTTTGATTTTGCTCATCATGGAGTTGATTCCTTTCTGCTTGAGTCATGGGTTATTTATATTTTTTCACAAATACTTGCGTGTTTTCCTTTTCAGCTCTCACTCTGGATCAATGAAAAGATGCTTACAGCCCAGGATATGTCCTATGATGAGGCAAGGAACCTGCATAGCAAATGGCTGAAGCATCAGGCATTTATGGCAGAACTTGCATCCAACAAAGAATGGCTGGAGAAGATAGAAAAGGTAACTAAAGCACATCTGAAAAATACCTTCATCTTTGTAAGAGATAGTTATGCACAGAGATGGGATCTGTTCCACTGCAGAACTGGTTCTTGAACCAATCTCTCTAGCTAAGGCAAAAGGAGATTTCATTACTGTACAAGAAGTAACTCACCTTGTGTCTCTGTCTAACCCATTTTATTCCTCATTGATGGTAAATACTTTTTTTATCAAAGACATTCTCACAGAATAGTTATTGGCTAAGTAGACAGTTTAATTTTTTATATTTCTTATCTGTTAGAAGGAAGGCATAACATAGTTTTCATACCCAAAAGGTTAAAAGGGTAAATGTGATTTGAGCTAATAAAGTAGAACTGCTTCCTGGGAAGTAACTTAATGTAGGCAAGTAACTGAATTTAGTCTCCCATGCTGCCATGCTAGTTTTCATTCAGGACTGTAATAAGGCTGCCTTTCACAATGCAAAATTAGTAAAGTACAGCCAGTTTTGTGATTAATTATGATTCATAGCTCTCTATCAAGTTACTCTGAAGGCTTTGATATTCTGTGATGAGCTGTGCTTCTCCTCTCCACTTGCCCCCCACTCTCCCTCCTCACTCAAGTGCAGATATGGAACACTAAGGAGGTCTCCTCTTTAGCTCTGACAGTGGGTTTCTGTTTGGTGTAAGTTAGCTTAATTGCTCATTCCCTCTCCCACTTTGGCACTCAGTATCCCATCAGAGACTTTTCTGTCATCTGCAAATATCAGTACCCTTTAATGGTGTAATTAGAAGGCTGCTCTTAATACTAGAAGCACTTTTTTAGCGGTGCTAATACATCCTCGACTTTTGCCTCTGAAAAATCAGATTGCAGCGAAGTACTGAAGTTGTATACATACCCAGCTGCAGCTGATAGTCACAGTATTAATGTTACCAGTGGTCACAGCTATTAAATGTGCTGGGTTTCGAGAGCTGTGTTCACATCTCAGGACCACCCAGGTGCAGAGGCATATCTAGAAGAAAATATTTCCCAAACTAATACAGTTTTCATAAAGGCAAAAAGATATCTTAGGTCCAGGCGCTCTGATGTTGCTAGGTACAGGACTCCTTCTTTCCACAGAAGATTGTTCTTGGGTATTATCTTAGATCCCTAGTAATTGCTGTAACCCATGAACATAAACCTCTTCAGTTGCATGGCTCAGTAATGGTGCCATAAAGTCCCTCTCCCAGCTTGGGCTTCATTGCACTTGTGGTGAAATGGCCCTTTGACACAGACACATGGGGCTGGCTGCTTTGCTCATGTCTGAGCCTCAGTAGCTCTCTCAAAGGAACATGTGTTGTAGGGAAGAGAAAGGAGGCCTTGCTTGACCTTCCCAATGCCAGGAAACCCTTCTTCTGGCGAGAGATGGACCAGGGAGCTGGTGTTCTGGAAGGATTCAGAGGGTAATTGTAGACATAAAATGAGTGGTGGATGCTGCCAGCAGATGAAGAATCCTGAGTGCTCAGTAATCAGGATAATTTGACTATACAGTCTGTGAGTGCTTCCGAGGAGGTATCATTTTGTTGCTCTTTGTTTTGCAGGAGGGAATGCAGCTCATTGCTGAGAAACCAGAGACTGAAGCTGTAGTGAAAGAAAAGCTGACAGGTCTCCACCAAATGTGGGAAGAGCTTGAATCTACTACCCAGACCAAGGCTCAGCGTCTCTTTGATGCGAACAAGGCGGAACTTTTTACCCAGAGCTGTGCTGATTTGGATAAGTGGCTGAACGGTTTGGAAAGTCAGATTCAGTCAGACGACTATGGAAAAGATCTCACCAGTGTCAACATCCTATTGAAGAAGCAGCAGGTAAATAAAGTACAGGTTGCAGAGTGAAAGAAAAGGAACAGATGTAGTATCCTTTCAGTTTCAAAAAGACTTCATTTGCATTTCCTTCTTCATGTTGTTGTATTGTGTCTTTAAGAAGAGACAGAAACAAATCAGCTTTAAATTTCTTGATGCATGCTCTACTCTGTACTGTCTTTCTTCCCCACATTATTGTCTCTATTCTGTCTTCTGCTGTAGTCCTCCAGACACTGGTCATTCCCTCTCTGTACGTGGGTGCCAGCCAAGACCTTTTTGCTGTGTTTCTGTTTAGATGCTAGAAAATCAAATGGATGTTCGTAAGAAGGAGATAGAGGAGCTGCAAAGCCAGGCCCGGGCTTTAAGTCAAGAAGGAAAGAGTACAGATGAAGTAGATGGTAAACGCCTTACTGTAGAAAAGAAATTTTTGGAGTTGTTGGAACCTTTGAATGAAAGAAAGGCAAACCTGCTGGCATCCAAAGAGATCCACCAGTTCAACCGGGATGTGGAAGATGAAATTGTGAGTACAAAAGACATTCTCCAGACACTAGGGAAATACAACACATATCACAGGAAGAAACCTTTCAATCGTGTCTCAATAGCATGTCTGAGTAACTCTGGTTTTTGCATCTTGTATGCACCAGTCTCTCTCTGCTGCCTTAGCTGCATCTGGGTTTGCTTGAAACCATATGTGTCTTCTTCTCTTGCTTTCAGTTGTGGGTTGGAGAGAGGATGCCTATAGCTACATCTACTGATCACGGACACAACCTCCAGACTGTGCAGCTACTAATTAAGAAAAATCAGGTAAGTAGGTGCCCTTAGAGCCCCATACCTGTTATTTCTCCTTGGTGCTCACTAATTTAGGACAGAAAGACTTGGTGTGAAGTGATGGGTGCTTCAGTGGTGATGTGCTATGTGGTGGTGGTGTGACCACCTGCTGATGACATGTCCAGGGAGGGCACAAGCCCCAGCTTGTCCACATGAGCTGATGGCATGTGTTTTCTTGCCCCTCTGGAATTAAGATGCCTGACTGGCATTTCTTTTTTGTTCAGTGTCTCATCAGTCTGCTTTTCTCCTGTGTAGACCCTTCAGAAAGAAATACAGGGACATCAGCCTCGTATCGATGACATTTTTGAGAGGAGCCAAAACATCATCACAGAGAGTAGCCCTAATGCTGAAGCAATTCAGCAGAGACTTGCGGACTTGCAGCAGCTGTGGAACCTCCTAATTGAGGAGACAGAGAAACGCCACAAGCGCCTGGAGGAGTCTCACAGAGCCCAGCAGTATTATTTTGATGCTGCTGAGGCTGAGGCCTGGATGAGTGAGCAGGAGCTCTACATGATGTCAGAAGAGAAAGCCAAGGTGAGGAGCTCCACAACAACACTACTTAGGTTTCAGTTGCTTAGCTAGAGGGAGAGGGGGACAGGAGACATGATTTAATGTCTCCAATGTAATGGTAATGTAAACAAATTTAATTCTCTTGTGAAACCTCAAATTATGATCTCTTCTATCTGTTATGACATCTCCGATACAGTGGAGGATAGGCCTTGCTGTAATGAGTTGGTGAAGCATCCTCAAGCTGTGGATGGCAACTGCTTGCCATCCTTTGCTGTAAGACCAGAGTTACCAGTGCAGTCCAGTTAGCAGATATTTGCTATTAGTTTTTAATCACTTGGAAGAGCACAATGCGAAATAGGAATATAGTTAGGTCATGTAGAAAGAAAATTAGAGGGACAAAGGCACAACTTGAACTGAATCTCGCCACCTCTGTGAAGGCTAACAAAAAGTCCTTCTACAGATACATCAATAACAAAAGGAGGAGCAAGGAAAACATCCATTCTTTACAGGACATGGGCGGGAATATTGTTGTCAAAGATGAAGAAAAGGCTGAGGTATTTAACACCTTCTTTGCCTCAGTTTTCAACAGTAAGACAGGTTATCCTGAGGTCAGCTGGCTTCTGGAGCTTGTAAGTGACAAGGATCTAAACAGCCCCCTGTAATCCAGAAGGAAACAGTCAGTGACCTACTGAACTGTTTGGATCCCCACAAGTCTATGGGACCAGATGGGATCCACCCAAGGGTAATGAGGGAGCTGGCAGAAGAGCTCGCTAAGCCTCTCTCTATCATCTACCAACAGTCCTGGCTCACTGGGGACATCCCAGACGATTGGAAGTTGGCGAATGTCACGCCAATCCACAAAAAGGGCTGGAAGGAGGACCCGGGAAACTACAGGCCCGTCAGCCTGACCTCAGTGCCTGGCAGGGTTATGGAACAGATCATCCTCAGTGCAATCACACAGCACCTGCAGGATGAGCAAGGGATCAGACCCAGCCAGCACGGGTTTAGGAAGGGCAGGTCCTGTCTGACCAACCTGATCTCCTTTTATGATCGGGTGACCCGTCTGGTGGATGAGGGGAAGGCTGTGGATGTGGTCTACCTGGACTTCAACAAAGCCTTTGACACCGTCTCCCACAGCATTCTCCTGCAAAAGCTGTCAGCCCACAGCTTGGACAGGGGCACCCTGTGCTGGGTTAGGAACTGGCTGGAGGGCTGGGCTCAGAGAGTGGTGCTGAATGGTGCTGCATCCAGTTGGCGGCCAGTCACCAGTGGTGTCCCCCAGGGATCAGTGTTGGGCCCAGTTCTGTTTAATATCTTTATTGATGATTTAGATGAGGGGATTGAGTCCATCATCAGCAAATTTGCAGATGACACTAAGGTGGGGGGGAGTGTGGATCAGCTGGGAGGCAGCAGGGCTCTGCAGAGGGACCTGGACGGACTGGAGAGTTCGGCTGATTCCAATGGGATGAGGTTCAACACGGCCAAGTGCCGGGTCCTGCACTTTGGCCACAACAACCCTATGGGGAGCTCCAGGCAGGGCACAGAGTGGCTGGAGAGCAGCCAGGCAGAGAGGGACCTGGGAGTCTGGATTGGCAGGAAGCTGAACATGAGCCAGCAGTGTGCCCAGGTGACTTTCAAGACACAGCTGGACATGTTTCTTTGTGACCTGCTCTAGGTGATCCTGCTTTGGCAGGGGGATTGGACTCAATCTCCAGAGGTCCTTTCCAACCCCTACCATTCTATGATTCTGTGATGCCACTAGTCATTACCTTTTACTCCCAGTGAAGTGAAATAGGAACAGCAACCGACCTACCAAAGAGTACATGAACTGAGTTTTTCAAGGAAGTGTTACAGCGATGTGTCTTACTGTTACTTACATAAGTATACTGCATTCAATGCCATGATAAAATAAAACTCAGCTTTGTATCAATATGAAACATTTCTTGGGTGGTCAGTCTTGGATTTAAAAGGAAGACTCTTATTTCATATCTAAGCAATGCAAATAAATAGAAGCATTAATGCAAATAGTTCATCATGCAAAATATTTTTGTGAACAGGCTTAATGGCAATACAGTTATCACTGAGAGTTGTGGGTTGTGTTTCTTAATCATAACAATACACAGAAAGTTTTGATCATGATTTCTCCAGGCACTCTGGTGCAGAATCCTTTGGCATGGGCTCCATTGGAATTTTTTTTCTTTGAGCCTGGTTGTCATTGAAAAGCCTGAAAAGTGGTTTGCCTAAAACTGTTCCATTTTTCTAAGCCCTGCAAAATCACCATTGTTGTGTAAACACACAAATAGTTCCACAGAAGAGGAAACTCTTCATGCTTGATGCACAGCTAATATAATTTTGTTCTGAATCCCAGAGGGGTTGTTGCAGTTACTCTTTCACTTGCTATTTTGCTCTCTGTGGGTACCATTTGCTATGAAGTCAGCTATTAATATATCATTGTCAGAACACCTTGTCTTCAAGCTGTGTTTGGGAGCAGTTCTTTATATATCTTTCTGTCCAACACTTTTTGCTCGCACCAAGTTGGACTCGCTTTGTGATGTCTTTCTCTGGAGCAGGGGACCTGACTGTCATTTTCTTTCACCATTACAGGATGAACAGAGTGCTGTGTCCATGCTGAAGAAACACCAGATTTTGGAACAAGCTGTAGAAGACTATGCTGAAACTGTGCACCAGCTTTCAAAGACCAGCAGATTTTTGGTGGCAGATAATCACCCAGAAAGGTATTAACTGCTGTTTTTAATAGGATTATGAATTCTTTCAGTAGTTCAATCACTTCACTAGGTGGTTCTGACACACAAAGAGTAAGTAGCTCACAGGGGTGCCCCGAGGGAGTTCAGCCTCACTTGATTCAACATGCATGTTGGACCACCCTAATTTGGCCAGAGACAGGGTCCCGAGCAGGGTCAGCTGATGATATCTGGGTAGTACAGGACACCTTTTAATACAAGTGTGCTATATCCATTATACAGGACAGCAGTGTCAGGTCTGCCAGCACTGCTCAGCCTCACAAAGATAAAGCAAGGGCCCATAGTAGTTCTTTCAGCCAACTTTTCTGGCCAGCCCAGAGGGTCACAGTCATATATCCTTCTCTCTTAGCACAGTGCTCCCTGGGATCTGCCTTCTCTCTTGGAGATTCCAGTATAAGCGGAGATTGTAATTGGATGCTTTAAACATGAGCGCATTAACATCTTGGTTTTGGTGAATTTCTCTCACCTTTCATAAATTATTTTTCCTGTGTGAGAATTCAGGAAGCTTAAAAACTGTTTTGCTGTAAGAGTGCAGCTAAGGAAACAGAATTCTCCATTGGCTTTGACTTCAAGCCTGATTTGATGTATCTAACTGCTCTGCCTTCACAGATAGGAAGATTGTCCTATCTTAGGAAAGACTCTCTGCCTCTGGTCAGAGATTATTTAACTCAAAAGCACTCTCTTGTGGCTATAAGAGTGGATTTCCTGGATGAGATGACTGAGCACTGGAATAGCATAATCAACTTTACAAGGCAGAGTGAGGGCAATTTTGACGGGGTTATATGGCTCAGACAAAATATATGCAAAAACTATGGCAAGTAGAAATGCCAGTCACTTTTGGAAATGCTGAGCTTTAGGGAGTAAGAAACCCCTGAGTGCTTCTGGGCTGCAAAGCAGAATTATGAAAATGAAATGCTCCTTGCCTCAGCAGCTCAGATCCTGTCTGTAATTGTGTGGGAAGGCTTTGGTGTGATCTGTGGTCAAACAAATGGAGACCCTGGTTCCCAGCTCCACTCTCCAAATTGCAGGGAATTTTAAGTACAGGGCAGAGAAGTTTTCCAGCTAGTGCAGTCAACAGAGGATTGATCCAGTGTTCCAGAGTTAAAGTCATGCATGCAGCAGACGTGCATTCTGTGAATTAAATATCTTGAGTGATTTTTATTCTTTGAAGCCATTTAAAAGACAGTGAGGACTCAATGCTCTTTGTTTTCAGTGAGCGTATCAGCATGCGCCAGTCCAAAGTGGACAAGCTGTATGCAGGCCTGAAGGATCTAGCTGAAGAGAGGCGGGGTAGGCTGGATGAGAGACACAGGCTGTTCCAGCTGAATCGTGAGGTGGATGACCTGGAGCAGTGGATTGCTGAAAGGGAGGTGGTAGCAGGATCCCATGAGCTGGGACAGGATTACGAACATGTAACGGTAAGTTCTTTGGCCGTGGCTGCAAGTTGGCCTTCCTTTTCTGGGTACTGGATGCAGTAGATGTTTTCTATAAATGGGTGGTTGGCTTGCTTGGCTTGCTCAGGCCAGTTTGGAATCACAGCCCTGCATGGGCCTGTCACTTTGCATTTCAGATGCTACAGGAGCGATTCCGAGAATTTGCCCGAGACACTGGAAACATTGGACAGGAGCGCGTTGATACTGTTAACCACATGGCAGATGAACTCATTAACTCTGGACATTCAGATGCTGCAACAATTGCAGAGTGGAAGGATGGACTCAATGAAGCCTGGGCTGATCTCCTGGAGCTCATTGACACGAGAACACAAATTCTAGCAGCCTCTTATGAACTGCACAAATTTTACCACGATGCCAAGGAGATCTTAGGACGTATTCAAGACAAACATAAGAAACTGCCTGAAGAGCTTGGTAGAGACCAAAACACAGTGGAAACACTACAGAGAATGCACACAACGTTTGAGCATGACATCCAGGCACTTGGCACCCAGGTGTGTAGCAAGGAAACAGCACTGGCTGTGGGTGTGGAACACCCTGTCTCCTGTCTCTTGGCCTCTCTGTGGCTGGGAGACAGAGCATTACCAGCTGCTTTCCGAGTGTATTTCTGTGGGAATAACTTCACCTGCGTCATTTTCTTATCTGTCTTTCTGCTTCTCTGTCATGGCATTAGGTTGATTAGTTTATCTAAAATAGCAGTCCATAAGTACATGGATTTCTGAATGGGTAGGTAATTGTTGAATGCTATTCCATTTCCTGTCCTTTGTTGAAAAAGAAATCATAAAGGCAGAGAATTTCTGTACTGATGTAAAGTAAAACAGCTCCTGACAGTCTCAGCCTGATGGGTGCATAGGAGCAGGGAGTGGATGGAGAGGCATGAGGGTGACACACTTTAGCTCCTCAGAGGACCTTTTTCTGGTTGTCTCAAGCAGCAGCACGAGTAGTGCACTGTGTGGCTGATAACGGTTGGAAAAGAACTTATATTCAAATTAAAAAGGATTCATTTGACTTAACATATTGTCTCCTTAGTCAGTTTCTGGAAGTCATTGAACAGATACAACATCTGTAAAGAATTTATAATGTACCAGAGGTAATAGGAAATGCAGATTACAGAATTTTTGGTCCCTAACATTGGTCTTGAGTGTTACATGAATTGTGCTAGAAGACACCTTAGATTTGCCTGCTCTCTATGCCATGTTCACCTTGATGAGCACAGGACACAGCTGTTCTGTCCCATGGAAGAAATTCCAAAGGATACTTGCAGGGTCAGGGTTGAATATGAAGGGATGTGTAAGCCAGGTTGGGGTCTTGTTGAAAAAAACAAACAAAAACCCCTAGTGAACCCTCCTCTGATATGGCCTTTTTATTTTTCTTTTCTGAGAGGCAAAGGAAGTCTGAAAACCTACACATAAGCTTTCTGGTTTGGTTATGGGCTTTCTCACTTAAATATTGCTTTTTTCTGATGCTTCCTATTAGCAGTCTGAAGAGATTTAAGGTACCTAGTCCAAGATACAATTTCTAAAAGCAGCCAAATTTGATCTAATTCTGAGTCTCTTGAAGCCAAGTTATGTTAAATAGAGGGCAGCAGCTGTTCAGACAGCACACAGGGGATTCTAAACCAAAAAACGATTTTCAGCTGCCAAAATGAGAATTTCAGAAGAGAGCAAGTTGCCTAAGGGAAGAATTATGACTGACTGCATTTATCCCAGCAGGTCAGAAAAGGTAGTTTTTATGTCCAAGCTGCATGCCAGTTCTTGATTATGTTGCAATTTACATAGTTATTTAGACTGTGGCAAATCTTTGTTGTTTTGAAGGCCCATGACCCAACAGTCTTCTCTTAAAAAATATTCTCACAGGATATACCGAGTTAATAACAGAACAAACCTTTTTAATATCAACAGATCAAATACATTTGCAGTAACTTTAGAAAGTCATTCATATGACAAATTAGCAGCTAAAACTTCCCCATGCTTGTGACTCAGAAATATCCAAATGCTGATGGATTTCTCTCATAACAACACACTAGGTGAGACAGCTTCAGGAGGATGCTGCACGCCTCCAGGCTGCCTATGCTGGAGACAAAGCTGATGACATCCAGAAGAGGGAAAACGAGGTCCTAGAAGCATGGAAGGCTCTGCTGGATGCCTGTGAGGGCCGCCGGCTTAGACTGGTGGATACAGGAGACAAATTCCGTTTCTTCAGCATGGTTCGTGATCTCATGCTTTGGATGGAAGATGTTATCCGACAGATAGAAGCCCAAGAAAAGCCAAGGTAATGTAAAGTGTCTCCCCTTCACTGAGAGCTAAGGCTGTAGGTCAGTTGAGGAACATCAAGCCAAGGAATCAAGCCAGGAATTCAAAGAGGATGCTGAAATCTGGTGGTGGTGTAGCAGCTTGCTGCTGTGTATTTGCTGCCTAGCAAAGGCTGAGGGCTGCTGCAGTAATTGCAATGTAAAATTGTGTTCAAAGAAATTAATACTCACACACTTGTCTGCTTGATCTCTGATTCAGACCACAGTGGTGCTGTTCCTAAGGAAAGGATGCTGTCTTCGTTGCTTAACTACAAAAACAATCTAGGAATTAATTCTTTTTTTATCTTACAGTGGTCTATGTTGGTTTACTTGTTTGAAAATGAAACAGCTGTTAAAGCTGGAATACATGTTTCTGATGTGTGTATTGATCATTTCAGGGATGTTTCGTCTGTTGAACTGCTAATGAACAATCACCAGGGTATCAAAGCAGAAATCGATGCCCGGAATGACAGCTTTACTACCTGCATTGAGCTTGGCAAATCTCTTTTGGCAAGAAAACACTATGCATCAGAGGAGGTACTGTGCTTGTGGAACATGTAACAACTGTAGTGTAGCTGACCTATAGATTTTGTTTCAGCTGGAGAACTTGCATTGTGTAACCTACAGATTAATAAGCTAGGTATTTATAATTAAATCAACTACTTCAGGGTCTAATGCACTTATTTGCTGTGGTGAAATCAGTGTATAATCTAACTTGTGAGTTTATGTGGAGTAGCAGAGATGGCACCTAGATTTTAAGTATCGTTTTCAGTCGAGGGAATACAAATGAGCTGTTGATTCAGTTCTGCAGAGAGAGAGCCCTGGGGTGGCTGTGCTGGGAAAGGTGACTTCTTAGAGCAAGAAGGGAGACAACCATGAGACAGCCTGAGTTCTGTAGAAGGGAACTGAAATGCTGTGAAGGGGCCTGCTAGGGGAGGAGCATGAAAAGTGTGTCTCATAGGGAGAAAATCCAGGAAATACTAAGAGAAAAATGGATCCAACTGCTTAAGGCCTTGATTTATTTTCTGATTTGTCTAGGGCAGAGGATAGAGGCTCAACCCTCATTTCTTACTGCCTCCCTTCAGTGGAGGGAGGAGAGCCAAATGTTGTAGGATCCTGCCCACTCACTCCAGGAGGGGATATTTTATGTGTCTGCATTGCACTGCAGTGCCATGGAATATCCTCAAAGGAGATTTGCTGAGGCACTGGGAGGCTTCACTAGCCAGTGTTCACTCTGAGACTGACATAGCCGTGTCAGTGGTGTCAGTGCAAGTTGCTTTTGTAACAAACACGGGCAGCACATTTAGCATCATTTACTAGAAAAAGGACAGACAGTACAATTGCACCATTTATATTTGTCTGTTATACTCTTTTTATCGAATTATCTTGGTGCTGCAGTTTTTAACAGAGACTGAATGCTTATGCAAATGTGATATTTTAGTACAAGTGTTACATTTATTTGTATTTCAAAGAGAAAATCGGTTGGTTTATTCCTGTTTAAGTCGTTTCCTGAAAATCTAGCACAGTGTATTTTGTCAGAGCCTTTTGCTGGTGGTAACAGCTGAGGCGGTGAGGTGGGGTGAGCCTGCTGCCTGCTGCTTGTGTAACAGTCCTGCATTCTCCTCTTCAATCCAGATCAAGGAAAAGCTGCTGCAGCTGACGGAAAAGAGAAAAGAAATGATTGACAAATGGGAAGACAGATGGGAGTGGCTGAGACTGAGTAAGGACATCCTCAGATTTCTTTTGGGCGGGGCCATATCTAATTCTCTCTTTGCTATGTCTTTCTGAGCACTGAAAAAACCTGCAGCTTCTTTATTAACAGTGCCTGGAAGTAAGTGTGTTGGTACTGTACTAAGTTTAAGATTCACACCTGTTGGTTGTAAAATAACAGAGAATTTGAAACATAAGAAACCTGCACCAAAGCTATTACCAATTTTGGAGCTCAGTGAAAAAGATCTACTCTATTTTACAGGTGTCATGTTCCAACTGGGTTTTTACAAAGGATGCACTACTCAAAAATAGGGAGAAGTAAAGCTACCTTATGCATGTAAATGTCTGCTTTATCTAAGAGGCTAGAATGTTGATGAGCAGTTTAGTGACTTTTAAACATTGCTGCTTTTTGCAAGTTCCACACCAGCAACAACAACCCTATTCTGATACTCCAGCAGGGTGATCAGTGACTCACATATGGATTGAACACTTCACAGCAGATATTTTCCAGGATCTCAAAATGTATAGTGCAGTGTGTAGTAATTTGCAGGCTTTTAACAAATTAAGAAGCATGGGCAGCCATCCCTGAGTTTGGGTGTCAGTACCATAATCTTCATCAAATTGCCAGATCCCATTCAGAAAAGCAGTGAAACTTTTTTCTAGCTGTGAGGACAGGAGGGAAGGACACATGGAACTGTAGCAGTGCAGACAAACGTAAAGTACAGAAGGGAACTTGCTGAAGGGAACTACAGTCTGGTTGTGCTGAAACAGGCCAGTCTGAGGAGGAAAACCATCACATAACAGACTTTCTGCTCTGAAGTTAGTAGATTACAGCAGATTAGGACAAAAAGGAGACAGTGAAATTGAAAAATGAAGTAAGTCTATAGAAGAAGCAAAGGTGGGCCTTAACTTTTATTTTTCCCCACAGCAAGGCCAACAGAATAAATTTGTCATCCAAATGATTAATTTCAGTGACTTTAAGTAAGGAAAATACTTAGTCAAATACATTTACTTTTTCCCCTGAGCTCTGTTTAGGTAAATTCAGAAGATGCCTGATGACCCGATGGTGCTCTTTTTGACATTTCTGATGCTGACATTTGTACATTCTTTGCTCAGTTTTGGAGGTTCACCAGTTTTCAAGAGATGCAAGTGTGGCTGAGGCTTGGCTGCTGGGCCAGGAGCCCTACCTATCCAGTCGTGAAATAGGTCAAAGTGTTGATGAAGTGGAAAAATTAATTAAGCGGCATGAAGCATTTGAAAAATCTGCAGCTACTTGGGATGAGAGATTTGCAGCACTGGAAAGACTGACCACAGTAAGTGCTATGGGGAGAATAATCTCTCGGCCATTCTCCTCCATTTTGGTGCCATCTGATTGTTTAGAATAACTCTCAGCATCACCAACCTGTTGAGCTTTTTGTTAGAACAACCTTGGCCAATCGTTCAGACCATAAAGTTTCATGTTCCCAACAATACTGAAAATCCTCAGTGGTTCATTTGTATTCGATAACCTGCAAGGAAAAAGCTTGATAAATGATCTTAGCAGTCAACCAGAGCTGTCTCAGGCCCAGGAGTGATGACCCAAAAGCAAATTTCAAGAGCTGAGCAGTTTGGGCCAGCCCTCTGCCATACAGGTTGTACTGCTAAAATGGAAGGGGCATTCTGACTTAAGATGACCCAGGTCCAAACACTTGAAATTAATTTTGGTTAAAAGATGACAGTGTGAGGAGAGAGTGGTGGGGAGGGAGAACTGTTGTGTTTTGACGGCTATAGGATAAGGCTGTGTTGTCCCCTAGAAAGACCTAATAAGCAAAATAAAAAAAAATAATTTTTTTTTTTAAAAAAAAATTATAAAAAAAAAATCCACCACATTTTGAGCACAACTGCAATGTTAGTAATTAATGCTTAGAGAGCATGTTACCATCTTTGGAGAATAATTTTACTTTAGACACTAAAACTGTGAAGTGGCTTGATTTTTCCACATGCACTGAATGACACAGTTGCAAACAAAGGGAACTGTAGTTTCTCAGCATCTTCAGAAATCAGGCTAGCTTTATTTAGATGGTTAATTTCAGGGGTATGGATATGGAATATTCTATTTCTATGTGTGGCAAACAGACAAGAGGATGTAATTTTTCAGTATTTTAATAACTTGGGCTGCTTTTTTGTTTGTCTAGTATTGGTTCGGAAATGGTTTAGAATGAATTAGAAAAGAAACACAGACAGTGGTAAGCCCTTGCCCAGGCACTCTACTCGATATTGAAGGGTCTGATACTCTGTTCCTTTACTGAGAAGCTCAGCACAACAGACTGCATGAATAATACTTTAAAGACTGATGGCTTCACATTTTATCAAAATAAACCTTAATTTCAGTAGCATTTCAGAAAAATATACAGTTATTTTTAATTCCTAGAAATGTCCCTGAAAAATGTACAGTGCTTTTAAATGCACAAAAATGTTTCCATTCTTAGTTGGAACTCCTGGAAGTACGTCGGCAGCAAGAGGAAGAGGAGAGGAAGAGACAGCCGCCCACTCCAGAGCCAAGCCCAAAGGTTGCAGAGGATGGTGACTCCCAGCAGCAATGGTAAGCCCCAGCTGTGGGAATCTGAGCTGCATACTTTACACTATTCATTCAGACAGAATTCTCAGGGTGAAGATGCATTGTAATGGGAGTGTCTGGAGGTTGCATGGTGTGTTCTCTTTTAGGAGGCTTGGTGGATGTAGTTTATGGGGTCAGGACCTTTCCCAGACATCTGAATTCCTTGCTAAGTTGAATTTTTCCTCATGACTTTGTGTTACTGCTGAGGTATACCTGCCCCTTAAGTAAGAATGCTGGTTTTACACCCCCTGTGTTACGAATTAAGATTTCTGAACACTCTCTGCTTTATCCTTTAATGAGCAGCAGTTGCAGATAGATTTCAAATCAGGTCCATGGAACATTTATTGCATTACTTACATAATAAGAGCACAGTTATTTGTAATGTAACTGTCAAGAAAGTGTGATTTGATCTCACTTAACACTAGATATGTTTAGTTGGGCCTGAGGATTTGAAGAGCTTGCTTATATTTTCTGAGGTGTGCAAGAATCAGTAGAAAAATTTAATTTTGACAAAAAAAGATGGGTGACTTTCAAGAACTTGATGCAGTTTCTTTTTCCTCTCTCCTGACAGGGATGGAACGAAAGGAGAACAGGTTTCCCAGAATGGTTTGCCATCAGACCAGGAATCTCCACGGGTTAGTTACCGCTCCCAAACCTACCAAAACTACAAAAACTTTATTAGCAGACGGACAGCCAATGACCGATCATGGTCTGGACTGTGACATACAGAATTTTTTGCAGCAAAGACACCTTTTTTTCAGTATGGCTTACTGGTACTGGTTTTATCTTTCGGCTTCAGATTTCTCTGCTGCTTTTCTCTTCCTTCCCATCAGTTGACTATTATTTAATTAGCAGCCCCTTGAAGATATATTTGCTTCACTTTACTCTTTGTGTATTTGAATCTACCCACTCACACTCAGTTGCTTTAAGGTGACACTTTTATTTCATGTTATTTACTGTGAGTTTTTCATGTCTCTCATAGTATTAAGATTTTTCAGCTAAATCGTCCTTTATATGAGTAATTGAGATTTAATGACATTGCATCATAATGAAGAAGAAAACTAGAATCTGACAGGTATGACGCATCGAATTATACTAACAGGTTTCAGCACGGCAACATTATTAAATCAGCTGCATTAGCAAGCTAGTTATTTACAAGGCCAAAGATAATACATGCAAGTGAGCTCCCCAGTAAAGGCTGGGAGGGGGAGGGGAGAGTTGTAACTATCAACAAATAAAAGCCTTAAGGTTAGTTGTCTGACATTCCATGCAGAATGGACTCATTGACTGCAGATGAAAATAAACCTGAAATAAAACATTAAATGCTAGTACCTAGATTTATCTTGGTATTCAGTTCCCATGAAGAGTTGTGATCTTGCTGAATAGCTATTTTGGGGCCCCATTTTGCTTTGGTTGTGTCCAGTCTACGTTACAGAAATTCAGTTTACTGACCCTGGAGAGACAGTGTTATAAAGAGAACTCTCCTGGGAGAGTTTGTGATAGTTTGCTTTAAAGACTAAATAAAATGCACTGGTCTAAGATCCCAGCTCTTTATTTGTGTAGATGCAGGCTGAATGGTCCATGCCTTATTTGTTCCTTCTTGATAAGGGGTGTCCCAGTGGAGTCAGGATGCATGCCAATAATCTTAATATGCAGCCATAAAAGTACCAGTAAATATGCATACATAGGTAAAGCAACACAGTAGTTAAAAACTGGCTAACCTTTCCATTACCTTCCTGTAAAGCCTACTTGCTTCAATTAATGCTTTGAATAGTGAGAAGAATGGCACCACTCTTTCTTGTGTTTCTGAACCTGACTCTCTGAGGTCATATTAAGTGCAGGAAAGGCTCCTGGCAGGCTCAGAAGGGTGTATATTAGAGCTCTTACCAGCACTGCATAGGAAATGCTGGTCCCTGTCAAGGACTCTGGGAGGAAATGCCTTTCAGCATAAGCTTATCTTTCAAATATCCCAGGCACTTTAGGGTCTGCATACAGACTCAGTCAGTGCTATAGGTTACTAAGCAGTTCTGCCTTCTTCGTTCTTTAAATAAAGCCCTTCGGTTAATCTTAATATTAAATTATGAAGTGAGCTGCCTGTTGTACATTCTGTTTCTTAAATATGTACAATTGTAGCTAAGAATGTGAGGTGGCCTGCAAGCACATCCCAGATCATCATCATCTTGTTGGTTACCACAGCCGTATACGTCACCCATCTGCTTTTTTATTTTATTTTATGATACCTCAAGCATTTCCATATTAATCTTCACCATCTGCACTTCAGTGTTCCATGAGAGCTTTTTAGCTCAGTTCATTGAATCTTGTGTTGCAGTACATCCGATGTACACAGCTGTGTTATTTCTGCTTTGAGGCAGCAGATAAGCTCCTGTTGATCAGAATTTTGAATTCTGACTACCAGCTGAGCAGTGCAGCTGAATAGTTCTGTATTGGCTGAGCTTGCAATAGTGAGAAAGGTGATTGAAAGGATGTGCTTCAGTAATTGTACTTTTGCTGTAACTTGTCTTTCCACTTCATGATGCATGTTTTTTTTCTTTTGTCAGGATAACAACCTAAAACTTCTTAATGCTTTTTAAAACTCCATATAAATTCATGCAATTGCTCTGGTGACTGCCTACACCAGAGTTGGCTCTCTGTGCTTGTAAAGTGTGTGAGAGCCTCAGAACAGTATAGCTGTAGCTTCAGACTCCATCATCTGGGAAGCCTTCAGATGTTTTCTGGCTAACAAAGTAGTATGTAAAAGTAGTTTATAGAGATACACTTTTTTTACTTGTTTTAGTACACTTGTATATAAAATCACACTTATGTTATTAAGAAAAACTAATTAAGTAATGAATTAAGGTCATCATTTTAGGGACTAGAAGTGTATGTTTTCACCTATTTATTATAGCCTGTGGTTCTGGCTTAAAATACTAAAATGGTGCTTATGCCAGAATGATATCCAGGCTGTCATAATCTATTTGCATCTGAAATAGGAAAATACATTTTTGTTGTTTAAACTGTTGTGCAGAGACTGAAGGTGATGAACTAAACATAACTTTGCTTCAAGCACCATGAGAATCAGAGGGATGTCTCCAGCCATTGTCATGAGCTGTCTTGTTGCATGTTACAGTCCTGATTTAAATATCTCAAGAGTAGTCATTAGCCACTAAAGCACTTGCAACTAACCTCTCAGTCACAATTAAGAAAACTGTATTTGTGTACATGATACCTGTTTTGTTGTAACAGTACAGTTTGCTATTAATGTTTGTCCTCCATTGCGTTGTCTCTGCATGCCCAATGCATGTGTCCATTAAAGTTTGTTTAGCTCCTGTTTTTTCTCTATTTTCATGACACATTCTTCGCATAGCTGTTTATGATTCAGATTTATTTTGCTTGTTTTCTGTTAATTGTAGATAACACATGAAAAGGAAATAAAACCTGAAAGAGCATCAGAAAAGCTTTTCATAGCCCGTTTGCAATCAGTAGAAGTTTCAGTAGAAAATTCAAGGTCTGGCTGTGCAATTAAAGTTAGCAGTTAAAACCAGAGGGTTGCAGATTGCAGCACTGAATTACACGTTATTTCCCATCAAAACACATTAAGTAGCTGTGCAGTAGCTGCTGGTTTGAAACTGGTCTGCTTTGCTTCAGATTAGTGGCTATAGATACCCCACAGTCATTAATATTGTCACATCTTGCTAGTACCTCTCCAGGAATTGTGCTGCTTTCGGCATCGGTTTAGCTAACAGGTGGTGGTTCTGGGTAGTTTATGTCAGTTGTTAAGTTCCTGTGGTCTGTGTAAGTTTTTATTGCTCATCACAAAGGCTTTCATATACGTCAGGCAGGGATCCAGCCAGCTGACCAGAAGAGAGATTGAAGTTCAGTAACTGTCCCTGGTCAAGAAGATTTGCAAAGTCTCTCCTGTGTCTCAAGCGCAATCTGTTGGCCAGTGGTGACTGAGTAATTGAGCTGTCACTGGTGAATCATGGATTCTTTCTTTCACTACCTGTTAGAGGAGCTTTGCTGGCAGTGTTTGGGTAATCTTCAGCCTTGTCTATTCATTTACCCTCTTCCCCCTTTAATGCCACATTTTTGAGGTTTAGATACAAGTAGCGAGGTTTGATGGTTTAGATATATCCTAATTGTGAAGAAGCAGTGTCATTCATTTTTACTTCCACCGGGTAAGAGTGCAGGGTAGTTGTTTCCTCTTACAAACTAGACTGTAAGGTTACATGTCTTTAGGAACAGAGTAAAATAGGTATTACTGAAGTGGAATGTGAGCTGTGATTCTTTCCCTGTTTCAGTGGTGTAGTGTCTGTACTCTGGAGATTTAGATTGCTTAAAGGCAGTTAACCAATCCTTCCCATATTCATAGCAAGTTGACACTTAGCTCTTCGTAGGTCAATATATGAGGTACAAAGGTGTGAGGTACAATAACATATACTTGGCAGGTATAAGAAGTTCTAGCAAATGGTGGCAAAATTTAGTTTGTTGCATAATAATTCGGCTGCTTTTGAATTGTCCGGGCCATGTGCAGAAGTGGGAATGTCTAATTATTGTGCAGTTCACAAATACCTGCTTGTCTGCATAAAAACAGTCCAGAATGTTTGTAATCTACTAGAGCATTAGCAGCACTAAGCTTTAGTAACTTGCTAATAATAATAATAAATAATAATAATACACACTGGTTGTGTAAGTCCTGAGCTGCTACCAATGGCTCTACATGTCAAAGTAATGGTACAAGAACAAAAATACTGGGACCAAGCTGCATTTCAAAAGCTTATAGCCATTAGGATTCCAATTTAAATTGGTTTTGGATGAATGGCTCCTGAAGACGTCGACAGCTTGACCAGTCAGAGCTGCTGGAAACACGGCTGCTCTCTAGGCTATCTCGATCACAGTGCGACAGGCAACGCGATCAACAGAGCAAGTGATGGGCAAGGCCTTGGTTCTGTCTTTGTTTGGGGGTAAATAGCTGTGTGATGTTGTGTGACTGTGATGGTTTTCAGTTCCTTTAACAAAAATCCAATCCACCCAATAACAAAAAGTCTGAAAAAGACCTTGATAAATTGACACGTGACCTCATTTCCCTTGTCTTTAAGATCCAATATCCTAACTGGGATGGTGGAGATGAAATGCATGGTGTAATCTTTCTAATTTCTGCATGTTTTGATTTTGTTGTGTCACTAGGGGAGTGGGGAAAGCGGGAAAGGAGCTTTTACAGAAGCAAATAAATTGCATAAATCTTTGTAAATGCTCCTGGGCAATTTTGACATATTTTTCTGTTGACTTATAGTTAATATCTTTTATAGATTTTTATTGCCCCAGTAATGCCATGAATGTGTTTAAGGTGGCTGATGTGTATAACTTCTACTGTTCCTCTAGGTTTGCAGAAAGTGTGATTGTTACTGTTCCAAACATTTGAGTACTCAGCAACAGAATTGAATGCTCTCATTTTAGGAATAACAATATATAAAAGAATATTAATTGACCAGCAGAGCAAAGCACAGTAAAATTCACACTGATGTTTAGCTGCTCTTGTTTTCCTGCCTCTCTACCTGTAAAATGGGTACTAATCCATTCATACCTTCTAATTTCCTTGGCCTTCTGTGTCTCCATGGAGTGTGAGAAAGATCTTACTGGCCTGTGTCATTTTCCAGGCAAAGTTTATACACAGCCACGTTGTGCAGGAAAACAGATTAACTGCAAGATACCTCCATGTTATGAGGCTTCTAGCTGAACCTTTTTTTCCACTGTTCCTAGGTGGCAGAAACTACAGGAACAAACGAAATGGTCAATGGAGCTGCAGAACAAAGGACGAGTTCGAAAGAGTCGAGTCCTGTTCCTTCTCCAACAGCAGAACGTAAAGCCAAGATGGCTGTTCAGGCTCAGACTGCTGCTACCCTGCCCAGCAAAACACAAGAGATTCCTTCAGCTCAGATGGAGGGCCTCTTAAATCGCAAACATGAATGGGAGACACACAGCAAGAAAGCCTCAAGCAGGTAAAGTACTCGATGCCTAATGCAGACACTTGCATCCAAACTCACCAAGGTGTAAGACAGTAGGTGTTATCCCTGCTGCTCGTTCTTTCACAGCCCCTAAAGACATGCAGACATGCCAGGGTGATGCTCCTGTTGCTGTAGGAAGATCTAGGAAGAACTGTGTATACCTAGTTGGATGGTGCATTTGAAGAAGTTGCAATCTAAAGATACGTGGTAGATACATGGTAGAAAATGCAGTGTTAGCCCTATTCGGAAGGTGGAAAACTGAGGCGTAAATTTACCATGATTTTCCCACTTCACATGATGAATTTGTGGCAGTAGTGGGATTTGATTTCAGATATCTCAAGTTGTGCATTACTGCAAGAAAAGAAAAGCACGTAGGTGTGAGAATAGAAATGTCCATATTCTTGTCACGTTGTATGTTTGCACGTTAGCACTTTCCACCTACTCTGTAATCTGTTCAGAAGAGAAAAGCGGGTGAAGATGACTTTGTGTGCCTTAGTTGATTCTGTTTCTGAGGACCTGATCCTGAGGTTCTCAAACAGGCAAAACTTCGGCAATTTGTGTCTGCTCTGGAGAAGCAGAGTGGGGTCCTTCGTGACCTGAGAGAGCTTCTGAAACCAGAATTATGACTTGGCTGACAAGGAAAATATTGACTAGCAAGTGGTGAGAAACACCAGCATCTAAGAGATCTGGTAGAAGCTGAAGTACTCAGCAGAGTTGAGTGGAAGTCATGAATGAGTACAGTACTGCCATGATTTCTGTTCAGCTGGAGTTTGTTCACACTGGAGAACTACTTGGAGGCACTAATATCTAAGGACTCTTATTTCTAGTAAAAATTGACTTTCATAATTGTATTGGAGAACAAGGCAGATGATGTTACTAAGAGTATTTATGATAATCAGGGGTTTCACGTGTAATCCTTTTTTTTAGTTTGCAGCACAGTGAGAATTTCTTCTACAGCAAAGTATAGCCATTAGAAGGTCAACCAGTTTTTCTCCCAAATATGGAAACTGTCCGGTCTGCCAAGCAGTCCTCCCACTGTTAAGACATGCTTATGTGCTGCCAAAGAAAGCTCTGGAAATCTCTGTGCTGTTTGGCTCCAAGTCAATAATTCTGCCTTGAAGCCATGCATATATGAGAGAATTTGCTGTCTACAGTTTACAGGACAATATATGCTGTATTCACGTCTTCAGACCAAACTAGTCTCCATTATCTTATAGAAATAGTTGTGTTTGGATTCTCCAGTTCTGCAAGTAAGAGCATTAGATTTATAAATACTTTCATTGTTTTCCATGTCTTGAAGATCATGGCATAACGTCTACTGTGTCATAAACAATCAAGAGATGGGCTTCTACAAGGATTCAAAAGCTGCTGCTTCTGGTATCCCCTACCACAACGAGATTCCTGTCAGCTTGAAAGATGCAGTCTGTGAAATAGCGGTTGATTACAAAAAGAAAAAGCATGTGTTCAAGCTAAGGTAAACCTGTTGAAGCATCTTGCCATTACTTTAGGTTGTGGTGGGTATTTTCACTGTGCAAATTTGTGGGAGGATCTAGGCTAAGAACTGATGGTAATTATTAGCTGCAGTATCCTTTTCTGTACAAGCTCTTGACAACACTGAAACATGGGATATATATAAAAGGTAACAAGCACAAAACAGTATCAGATTAATCTGTACACTTTTTTTTACATCTGGGACAATATTACATACATCTGCCTAAAACTAGGAGACAACATTGGAAAATACTGGGCTTTTTAGCTGCTCCCTCCCCAGCAGGATATCTTGAGCCACCACCACAGTGTTTCTGACAGCAGAGCAGCAGCCAAATTTTGCTAGGTTTCTACGGAAGCTATGAAAACTCTGGGTGTGTCCTGTGACTTTTGTCTTTTTTAAAGCATTGAGTAAACTTTTGCACTGTCTTTTGTAAGAGAGAAAAGATCAGCCTGAAGGAGCAAGTACTGACACAGCAATTGTCAGCTGCTGAAGATTGCAAGCTCAGCAGTGTGTCCTGATGTCCTGGAACAGCTCCACTATCATCAGCACACTGGGGTGTATTTGTGTGCCTATAGATGTTGTGACTGTCCCATATGTCACAATCTGATTACATACTGTAGCTAAACAAACAGGAGAGGCTGCCACTAAGCTAAATTTGTGATGATTGTTTTCTTCGCAGATTGACTGATGGCAACGAATACCTCTTCCAAGCCAAAGATGATGTAAGTTTGTTTTTCTCATTGTTTGTTACTGATGTGAAATCTGTGTTGTTGTACAACAGGAGAAGAGTAGCTGGCTGAGAGCTCAGGGGTGCATTTTAATTTCCTGGGCCTGTGCATACGTGTGCCTAACGTGTAGATTCAGATGCTGCATCTGGGCAGCAGAGCTTTTCAGATACAGCTCCCAGTAGACATTTTCTGCAGGCACGTAACGAGAGGAGTGCCACGTGATGAGTCAGGAACACGTTTCCTTTCATTTCCCCCTTCTGTCCAATCCCCTTCCACAATATTAAGTGAACTAGAGAGGGCGTGTGATGTGCAGATTTTAACAGCTTTCTGCCTTTGGGGTTTCTTGAAGGAGGAGATGAACACGTGGATTCAGGCCATCACATCAGCTATCTCTTCTGATAAAATCGAAGTGTCCCCAACCACCCAGAGCACTCCAGCCTCCAGCCGTGCCCAGACCCTGCCTGCCAGCGTCACAATAACCAGCGAGTCCAGCCCTGGCAAGCGGGAGAAAGACAAAGAGAAAGACAAAGAGAAAAGATTCAGCCTTTTTGGTAAAAAGAAGTGAACTCCATCTCCACACACTGCACTTCTCTGACCGTTCCAGTGGATTTCCAGCATGCGAGCTCAGAACCAATACGTTACTCTCTGTGCCTCATGTTCCTCAATGTGATTGACATTTTTTTATTTATAGAGCGTTTTAAAATGAAAAGCCAACAAAAAAAGAATCTAAAGTTACAAATGTATGAGGTGCATTGGGCAGCTTCTGTAGGAGAGGGAGGGCCAGGTTTTGGGGGTTTGTTTTTGTTTTTTTGGTTTTTTGTTTGGTTGTTTGTTGGTTTTTTTTTAATGAAGTTAATGTAGATTAGATCTTAATATTTAAACTGTTCCTCAATTTTGTGAGGCTGTCTTGGAAAATAACCCACTCCTAGTGCTATTGGTATGCAAGGCAGCGGTGCTTTCAAATCTACTGTGCACATCAAAAAACAATGTACAAATTTTCAAAAACGTTCACTTTCATTTAAGGTTGTTATGCTGAGTCTTGACTAGTAGAGCCTCCCATTACAATTCTAACATTTATTAAAATGATAGCGTATGACCTTTGCTGTAACAGAGTGCAGGTATGCATTAACTTACAGACAAACCATTTATATCCTGGCATTGGTTATTAACACAACCTGAAGCTTTTCTGCATCAAGTACGACAGATAAGAATGTTGGTGTACAAGGTGGATTAGCAGGCTGATACAGTTTTAAATAATCTGTAATTTCAATTTTTTTTTTTTTTTGCTGAAATCATTATATTGTATGTTTCAGATAATTCTAGTACAAAGTATAATAAGACTAGGTGTATAATAAACCCTTTAAAATCATTGATAAGTGTAAAAGTGGAACTGAAGCATTTACTGGAAAAGTAATGTTACTCAAATGGTTACTTGCTTGTCAGCTGCAGCACTGTGTGTTATAATTTTGCTACATTACCTTGCTATTTGATACATAGTGTGCATTTCTCTGTCACTGTAACTATTGTAATGAAAAATTTTCATCTTACTGCACAATCAAAAATTACATTTAATAGGAATGAACTTTCAATGACTGGGCCTGTAGTCAAGAGTAGTACTGGAACCGGCTTTCAGTTGTATCGAACTGTACCTCTAGACTTTTACCCTATCTGTTAAATATATGCTATGTCATTAAATGCTTTTAAAACTACCTATGCTGGTTAAGTTTCTTATTTCATTTCTGATGATGTTAAATCATAATTTTGAAAGAGGATTAAAAATAAAGTTATTTTAAAATGTCATCTCTCCTGTGCACTGAAACAAATGCCTTCATCTGTAATTACATACATTTGTGCAAAACTTTGTACTGATCAAACAGTCGTTTTCTCTCTTTCTGCCTTTCTTTACCACCATTTCCCTTCACTTTCCACCTGCTCCCCAAATTAAGTGCCAGAGAATAAAGAGGGAAGGAATTAAATCAGTGTTTTGTGAAACCTTTTCATGTAGGTATTTTCTGTGAGAAACAAATCCAGTACAATCAATGAAGTAAGCGTAAGCACAGGGTAGGGCAGTTGTACAAGTTATCTGAATGTCTTACCTGATTGAGGTGAATACCCATCTACTAGTTTGCAGGAAAATGACATTATTTTAAGTTATCTTAGTTCTCCAGCCTTCTACTTACCGTTTGCTCAAGTTCTTAAGTCCTCAGTGAATCAGGCAGTAATTGAACTTTGTAATTTACTGAGGACTTGTTGTCCTGCCCAGTTAAATTTCACTGAGGTTTTTTTATGTCAATTTTTGTTAAACATATCTTGCTGAAGGTATAGCCACTATTGCACTTCTGTGCTGGCAGACATTTAATGCAGGCAAGGTGATTCCAAAGCTCACTTTCCCTTGACTGTGTCTGTATTTGACGGACTGACATCTTTTCAGAATTTTCTTTAACTCTGATGCCATCGGAGGAACCATCTGAAAGGAATAGATCCAAGAAGCCCTAATAGACATTAGACGTGTTAAAATCAGTGAAACGTAAGGAACCTGATTTTTAAATTTTTTAGATTATTAAAATATACTCAAATACAATTTTAGATGGAAAGCAGATAAACTGAAAACTAATGTATTTCCAAGCCACAGCTTCTTGAACATGTGACCAATAGAGTATCTTAATTGTTTTCATGGAGTATGCTGTGTTTTCTGAGGTTTTCTTGTTTCTGAATTTTGGGTTATTAAACAGTAGAGAATATTCATGCACATGAGTTTTTACTCCTGTAATACTAATTGTTCCAGTCTAATTATTAGTAAAAAGTAGGATAACACCACTAGTAAATGTAAAATTTAATGCAATATAAAAAGCTGAGATTTAACATTAGAATATGAAACGTCCTTCTCAGCTGATTAAAGTTCATAAAAATGTTGATGCTTTGCCATTTGTGTCACTTCAACTAATCTTGTCGATGAGTAATTTAACAAATTGTTTTTCACTATTTGTTATGTGTAATCCTGTAGTCTTGGTTCAACATGCCTTCAGAATTGTGGGGGGTTTTTGTTTGTTTTTGTCTTACTTCTTACTGCAAGTTGTTCCTGAAAACTACTTGAATAAAAATTCTTTCGTCTTAGGAACTGATTTCAAGTTGCTGAGGGCAAGAGTGAATTCTAGTAAGCCTGTTTCCACTTTGGACTGTGTAAGGGTCCAGTTTCCTTGCAAAGAGAATTGGTGGGTCAGGAAGAGCCTCCTTGGACAAAGCCAGATCAGAACAGTCAGGTTGGTGGGCTGGCTTCAGAAGGGAGGAGGATGGTGTGAAGGGTTAGATAAATAATAGATACCGTTATAGATAAAATGTTACATTCCTGCTGGTTACCATGCTGAAGAATGAAGATTTGTATGTAGGGTTTATACTCTAGAATGAGAGGATTATGTAGAGCAGTTTATGCTCTAGTTTCCTCTCTTTAAGAAGGTTTGTTAGCTAACCCATGATTAAATCGGTTTTGTTTCCTCTGGGGATGCATTGCAAAAGTAATATTGAATTTGAACTGTAAAATTTTCAAAGCCAGCCACTTTACAGATACATTGCTGTCATTGTTACAAAGAAGAGAAATCATCCTCTAGTCGGGTCAGTCTACCTTTCTTCCTCTTCTTTCCTCTTTTTTCTTGGTGGGAACCCCATGTTGCATTGTCAACTGAGAAAGTACCAGAGAGCTGCACCTGAAGGGTGAAAGACCTGAAAGGTCTTCTCCGTGTACTGGTGAATTAAGTACAATGAGGGAAAAATAAACCAAAACTCATTAGCCACAGGAATTAAGCATGTGTTGGGTGGGAGGTTTTTTTCAGGTTGATGCAAATAATCTGTTAATCCATCTGTCCTGCATAGAGAATACGTTCTATTGGAGGGTTGTGCTCTGTATTAGGAAGAGTAATGGTGAAGTAAAAGAAATGTGTCTTTTATCTCTGTTCCTGTGAAATAATGTTTGAGAGAGTTTTTCACTTCACTGTGCTCGCTATTTTGTGATTGAGTTTGCAGAGAATGGAGTTTAAATGTGGAGGATCTTTTAGGAATATACTTTCATAATAAGTAGTTTGCAGGTATGGTGCAGTTTTGCTTTTTTGGTTGATCCTTTTTTTTTTACCTTCACAAGTCACAACTGGCTGAATAAGTACAGAAACTTAAATCACAGGGAGCTGGAACAAACACTATCACTTTTCATAAAAAACGAACCAACCAACCAAACAAAAATACCAAAAAACCACCAAACTCAGAAAATCAGACTGTACTAAATGACTGACTTACTGCTGATAATTAGATTACTGGAAAAAAGCATAATTCAGGTCTCTTGACACTACAGCTCTATCTCAGGCCACATCCTGCGAACAGGAGGAACAGGAGCTCTCAACCAGCAGAAGTGGAAGAATTCAGCTTGCTTTTCCATGTCATGGTGTCAAGAAAGTACACTTGGAGGTCAAGCAGGACAAAACCCAGGTAAGAAAGCAATGTGTTCTCAGTGCATTGGGGTTAGAATTGTCCCCACAGCTATGGCTGTGCAGGGCCTGGATGAGGAGTGCTTTTAGTCAAATTTAGTTCTTTTAGTCTCTAATCTGTTTTATTCCTCGCTGTTGAATGTATTTTATCTCCTGTTATCAAGCATTTTTCTTTAGCCTTATGACAGCAATCTAATGAATATTTTGGTTCTGGTAGATTGGGGTTTTTTTGTTTTGTTTCAGAGGATTAAACAAGACTAAAGTACGAATAAGGCGAGGCATAAAACAAACCCACAATGCAGTACTGTAAATGCTGCAGGATACAGGGCGAGTAGTGAGAATCAAGAGAAACGTATTCCAACACACAGCAATTCAATGCAACAAGCAAAGGATTTAGGAGGTTTGCTTCTAGTTCAGCTTGTACCTGTTGTTGCTGTGCATTCTACAAGCTTAGTGGGGCTGAGATGTCTTACAACATGCACTAACGCTATTGAAGCAAAGCGAGATGAGCTGCTTGTGCCACCGCCCCATGTCGCCGAGGCAGTGGCTTCAGCACGCCCACATGGTCGCATCTGCAGTCTGTCATAATGCAGCACATGCTGCATGCACCCGGTGTGCGGGGTGCCTCTGCCTCCGGGTCATCACACCTGCTGGGGTGAACAACTGGGAGACCTGAAATAGACTGCTCGGCAATAGAATACTGGCTTGTTTTATAAAGTATGACAAGAAGGATTTGGTGCATATGTGCTTATTTTAAAGTAAATCCTGCCTTGCATCTTGAGCTCAGCATCCTGATGAGCCTGGCAATTGTGAATGTCAAATCTATAACACAGTTTAATTGCACGTGTTGTTCTGTGTTTGAAGTATCGTGTCCTTTTGGTATTGATTCGTTTCATGTAATTGTTAACTGTTCCGTGAGATGCTGTGGCAGTTCATTATGTTATGGTGGTGTGGATTATCTGAGCCTAATGTTAATTTTCTTCCTGCTTTTCTTTTACTCCCACACCTAGACAAGAAAAAATCTCACTTGTTCACAGAGCACCAGCGCTATCTGTGAGGGGTCAGTCAGAGGTTCTTATCTGAGGTGACAGATCTGGTACCACCTGAGCAATCAAGTATTACTTGTGCTCTCAAGAGAATTAATAGCTTGGATAAAGGTTCTCTTAACTTGTAAAAGTCAGATTTTAAAACAGTCATGGAAACATGGTAAGATTTAGACATGTCTCAGATGAATTGTCGTAGGAAGGAAGCTGAGACAAGTGTGACAGCCAAGATACTGAAAGGCAAGGAACACCATCAGCCTTGCTGTGACACAAAAAATGAAAGAAGCTCCTGTGGGAAGGTCAAGGTCTCAGCAGAAGTGAGCACGGGTGTGTCTTTTTTAATGGCCTGCTGTACATGTATATAAACATGTACATAAAACATAAAACAAATGTATTATGGCTGGTCAAAAGGACTTTCTTGCCAGGCTAGGATGTGAAAGAATATGGTATGTCTGATCATTGAGAAAGGGGTGTGCTTTGCATTGGAGGATGGAACAGACTTGATTTTTTTTCTTTTCTTTTTTTCCCTCCTAAAACTATTTCTGGCCAGAATTTAGTATTTCACCAATGCAAATAAGAGCTTAGAGACAATTTCCCTCTTATTGTTTTGTAATTAAGTTGTAAAACTGCTGAGAGGCATCAATCAGGATTGGATTAATGTAATGCCAGACAACACACAAGCAGAACTAGATCAGTTCCTGCTTCTGATCCCTGCCCCCAGGTTCTTACAGATTTTCTATAATTCTAAAAATCATTTAGGGCTCAAATAAGAAGTTCCAATTTTGAAATACCGATTAGGGTGCCATCTCTGCACATCTGCTGTGCATTCATCTACAAAAATATGGGTTATAAATGGAATTTTGTGTAGTAAAGATCTAGGACATTTCCCTCCCTTTCTGTGAGGGAAAAATGCGTGTTAATTGTTAGTCACAGCTCTTATATATGTATAGACCAGGCAGGATATATCATAATTTGAGACGTGGAGCTTTTTGGCATCTCCCATAAAGGTTCTATCTCAAGAATTGCATCAAGTTAGGTTTAAACTCGGCGTTAACACTATAAAGGCAGAGTGACAGCATCAGTGATGTTTATGCTGTACTGACAATGAACGGTAGGTTGCAGTATTGAACATTTTTAGCAACACGACTGCTCCTCTCCTAATAGGAAAGTAATAATGCCTTTCTTCTTTTAATTGGAAAAAATACATCGACTCACCATGAAAGGTAATTCAATCACACACACACACACATCCTCAAAAAAACCCAAAAAAACCCCAAAACCCAACAACCAAAAACCAAGCAAACCCAAGCAATCCTTGAGAACACAGATTATAGGAAAACAAGCGAAACTACGCTTTTAGTGCTGTATGTTTACTTTTCAGGTTTTTAAGGTTTTTGGAGTTGTCGGTTCATGACTAGTGTTGTTCATTGCTACAATAATGATAATCATTATTACATGGTAATATAAAAATTAATGAATGAATTAACTTTTTTTTTCAGATTACATGCAGAACTGACTTTAACATGAGTAAACACTGGCATTAAGTGTCTTTGCAGCTGCATTCCTCAAGGACCACTGTAAGAGAAGATGTTTTTTCAGAGGTTAACCATGCAATCTGTCTGCTGTATTACCAAAGGGAAATGAACGTGAGATGAAGGGCTTGTCCCAATAAATTGTAAACCTCAGAGATCAGCACACAGGTGTAAATATATTTGCTTTTTTTGTGTGTTCAGTTACCACTCCTTTTGAAAAGGGCTTTTGTAGTCCTGGGTTATGTGCTTGGCAACAGCAAACAAGTTATTTTTTTTATGGCTGTGTCTGTGTGTTTTGGTGTGTGACTGAAGATCTGCCAGGTTAACTGCTGGACAGTCAAATGCAGTGAAGGACTGACTGTGAAGAAAGGGGTTGGCTAATTTTGTTATACTTTTATTTTTTCTAAATGTATGTGAGATTAATGTTCACAATTGTGAACAGGAAAAGTGGGAAGATGGCTTTCATTGCGTAAATTTGCATCTGACTTGTGCAAGCAAGCCACTAGCACGTTTGAGGGGAAAACTTGGGTGAACTTGTGTTCAATATTTCATGCTCTTTTTCAGATCGCGGATGGAAATGCAAGACTGAGGTAATCCCAGCGTAGTTACAAAAACAAAGCACGGTGACTCCCCTCCAAAGCACGGAGCTACCGGAGCCCCGGCTGGGCGGCACCCAGCTCCCCCCCCTCTCTCTCACACACACACACACACACACACACACACACACCCCTCACACACAGACCCAGCTCCCCCCATCACACATACACACACCCCCAGGTCCCCCCTTCACACACACACAGATCCCCCTTCACACACACACACACACACACCTCACA
>JAAWXA010000001.1:28493467-28656642 GCA_038090715.1 Florisuga fusca | reverse complement strand
GGTGCAGATTCTGGAAAATACTCTGAAATCATTAAGACTGGAAGACCTCAAAGTTGGGAAGATCATATGCTTCTGAGGATTGCCATTAACTTCTTCTGTGTTGAGAGGCTTCAGAGAATACTATTTTGTGGAAAAAAAAAAACAAAAACGACCTATGATTGAAAGACTTAAGACCCTGTGCATTACCTTGAAGTGTTTATATTTTGGACTTGATTATCTTAGAGGTTCTTCCCAACCTTAATGATTCTGTATTCTTTGAACTTTATGGAAGTGGATATTTGTCCTTGGTGAAAAGGTCAGATGTCTAAAAGTGTATGGTTAACGTGATTTCACAAGTTCAATTGTCCTGATTCTTGCTTTGTATCAGATAATGCAGTTGGACATAATTTAGTTTAGTCTGAAGTAGACAAGTTGCTATTACATTAATGGAGCAATGCCATTTTTCCCAAGGCTTATATTTGAAAATTAAGTTTTATTTGTATAAGGAACAACATACTGCACTCAGCTGATGAGACTGATGTTCAGAGTATAGCCAAGTGAGCTCTGAAGTGTTCTGTTTTCTGTGGAAAGCCACTACACGATGCTGTGCTTCCAACTTTTCCTCCTTTTAAATTTATGATGAGATGAGGTTCTGAACTATCTGATTTGCCTTGGAAGTGAGCCCTACTTTGTGGAGGGATTGGACTAGTTGGCCTCCAGAGATGATATTGCCTAAAATATTCTGTGACTTTTTTGCTAATTCCAATTGTAAAATACAGTTCTCCTTGAATGGTATTTGGTTGAGGGGTAATTAATTCTGTTGATGAACAAGCACTGTCACTATAAAAGTAGATCAACACATGGTTGAAATGAACAGCATCGGGTCTGGTCTCTGGGGACTGCTGATGAATTTTGATTGGAGACTAAAAAGACGTCATTTATGAAATCTGCTTTGTAATCAAGGAGCGTGAAATACACTCTATTCTTCTCTCTCACTTGTTGCTGATAATCCTCTCCTGGACCACTGTTTTGAGGTCCTGTAGGTGTTCTTGCCAAGGTGCAAGGACAGCACTCCAAAAGTTGCCCTTAGAATCAGTCTACCTTGGTGCTAACGCTCCGGAGTCAACTATCCTCTTCGTCAGGCTACTCAGGAGTGAGCTAAGCTCACCTCTAGAAGCCCACCTTTTATTGGTCCCCCAGTTCTGCTCATGCGCAGTTGGGCCCAGCCCTAATTGGGTACAGGTGGGCTGAACAGGAGCTCACGCCTTCCTCCTCCTGACTGGCAACACCTGAGTGTCTTTACCTGGGTGCCTCTACACTCCCTGTTTGTTTTTTGGTTTAGTTTGTTTTGGTTTTCTGCTGTCGGGCTTCTTTTTGGTTGGTGGTTTTTTTGATGAAGTTCAGAATACTCCTCTTATCTCCGAGCTGTCAGCCCTACTGTTTACCCTAAACTCTGTTACTGACCATGAAACAATCATGAAGCGTCTTGCATGGTAACTGCATTTGTGCTTGAAATGTGGTCTAGCTGAAACATCATAAGCATAATAGCTGATGTGTCATAGCTATGTAAAACTGCAGCTATTGCAATATTTTAATGTAGAAAGTGTCATGTAGATATAACATTACATATGTAACTGATTTTCACTGGATTCAGGCATTTGTACTTTGCTGGATTAGGTTTCAGTAGCTGTAATATTAAAATGTGGGGATTGGTTTCCTTCTTGAGTAATTTAAAAGTGGATTTTTGCAGCATCCCATTGTAATAGCATCCCATTAGTTAATGTACTAATGAGAATCTTGCAATTCATGCAGCGTTGCTGCCTTCAGTGGAATTCACACAATTGTGTAGGATTTATGTTTAGTATAACCACTTGCAAGACTGGATCATTAGTTTTGACAGTAATTGAACACTTTCAAAAGAACAGAAGGTTTTCTCACTTTTGTATTGTGCATTACTTGTATAACAGCAAGCAATTAGATCACTTCTCTTTTTTCTCTTGAGCAAGTATTGAATGGGGACAGTTCTTTCCTGAAATTTTCCTGCAACTTATGCATGTGAAAGACAAAAGAAAGCTTGCCAGAAAAAACAGCAAAAATTAAAATATAGCCAGTTAAGACACTTCTTGATACAAGTTAAAATACAATTAATTTCATTTATTTTTACAGAATTAATTTGTAAACAGAGGTTCCCAACTTTGTGAAAATTTTCTGATGGTATAGTAATAAAGTTATGTCTCCTTTTGTATTTCCAAGTTATGCAGTACTGAATAGTTCTCCTGTCTACATCAAAACTTACTGAGAGAACATCTTGGAGAGCATACTGAAGACTTCACCTGCACTTTTCATATACCTCTGTTTCCTGTGCTATCTGATACGTTGTAGCACTATGCATATTCAGCATCCCAATTGCTTTCGAGCAAGCCCTTTGTGAAGCAGAGTGCCACAGGAGACACAGCTCCCTTCCTCAGGTCCCTTACAGCATTTGCTGCCTAGGCATAGTACCTGGCAAGCTAGCCTGTTATCTAGGGATGCCAAAGCATGTTATTTATGTAAGACTGCTTACAATGTAATAGCAATGTCGGATTTATCGGAATATTGCTGTAAGTATGCTGGTGTNTTACTAATAACTTACTATATTAAATATATTTAATATATATTATTATATATTATTTGTTATATATTATAATAATATATATTAAATATAATTAATATATTAAAATATTAATTGCAAACTAAGGGTATTTGAAGCAGTTTCAAGTGAGATGAAGTAAACTTCTGAAGAACTTGGGATACAGTGTAATGTTTCCCTACTTTTTTTTTTTATTATTTTTTAAGAAGAAGAAAAGTTGTTTATTCTAGAAATGTCATTTGCAGCAAAAAAAGACAAACAATAAAATAGGCCCTCAATTTATTACAGCTCTACTTGCAGTTACAGCTAGAGTGTTTTTTCCTATCACCCTGACTAATCAGACCATACTTCCGTGTATCTTAAGACATATTTAACAAAAGGTCACAATCACCTTCTATCTGACCGGAAAACATAAATTAAATATGAATTTCCTTAATTTTTGCTACCATATCTCTAGTTTTTGAACATTATTCATAAGGTACCAAAAGGAACTTCTGTCTTAGTTCTCCTAATGCTGACTCTATGAATAGTTGATCTCTCTCTGGCTTTTTGTCTGGCAGAGCATGAGGAAGANGAAAGGGGTGTGCTTTGCATTGGAGGATGGAACAGACTTGATTTTTTTTCTTTTCTTTTTTTCCCTCCTAAAACTATTTCTGGCCAGAATTTAGTATTTCACCAATGCAAATAAGAGCTTAGAGACAATTTCCCTCTTATTGTTTTGTAATTAAGTTGTAAAACTGCTGAGAGGCATCAATCAGGATTGGATTAATGTAATGCCAGACAACACACAAGCAGAACTAGATCAGTTCCTGCTTCTGATCCCTGCCCCCAGGTTCTTACAGATTTTCTATAATTCTAAAAATCATTTAGGGCTCAAATAAGAAGTTCCAATTTTGAAATACCGATTAGGGTGCCATCTCTGCACATCTGCTGTGCATTCATCTACAAAAATATGGGTTATAAATGGAATTTTGTGTAGTAAAGATCTAGGACATTTCCCTCCCTTTCTGTGAGGGAAAAATGCGTGTTAATTGTTAGTCACAGCTCTTATATATGTATAGACCAGGCAGGATATATCATAATTTGAGACGTGGAGCTTTTTGGCATCTCCCATAAAGGTTCTATCTCAAGAATTGCATCAAGTTAGGTTTAAACTCGGCGTTAACACTATAAAGGCAGAGTGACAGCATCAGTGATGTTTATGCTGTACTGACAATGAACGGTAGGTTGCAGTATTGAACATTTTTAGCAACACGACTGCTCCTCTCCTAATAGGAAAGTAATAATGCCTTTCTTCTTTTAATTGGAAAAAATACATCGACTCACCATGAAAGGTAATTCAATCACACACACACACACATCCTCAAAAAAACCCAAAAAAACCCCAAAACCCAACAACCAAAAACCAAGCAAACCCAAGCAATCCTTGAGAACACAGATTATAGGAAAACAAGCGAAACTACGCTTTTAGTGCTGTATGTTTACTTTTCAGGTTTTTAAGGTTTTTGGAGTTGTCGGTTCATGACTAGTGTTGTTCATTGCTACAATAATGATAATCATTATTACATGGTAATATAAAAATTAATGAATGAATTAACTTTTTTTTTCAGATTACATGCAGAACTGACTTTAACATGAGTAAACACTGGCATTAAGTGTCTTTGCAGCTGCATTCCTCAAGGACCACTGTAAGAGAAGATGTTTTTTCAGAGGTTAACCATGCAATCTGTCTGCTGTATTACCAAAGGGAAATGAACGTGAGATGAAGGGCTTGTCCCAATAAATTGTAAACCTCAGAGATCAGCACACAGGTGTAAATATATTTGCTTTTTTTGTGTGTTCAGTTACCACTCCTTTTGAAAAGGGCTTTTGTAGTCCTGGGTTATGTGCTTGGCAACAGCAAACAAGTTATTTTTTTTATGGCTGTGTCTGTGTGTTTTGGTGTGTGACTGAAGATCTGCCAGGTTAACTGCTGGACAGTCAAATGCAGTGAAGGACTGACTGTGAAGAAAGGGGTTGGCTAATTTTGTTATACTTTTATTTTTTCTAAATGTATGTGAGATTAATGTTCACAATTGTGAACAGGAAAAGTGGGAAGATGGCTTTCATTGCGTAAATTTGCATCTGACTTGTGCAAGCAAGCCACTAGCACGTTTGAGGGGAAAACTTGGGTGAACTTGTGTTCAATATTTCATGCTCTTTTTCAGATGGCGGATGGAAATGCAAGACTGAGGTAATCCCAGCGTAGTTACAAAAACAAAGCACGGTGACTCCCCTCCAAAGCACGGAGCTACCGGAGCCCCGGCTGGGCGGCACCCAGCTCCCCCCCCTCTCTCTCACACACACACACACACACACACACACACACACCCCTCACACACAGACCCAGCTCCCCCCATCACACATACACACACCCCCAGGTCCCCCCTTCACACACACACAGATCCCCCTTCACACACACACACACACACACCTCACACACACACCTCACACACAGAGATCCCCCTTCACACACACACACACNACACTGCATATCACACCTCACACACACACAGATCCCCCTTCACAAACACACACACACACCTCCCCGCCCTTCAAAATAGGGGGCAGGGAGAGCCACTGACGTCCGTTGGGCGGCGCGCGCCGCAACCGTTGGGCCCCGCCGGCCCCCGCCGCAGAGTTGTCACCACAGCAACGGCGTGGCTGCGGGGCATCCTGGGAGTTGTAGTCCGACTCCCGCTGGCAAGGAGGGCGTCGGCCCCCGCCGGAACTCGCATCCCCATGAGGCGCCGGCGGGGCCGGGGCCTGGGCGGGAAGGCGGAGCGCGCGGCTGCCGGGCAAAGCCGGTCTCCACAGGCTGCGGCGCGAAGGGATGCCGCTCCCGCAGAGCGTGGGCGAGTGATGGGTGACCCCACCGTCGCCTTGAGCCTCCTCCGCTGGCATTCGGTGCGCACCGGGAAGGGGCGCCTCTTGTCGGGTGACGGGGGAACCGCTGCTCTTGCCCAGCCTCCGCCGCCACCCCCTCAGACTCCATCTCGCTGAGCGGGTGGACGTGCCTCCGCCCTTGGCACACGCCCAGGGTGCCGACCCCCGGAGGGGGGAGTGAGGGTAGTGCCTGGACCTGAGGCGCCGGGAGAGGTCCGCTCTCCGCGGGGAAAGCTTGCCCCCCCCCTTCTCTCCCCCCTTCCCGTCCCTCGCCCCCTGCGGAGAGGCTTCCCCGGCGGCTGGCTACCCAGGCTGAGAGCGGTAGGGACTGCTGGCCTGGGGGCCGTGAGACGTGATGTTCACTCTGGAGATTCGGGGTGTGGTGCCAGGGTGCTATGCTAAGGTTTGCTTCAAGCTTGGAGCTTAATTCCTTAAGGACGGGTTGTTATCGCTTACGGGTTATATTGCCTATGTCCTGGGGACTATTGCCGACGCTGTAAGGGTTTAAAAACCGGTATCAACACGCCGCTCTTTAGTTTGTGCATATCTTGAATGTGAGGTGTGTTGTGTGGGGAAAAGTAAAGGGTATAGCCTTGTAGTAGGTAGGTTATTCTTCCCTTCCATCTGACACTGTGCTCTGTGGTTTAGTCTTTGGTTCTGTTCCGCTGATTTCAGCATTGTCTTCCCTGCGGTTGTGATCGAGTCCTGGAGGGCTGGGTTTGGTCTCTTGTTGAGGGATTCTGTGAAGTGGTAGATGTCTTACCACAAACAGTGTGCAGCAGTCATGCTCGCCAATAATGAGACTGTAAATTTTGCTTTGGAAAAAGCAAAAGGGAAGCAATGAAATGTGTTCTTTGGGAGTAAGGATGACAGTAAATAACAAAAATGCAAGCTGTCCTCTACTTCATCTCAAATTGGAGGGATTAGTGACTGAAAAATGGGAACAATAAATTATTTTATTTACATAGCTGGTATAGACTCCACGAGGAGGAAGTTTTGGGTTGCTCAGAGATAAGGAAAGATGGAGAAATATTGCCATATTTATGCTGGATATTGCATACAAATTGTGTCTTTAAGTAGTATCTCATATGAAGACTCAGAGCATTGGATCTTGCTGAAAAGGTTTGAAAGACCCCAGACCACTCAGAACTGGCACAGCACAGATCCAAACAGTGCTCCCCGAGACACCAAAGTAGTTGCTTTGCATTTTAAATACACATGCATTCTGTAATAAAAAACCACGTTTTTTGTTTTTTTGTTTGTTTTGGTTTTTTCTTTTGTTTTCTCTCTTCCAGTTTTTCCAGTTTTTACCTAAAGCTTAGTATCTTACAAAGAGGAGCAGCCAAGAAGCTTTTTTCAGGAAGCCAAGAAGGTGCAATACGGGAGTTGCAGCAGGGAGCCTTTGGCAGGTGGTGGTGACGCACGAAGTTACTTTGTCTTCGGAAAGAAAAAAACGAAACACAAACCACAGCCCTGTCTGCTGCTTATGTAGGTGTGTTTTTGAGCTCGCTCTCTCCCCCAAGAAGTTGCCTGGGTCGTGCCGAGGCGGGGGAGCGGCAGCTGCTCGTCCTGGGCAGCAGCAGCAGCAGCAGATTATGGTGGCAGCGCAGCAGCAGCAGCAGCAGCAGCAGCCCTGATCCCTGAATGCCTTTCTCGTTTAAGATCGTCGCTCGCAAGTGCCACCTGAAGCTTCGGCAGCTGGGCAGGGACCGCTAACGTTTCAAAGGGGAAAACCCAGAAGGGGGACGGAGTTAAGGGAAGGAGGGGCAGCGCTAGGTTTTGTGTGCTTGTGGGGAGAGGGGATTGGTTATCATGGCGGATCGGACAGCTCCTAGATGCCAGCTCCGTCTGGAGTGGGTTTACGGGTACAGGGGTCACCAGTGCCGCAACAACCTGTACTACACGGCAGGCAAAGAGGTGGTTTACTTCGTGGCTGGAGTCGGAGTGGTTTATAACACCAGAGAGCACAGCCAGAAATTCTTCCTCGGGCACAACGATGATATTATCAGGTAAGGGGGCTGACTTCTCTGGTGGTGGGGTGGGGTGGGGTTTAAAAGGAAGGGAGGAGAATGTAGGGCTGGCAGAATACCCCCTCCTTGCGTCTTACAGCTCAGCCTGTACCTGGCGTTTTAAAGCAGCTCTGATTTGTCTGAGTGAAAGCTGGATTTCTAGATACTGTTCATTACTATCTTTGTAGCAAAGAAGTAAGAGAAGGTAAGTTTTTTCTATTGCATTGCACCAAAAGCAAAGCACTTCATTTCAATACGGAAATACACTGGGAAGATCTTAGTGCAACAGTGCAGCAGAATCATGGATCCAGCACCTTGATCTTTCCAGAGCTGGGACCCTACCTAGATGATTCTGATGTCTCATAGAAGGCAGGTGTAGCTTTTGTTACAGTCAGCAACTCCAAGCACAATAGTACCATAAATCTGACATGTAGGTCAAACTAATTTTTTTTTTTCTTTTACAACATCTGGAAAATTTCACTCAAAATCAAGGTTAGATGTTTATACTCCATCCAAAAAACCCCAAGCATGCTGGTGCAAGATGGCTACAGAAGATCAGCTCTTGCTCTGAACATTTTTTTTATTTTGGGGTTTTTTTTTTCTCTTTCTTTCAAATGCTGTCTAAGAAGTGGGGTTAATTGATGTTGTTGTCTAAAAGAAATATTAATTTTTACTGCACCTTACAAAATAACACAATGAAAATGTGGTTACAGGGTTCAAGGTTGACTTTTAAAAAATTATTCAAAATACATTTACATCAGTAAAACAGAAAATTAACACTGTATCTATGACTTGAGGACAGAAATCTGAACCTAGGATGTCCTTATAAAGATATTTGCTGGGTAATGACACTCCTCTGAGCATGGCTTACTGCTGCCCTCCCTATTCGCCTAATTCAGCATGAATGAAGTGTTCTCTTGGTAATGTGAAACCAGAATAGTCCCCGGTGACTCATGGTGCAGTAGTACTGTGGAATCATCTTCAGAAGTCAGTGTTTTGACACTCAGTAGCACAATCATATAATTGTCATGTAATCATTCTGAAGCTTTGTTTGCAGAAAACTGTCCTCTTTTCCCTGAGAGAGCTTTTGATTGTTGTGTATTCTAGTAGCATTCTTGTCCTGCCTCTTATAATGCATCGAAACAGTAGCATTTCACTAAATACAGTGGATGTGCATAAAAGTTTATTCTGGTTTCAAAAGTATTGTCATTTCCAGAAGGCTGTTTAGGCATTTGGCTTCTCAGATCCTTCAGAGAATGAGTATTTTAGATGCATCTGCAGTATCATGCAGTATCATGCAATATCATAGTTTTCCTTGTTCTATGGCTATACATTTCAATATTCTGTGGAGTATGAAGTGTAATCCATGTACACAGCTGTTTGTTTCTGACTTTATGTTGAAATTTTAATTTAATACTGAAAATATAATCTGTCAATACACAACTACATCTCTACATATATCCTCTGGTTTGGGGTTGGACAATGATGCTTTTGTTCTCTTTTCTTTCTCTTTTGAAAATCATCAGCTGAGAGTAAAATATCATGGTTATTATACCTGGCTAAATCTCCCTCCCCAAACCAATTGTGTTGTACAATTTTTCTGCCTTTGTTTGCATTGAATATTTACTTTGGTATTGATATCTACTTTCCTGAGATGATCTTCTGAACAGTAGTGCATACATAAAAAAAAAAAAAGGGGTGCAGATTCTGGAAAATACTCTGAAATCATTAAGACTGGAAGACCTCAAAGTTGGGAAGATCATATGCTTCTGAGGATTGCCATTAACTTCTTCTGTGTTGAGAGGCTTCAGAGAATACTATTTTGTGGAAAAAAAACCAAAAAACGACCTATGATTGAGAGACTTAAGACCCTGTGCATTACCTTGAAGTGTTTATATTTTGGACTTGATTATCTTAGAGGTTCTTCCCAACCTTAATGATTCTGTGATTCTTTGAACTTTATGGAAGTGGATATTTGTCCTTGGTGAAAAGGTCAGATGTCTAAAAGTGTATGGTTAACGTGATTTCACAAGTTTAATTGTCCTCCTTCTTGCTTTGATAATTTAGTTTAGTCTGAAGTAGACAAGTTGCTATTACATTAATGGAGCAATGCCATTTTTCCCAAGGCTTATATTTGAAAATTAAGTTTTATTTGTATAAGGAACAACATACTGCACTCAGATGATGAGACAGATGTTCAGAGTATAGCCAAGTGAGCTCTGAAGTGTTCTGTTTTCTGTGGAAAGCCACTACAAGATGCTGTGCTTCCAACTTTTCCTCCTTTTAAATTTATGATGAGATGAGGTTCTGAACTATCTGATTTGCCTTGGAAGTGAGCCCTGCTTTGTGGAGGGATTGGACTGGTTGGCCTCCAGAGATGATATTGCCTAAAATATTCTGTGACTTTTTTGCTAATTCCAATTGTAAAATACAGTTCTCCTTGAATGGTATTTGGTTGAGGGATAGTTAATTCTGTTGATGAACAAGTACTGTCACTATAAAAGAAGATCAACACATGGTTGAAATGAACAGCATTGGGTCTGGTCTCTGGGGACTGCTGATGAATTTTGATTGGAGACTAAAAAGATGTAATTTATGAAATTTGCTTTGTAATCAAGGAACGTGAAATACACTCTATTCTTCTCTCTCACTTGTTGCTGATAATCCTCTCCTGGACCACTGTTTTGAGGTCCTGTAGGTGTTCTTGCCAAGGTGCAAGAACAGCACTCCAAAAGTTGCCCTTAAAATCAGTCTACCTCGGTACTAATGCTCCAGAATCAACTACCCTCTTCCTCAGGCTGGTCAGGAGTGACCTCTGCCTTGCCTCTAGAAGGCCACCTTTTATTGGTCCCCCAGTTCTGCTCATGCGCAGTTGGGCCCAGCCCTAATTGGGCACAGGTGGGCTGAACAGGAGCTCACGCCTTCCTCCTCCTGACTGGCAACACCTGAGTGTCTTTACCTGGGTGCCTCTACACTCCCTGTTTGTTTTTTTGTTTAGTTTGTTTTGGTTTTCTGCTGTTGGGCTTCTTTTTGGTTGGCGGTTTTTTTGATGAAGTTCAGAATACTCCTCTTATCTCCGAGCTGTCAGCCCTACTGTTTACCCTAAACTCTGTTACTGACCATGAAACAATCATGAAGCGTCTTGCATGGTAACTGCATTTGTGCTTGAAATGTGGTCTAGCTGAAACATCATAAGCATAATAGCTGATGTGTCATAGCTGTGTAAAACTGCAGCTATTGCAATATTTTAATGTAGAAAGTGTCATGTAGATATAACATTACATATGTAACTGATTTTCACTGGATTCAGGCATTTGTACTTTGCTGGATTAGGTTTCAGTAGCTGTAATATTAAAATGTGGGGATTGGTTTCCTTCTTGAGTAATTTAAAAGTGGATTTTTGCAGCATCCCATTGTAATAGCATCCCATTAGTTAATGTACTAATGAGAATCTTGCAATTCATGCAGCGTTGCTGCCTTCAGTGGAATTCACACAATTGTGTAGGATTTATGTTTAGTATAACCACTTGCAAGACTGGATCATTAGTTTTGACAGTAATTGAACACTTTCAAAAGAACAGAAGGTTTTCTCACTTTTGTATTGTGCATTACTTGTATAACAGCAAGCAATTAGATCACTTCTCTCAAAACTCTAGAGAAAATATTGAAAGCAGACAGACTTACCTGAAATTTTCATACAACTTATGCATGTGAAAGACAAAACAAAGTAGCCAGAAAAAACAGCAAAAATTAAAATAGAGCCAGTTAAGACACTTCTTGATACAAGTTAAAATACAATTAATTTCATTTATTTTTACAGAATTAATTTGTAAACAGAGGTTCCCAACTTTGTGAAAATTTTCTGATGGTATAGTAATAAAGTTATGTCTCCTTTTGTATTTCCAAGTTATGCAGTACTGAATAGTTCTCCTGTCTACATCAAAACTTACTGAGAGAACATCTTGGAGAGCATACTGAAGACTTCACCTGCACTTTTCATATACCTCTGTTTCCTGTGCTATCTGATACGTTGTAGCACTATGCATATTCAGCATCCCAATTGCTTTCGAGCAAGCCCTTTGTGAAGCAGAGTGCCACAGGAGACACAGCTCCCTTCCTCAGGTCCCTTACAGCATTTGCTGCCTAGGCATAGTACCTGGCAAGCTAGCCTGTTATCTAGGGATGCCAAAGCATGTTATTTATGTAAGACTGCTTACAATGTAATAGCAATGTCGGATTTATCGGAATATTGCTGTAAGTATGCTGGTGTGTGTATTCCTACTGTGCTGACAGATTGAGATTAAAAATGTGCCAGTGGTGATGAGATTTACTGAGCTGCAAGAGTGACTAGAGGCCTGGTTTATTTGTTAGAACGATCATTTCAGGAAACAAGATGCATACATGAGCATGACTGCATGTTTTCATGTCTTTCTGCTGTTGGGAAAAAAGAAATATGACGCTTGAAGCAATGTCATTTGTTATTGACTGTAGTAAGTGCAATTTTGGAGTAAGTAAATTGGTAGCAGAGGTATGCAAATCAAACCCTCAGGTAAAATAGCTAAACTGTACTTCACAGTTCTTATTTAAATAATTTATTAAAGTAATATTTCTGTTTATAGAGATGGTACTTATGTGAAGGGATCTAAAATACTTAATGATTAGCTGTCACCATTTGGATGCCAAGTGACAAGCACTTGGATACTATAGAATGATGTTCAATTAACTGTGGTGGTTTTGGATTGGAAGTGCGTGGCAAACTGTACTGTCTGTAGCTTGTGCTAAACCTTGACTTTAGTCACTACAGGTGCATATGCAGGACTGCCAAAATGTAGTGACCTAAAGTCAGTAAAGTAGCAATGAAGCTATCCCAGATTTTCAACAGAAATTCCAGATCTGTTTTGTTACGCAAATGTCACACAAGTTCCTTTGCAAAGCCAGTAGAACTCGAGAGATGTAGCTCTGAAACAGCTGGAGTGAAGGAGAATCTCAAATTCATGTATACTAATGTGCTTTAAGAACTGCTGTGAGACCGTAGATTGTTAAAGGAGTTTCATATTAAAGAAATAAATCCCCCATAAAAACTCCTGTAATCAGCTTATTGCTTCTTTTGCTTTCAATCTCAAAAAACAGGGGAAAATTACACTTATTTCATTATGTTCTGGTGACTACTTTTTGCTTAGCTTGATTGCTGTGCTACATTTAGTTTCTAAGTCTTTACTGGGGTATGTGCTGCTATAAATATTTGTTTCTTAAATATCCATATTAATGCAGACGTGTTGGAATAACTACAGTATCTTAGGGGATATGATTTTAAAAACACAAAGATCAGTCAGAAGTAGAGAGAATCACTAGGCATTTGCAGAAGTAATTCTCTGAGAATGGTGGTCATTCAATGATAGTGTTTAAGCAGTCCAGTCTATATAGATCACAGGGATATGGCAGATATGACAGTAGAAGGATAAATAAGATTTGTTGCTTTTCCAGTCACATGTCACTTCCTTCTTTGGACAAGTGAAGTGATGTTTATTATTAAAAATCACAAGTGGAGTTTCATGTGTTAAGATCATCAGATTGATTTAACTCATTTTCAAAATCGGAAGAAATAAATATATCCAATAAAACAGGAAGCACTTGTATTCCTCTAGAAAATCTTTAGATCTTTATTATGCTTTTATCTTGTAACAGCTGAAAAAAAGACAGTGGTGAATATATCAGCTAGTATATTCCATTTTAAAAAATGTATTTGTGTGAAGCAACTCATTATCTCGCAGAACTGAATATCCAGCCTTACCTATCAAGGTCTTGTTGTGCATTAAAATTTTGCAGCTAGAGTTCTCTGTCATGTTGTTATACCTTTTTCCCCATTGATCACAATATCTTAAAAAATTTCCACTATGGTTTTTTTTTTTGGTTTTTTAATTTATTTATTTATTTTTATTTTTTTTACATTTGGTCAGCATTGGCTCTGCAATTCTTTTACTTATTTTATTTCAGTTTGATTTAAGGTGACCAGGAGTCATCTGGTAGCATAATTTCTGTTTAACATGATGAAAATGTATGGAAAATGAGTTGATATGACTAATGCTACTTTCAAATCATCTTTTCAATTAGGTGATTGGGGGGAAACTTAAGGGACAGTTTTGTATTACTATTTTTGTAAAATTTTGGGGTGCTTTTTTCATATTATTTTTGTACTTCTGTACTATAAAACTTCCAGCAAAAGTATACAAAGTCTAATTTGTACAGAATTTTATGAACTGTGGAAGTTGATAATCTTGTAGATTATCAACAGAAGAGATCATTCTCCATGAACTACTCCTGTCCTTCTTACCTGATGAATGGGTGTTAGGTAGATTTATCTGGGTAATTTCCGAAAGCTTATTTTCTTTCTTCCAAGTCTTGATTAGGTTTTTTTGCAGGAAGTGTCACATCTTTATTTTAGTACTTAATGGAAAAAATAATAACATACATTTCAGCAATTAGTATTAAAATTCACACTTTTGCCCATAACAACTTGTTCATAACTGTTCTAAAGAAAGAAAGGTCTGGTAGGGGCTACAAATGTCCTTCCAAAATTTTTGTCATTCCAACTGAAAACTGAGACTTTTCAGGCGAGGAGGTGAAAGTTGCTGTAGTCCATGCTATGGGCTTTTCCTCCAGGACACAAGGGCTGTGCTTCTTTGGGTGAAAACAGAAGAGATATTTTGTTTTCTTTGCTACTGCATTTCACAAGAAAGCTCTTTTGCTATAGTATCTATATGAGAATAGAAACAGTGTTTTCAGTGTGAGGGAGATTGTTACGTATTTTTTTCTGGAGGGGAAAAAAAGAAAAAAAAATCTCCATAGAAGGACAAACAGCTGAAACAGTTTTCAGGTACCATAAAAACTGCTGGGAAGTATCCTCAATTAGTCCAACACTAGGCACACAACTAGTGTCCATATGCTTTCTACAGCTCCCAAGCCTTTGAATGCTTCTCTGCAACTGTAGCAGGGGTTTTAAGGTCTTCGAGAGAGTATTCTGCTCACTTACTGCTCATTTTTTAGGAGCCTTGGTAAACAGCACAAATGCCTGCTCTTTTTTCCCCACTTAAAGGTTCTTCTCTGGAATAGCTTGGTTTTTATGAGATGCATTGATAGCCCAAGAGCATGTGATTGTCTGGAGTTTCTGTTCAACAGATGTTTAATTTACATAATTCTCCAAAGGTGGTATTTATAATGGACTTGGAATGAGACCTTGAAAGCTTTAGGTAGGTCTGAACTTAAGGGCAATTATAGACCATATGTTTATGTCTGTCTTGAAGACCAATGTGATGACCCAACCAAATATGATCCCTAAAGGACACATCATGCAACCCTGCTACATCTTCAGGGAGAGTGATGTTGGGTGCATCCAGGGAAGAAAATTATAGTGCTTTTGTCTGGGCTCATTGATATTGCAGGGAAAGGGTCGTGTGAATTCTACAGATAGACTAGAAATAAAAGTTACTGGGTTAGTTTTCACATAATTTCCACCCTACTTTCTGAACTAAATTGTGCAAGGAGCTAATAGCAACTTACTAATGATATATTACTCAAAGAGGTAGTGCTGTTTTGTGACTTTGCATTGTGGCGATGTTCTGGGTTGTATTTTTGCTTTTGCAATCTCTGGAGCTTTTGCATTTACCAGACCCAACTAACAGCACAGTGAATCAGCTCAGCAGTCATGGATGGACTCACTGATTCCAAATTTCCATTATACACACCCAGATTGCTGATATGTTTTGAGTATACTAGTGTGGTTTTAATATAAGACACATCAAGTTTCTGCAATCAGTCTAACACTATAATGAACTTTGGTACATTCTGTCTTACTGATGTAATTTCTGTGGATGCTGGCATTGAAGTCTTTTCTTTTTAGACAGATGGATTAGAATACACTGAAGCTTTGGTAACATATATAGAATATGAAATAAACAGTGCTCTAAGAGATATATCAATCCCTTTATTTTTGTTGCCTACCACTCCTTGTTACAAAAGATTTTACTGATGTTTTATTGGAAATTTTTAGTGCCTGCATTATTTTTAGCAGACCTGTATGTTGAAGGGATAATCTTACATGTAAGTTGCTGACTAGTAATACAGCTTATCTTCATACTAATATTGAAGCATACACATGAAAATTGGGCATGTATTTATGCAAAATGTCTGCTTCCTTGTATACACAAATTGTCTTCCACATGCAGAGATGAAAATTTCAAGTGTTATTTACTCTTACGCTGTTTTTACTAATAACTTACTATATTAAATATATTTAATATATATTATTATATATTATTTGTTATATACTATAACAATATATATTAAATATAATTAATATATTAAAATATTAATTGCAAACTAAGGGTATTTGAAGCAGTTTCAAGTGAGATGAAGTAAACTTCTGAAGAACTTGGGATACAGTGTAATGTTTCCCTACTTTTTTTTTTTTTATTTTTTAAGAAGAAGAAAAGTTGTTTATTCTAGAAATGTCATTTGCAGCAAAAAAAGACAAACAATAAAATAGGCCCTCAATTTATTACAGCTCTACTTGCAGTTACAGCTAGAGTGTTTTTTCCTATCACCCTGACTAATCAGACCATACTTCCGTGTATCTTAAGACATATTTAACAAAAGGTCACAATCACCTTCTATCTGACCAGAAAACATAAATTAAATACGAATTTCCTTAATTTTTGCTACCATATCTCTAGTTTTTGAACATTATTCATAAGGTACCAAAAGGAACTTTTGTCTTAGTTGTCCTAATGCTGACTCTATGAATAGTTGATCTCTCTCTGGCTTTTTGTCTGGCAGAGCATGAGGAAGATGATTAACTGTGTCTGACCAGTCTAGTAGGACCAACTCTTTGGCCCTGGTAACGCTGGTATTGAGTGTGCAGTAGTGTGGTTGCATTCAAACATTTTATCAGTGGGTCTATGGCAGATTCCTGATCCCTCTAGGATTCTGAGATGACTTTCACCTGTTTAGAAAATATACCGTTTTAAACACTCACTAAAATGCTGTTCAGTGAAACTTTACTTTCTATTAGTAGCTGTAAAACAAGTTAATAATATATAGTTATGCCCTTGGTCCAAGGTCTTATGTACATGCAGTGATTATTGCTAATGTGCTGGCTCTACTACTTCTAGAGATTTGCATTTAAAAAAACCCCAAAATGTCTCAACAGGTGGAGGCCACAGTATCTAAAATTATATTATATTGAGTCTTCAGGAAAGCTGTTCTTTCTTGAAAGAGCTATTTTAGAACTTCTGCTTGTCAAGATGAAGAGATCCGACATCACTTCTTTTGGATATGGGACTCTTGCAAATAAATTTTGGAATAAGGCTTATGCATTAGCCATAACTTTCTGCATTTTGTTACCTTCTGAACAGCACACTGATCCCATGAGTTTTTCTAAATTGAAGCATACACAACTATTGCTTTGCTCCAAGAGAAATTTGCTTAATCTACCCAATTATTATAATCTACACAACACTTTTTTTGCTGGGGCATTAATAGGAGGTCAGAAGAGTTCTTTTAAAAAGCAGCTGTGCAGGTGCTAAATGCTTGCTTTTGAACTAGAAACTTAAGAGTAAGCTGCTAGTAGATCATACCTCAAACCTGTGTAAATAGGTTTGATATTTACAATTCTCGTTTTCTAAACTTTTTATCTTGGTGTGAGGTTAGTGTTAAGACAGTACCAGCTGATGTTTGAGAAAGACTCAGTAGCTGCGAAGTGTACTGGCAATAGAGGTCTGGTAAACCTAATTTAGCTGTAATTGCCACATTTAAAATATATTACTTTGTAACTTGAGACTGGTCAGGATGACTAGTGTAGAAGATGCATGCATTTATTATTGGTGATGGCAAATCATTACTTCAAATCCAGCTAAAAGTGTGAAAGCTTTTTATATTTCTGCTATAAAAAGTATTTTGAGAAATAGGTGAAAAAAGGTAGTATAGTTTAATCCACGCTATGTAAGTGTAGCCATTGAATGTAGATAAGTAGATCAATCAATACAATTATCCTCCATAGCCTCTACTTTACACTTCCACAGTGCATCAGTGAAGGTACTTTTTCTTGGTAAGGAAGATATTGGTAGGTCTTTAAAACTCGAATATAGCTTTCTAAGCTAAGCATAGTAATCCTAAGTGTGTTTACCTAGTTGTTTGGTTTTTTTTTTTTTTTTCAGTAGCCATACATGCTGATATTTCTGGTTGAGTGTTAATTCAGAAATAGATCTAAGATGAGAAAAATGTTCAGGGATCTCCACCATGAATCCCAGTATAGTGAAGGACATAATAAAAGAGGAGTAATAAAGCATGTGTGTGCACAAACAAACAAAGGGTAAGTATTGTTTTAGGAAAAACTAAGGTGTTAAAAGAATTTTGATATTATGAATTCCAGATACTGACATGTTTGAAATTTGCATTTATTTAAAACTCAAATTCTATGCAAAGAAATATTTGAATCAAAATATGATGAGGGGTTTTTATTTTTTTTTCTGTGTTTTTTTGTTTTGTTTTGTTTTTTGTTTTTGTTTTTAATGTGTTTGTTGGTGGGGTTTGTTTGTTTGTTATGGTTTTGTTTGTTTGTTTTGATCTGAGCAAAATGTATTGGGCTGTGTCTGGAATTTTACCCAGCCAACTAAAAGGCAGATTTGAATTATAGGAATTCAGATTCAGTAGAGAGGCACTGAATTCTCACAGTTGCATTCTATTTAACTAAGCAGCAAATTTATGTCCCTTTTCACTTTATATCACTCGTATAGAGTTTTTGTATTCTGATATTCTCATACCTTATAGATACCAAGTAGCAAACTTAGCTGCACTTGTACGAGGCTGCTTCCATGAATTATATTGTAGCTGAAGATGATCTGATAATGAAATAACTTTCCATATTAAAATATTTGTCTTATGACTAATGTCCTAGTCTGTATAGCAACCTAAAATGACTTACTGCTTTTTAAAAATTATTCTTTTATCCTTTTAAATTGTTCTTATATCCTTTTTAAGATTGCCCTTAATAAATTCAGGTTCTCCCTGGCAGAACTGCAGTAGTTTTATCAAAAAAGCAATTTTACGAGCAAGTAATACCCTAACAAAATAGATATAAAATAATTTCTTCCTTTGAGATAGAATTTACCTAAGAACTGAGTTTTCGAGGGGTTTGCATGCTTTGTTTTCTTTCATATTTACTTTTCTCTGGGCTTCTATCTAATTTTCAGTTTTATAATTTTTTGTTTTTCTCCTTGGAAGGGGATTAATTTCTTGGAGAGGGAGAAATAAAATACAATATGAAGGAATATCATTTTAGTTTTGTTTGCAGGGTGAGTGGAGTGCATACTATTAGCTGTGCTAATGGCCACCTCATACTGATTTTTGGCTACTAACCTGCAAGGTACCACTGCTGTGTTACTAAGCGAGGAAGGGAGCAATGAAGAATTGTTACAAGCAGCCAACAGAATTGTTATAGTAGAAGCTCTGCAAAATAATTCCTCTCTTCGGAGACTACAGATGATGCTAAATGTTAGTTCTCTCTTGAGGCTTTTAGCAGAATGTGACCTATTGTTTGATTGTCTGCTCTGTATATGTAGACAAGATTCCTAGAATAATAAATCTTCATAAGCACATATGGCAAAAGCCAACAGTTGTCAACTCTTTCACCAAACCAATTTTGTCAGTGTATATTTTATCAATTTTTATTGCACTATAGGTTAATGAAATAGCAGGGAAATTATAAACATCAGTATCATTCATTGTACAGGAAATCTGTATCTTGTATTAACAATTAATATTTGGAGATGGCATATGGTTTTGGAGAGCTTGTCCACTGGCTTTTTTAACAGGTTTATACTGAAGAATTAGGTATGATACTTCTTTCAGTAATAAGTATTTAGTATGGGTGCAGTTTCATTCTCAAAATTCTTTCATGGAGAGAGGATGTTTTGCTCGGGAAACCTAAGAGACTAGAAGAACAAGTAGATATCTGAACAGTATAGAAGGACATATGAAATCTTCTTTAAAAGCTTGTATTGTTTTCAAAGCTCTGAAGCTAATTAATATCTGAAATCAGTAAAGCAGGGGCCTGTTTCTTTGTATCCCTGCACATAGTTAAGTCCATTGCTATTCTATACTCCTGGCTGTCTGCCATCATATGGTTAAATTTGGAAGTCTGATAAACCAAACTGAATGCAGTTAATTAGCTCGTTGTATTGGAATGCCACTCCCCTAATCTTAAATTGGGTTTATTCTCAAATAATTATGCTGTGTTCAGTTTTAGCCTCCAAGTATCATACGAGCTATTTGGAAAACGCACCTAGTGTAAGGGGAGAGTGGAATGATTTGTCTGCTGAGGCAGAAGTAGATGGAAAAGACATTATGAAGAGGAAGATATATTTTCTTCTTCAGATGAACTTGGCTGTTGTGGTATGAAGCTGCATTTTCTCCTGCTGTAATGTAGAAAGCAAAAACCCCTAATATCCAAGATACCATAAGCTAGAGAAATAACAGAGTATTAGAAAATGACAACCAATAAAACAGATTACAACTGCCTGAAACGACATGCTGCCAGGCACTTACATTATTGCATGGAACTCTTCAGTTTCCATTGCTGCACTGAACTGAAAACTCAGCAAAAAGGTCTCCGATGAGACCTGCTCTTTTCAGATCTCACAGAAGGCAGAACTCCAGGTTCAGAATTTCTGCTTTGCATAGTTTGCTAAGGAATTAGGAGAAAAAGAGAAATAATAAAAGGCAAGAGAATGAGTCACAGTGCTTACATAAAAACATACAAAGTCATAATTCCAAGTTAATATAACTCCTAGTATTCGTCTCACAACAAAAGTTTAAAAGGCATTCTCTGGATAGCTGTATTCTCTCTCAGTTGCAGTAGGTCATAGATTTTGGTAGCGTAATAACTTTACAACACCTTCTCTGTCATGTTTGTTTCTGTGATTGGCTCTACATTCAATGAAACACAGGTAAATTTAATAACTATATGGATAATTAGCTTTATATTGCATTCAAAATTACATATGTTTTGAATAATGATGGGCCCTATATTAAAGGAGTTCCTAGTGCAGCCGGCCTACTGAACAAAAAATAGGCTCAAGTGGTTTGTAAATATCTCTTCAAAATGCATGATCAGTCATTCCTCAGAACATGAAGGTTAATGAACACTTCCTGAAACACTGTTTCCTCAGAAATTTATTAATTAAAATCTCATGCACTGTTGCTTATGTAAAATACTGGTTTAGTTGTGTACCATTACTTTGTATTTGAAACACTGTATTTACATTTCATAACAATTAGCTTTTAAGCAACTATAAAGCAGTCTTGTCAACATTGTTTAATTCAAGATAAATTAAAAGGATTTCAGATTGTGCGTAAAGCTCGGGGGCTTTGTTTGAACTGTATGTAAGGCATTTACATTTTCTTTCAGTTACCTAGCTGAGAGACTAAAGTCAGGAGCCCAGGTTGATTCAGTTGTCAAGAAAGATCTGTTTCCAGCTAGGTAATTAAACCCCTTTCCAAATTGGTTGCCTACATACCCTTAAGTAGAGGTGCTGAAGGATTTCCTTCCACGTGTTTTTTCCAACTATCCATTCTGTAGCCAGCACAGGACTTACCTGATTCAAAGAGCATGCTACATCTGCACACTCCATCTCCATTCTTTGCTATTAACTTTCTGTACAGCTACCACAGATGTAATTTACTTTTCAGATATCATGATGGATCTGTGTGCACTACCTATTGTGGTAACACATGAATTGCTCTGTTAACAAAGATGAATCATTTTAAAGGTTTGGAAGTAAATTGATCTTCAATGTGTAAAATTTTTAGAAAGTACTCTAGAAAATACCAGGCCTTGTTTGTATTCTATGACTGGAACTAGGGTGTAGATCTTTAACTGTAAAACAGTAACACAAGACATTTACAAATCTTGACACTTTTCTAAAATCTTTACAGTTTACTAATAGAGCTCTGCTTAAACTTTATTAAAAAAAATTTATTCAGTGGACATTGAACCTATCTCTGAATTGTATTAATATTGGTGATTAACCTCTTCTCTTTTATACCATTGGCTGGAAGTGTCATTCAAATTACGCACTATCAGTGATGAATGTAACAATGAGAGATGGAAGGAGTCCTGGGATATGTAAAGACTCCTGGTTTAACTCCCCATATCTTACATATCTCTTCATGTGTTTGCTAGCACTGATAACACTGACTCCATCTGCATGTGACCTCTGCTGCTCATGGAGCAGACTGGTTTACCCAGTTCTAAACCAGTGAAAAAGAATTCTATTTGTATAACTCAGCATACAATTTCTTTTGGGTGAGAAAAAGAAATCTACTTTCCCGAACCTGGTGAATAAATGAGTGTGACTAATTATGTGAGGAAATCTTAGATCTACATAGAAGATAAATGATAGCTATTTATTTTTGTAAATGTCTATTTTAAGAATACTTTAAGTCTGAACACATAGTATTTTACTCTGAGAGTTGGCATTACATGGAATGTAATATTATTTTTCTGTAAAAGAGCTGAGCAAGCAGTATCCATTTATCTGAGCAAGGAATATTTTTGCACTTGTGTCTACATCAGAATAATTTTACAACTCTATTTCAGTTAATTATTAGACCTGATAATGTACCATAAGATAATTGAAATTAGGAATAAGCATGGTATTTTGTTTTTCAACAGAGGACAGATTAAATCAAATATGAATGCACTGCTGTTAAATGAGACAGTTCTTTAAAATGCACTGTTTCTTGCTGCATTAAATAGTTATTTGATGAAATTATTCTGAATGTGCTCTGTACACAGTGTATTGAATTTCACATTTTCCCTGTGGTATCTTGTTTTTAATTTTGAATCTATGGAACTCCCTACTGCCTAGGGGTAAATGTTCTTTTACCTTGTCTTTTAGTTTGGTATGAATTACTTTATACATTATGACAGCTAAGCGCACTGCATAATTTTTTTTCTGCCTTCTTCCTCTCTATTGGGTATAACTGTTTAATCAGCCACCTTGAAACTGAACATTTTCTGCAGCTGTCACAGGTTACTAATAGCTGAGCTACAGTTTATGTGAACTTACCCTCCTCAGCCTTTTGTTGGGATTATATTGTTTTATTAATATTATATATATATACACACAAATATATATATTGTGTGTATATATATGTGAAGATATAAAATTTATTATATAATTTTGGTGAATTATATAATGTATACTTATTTAAATTATAATACATATATTTGCCTTTCAAATGACTTGTTGACTAAATGTTTTACATAGATGTTCAATACCTAAAAAAAGCCCCACAGCTCTATTCCATGTTAAAGCATCTTCTGTCCTTTGGATTTATGGCTGATTGAGCTGATCACGGTCACACATAAACAGGAATATGTCTCTCCCAATAAGATGTGTGTCCATAGAGCAACAAATTTGGGAATAAGCCTTGCTTCAGCTTTCAAAAAAGTCCATTTCACCATAATTTCAGATCAATAGTATTACAAGTTTTGACAATTAATTTAAATGATTGTGGCCACTCCAGAATTGCTCCTTTAACTTCTGGACACTTTCTCTTCTGCCCTGATGATAGTGATGTGTGATGCTGACCATTCTTTTTATGAATGTACTGGATTGAAAGCCAAAATTGCTAAGGAACAGGAAAGAAAAACAGATACTCAGTATCAGCAATCTGAGATTTTTCTGTGTTGTGACAGAATTTTAAGCTCTTGGAAAATGTTACCAGTAAAAAGAAAAAAAATTAAAAAAATTCAACAAGAATCACCGAAGCTCTTGAATTGTGACAGGAGGAACACTTTTGGTACTGTTGTGCAATGTAATTTTTTTTTTCCTTAAAGGGACAGTCACAACCATGATTTGTTGATTGTGGTTTGATCTACTTGCCTTATAACAACATGTCCAAATCTACTGGTAATAGCATATTGCTGGTAAATCCCAAACAGAAGTGCTTCACTACATTTCAACGTAAGTTTAAGGCACGAATGTAAGGCATTAAATTCTTCTCAGAAGATGATGGAGATTTCTAGTGCCCATTTCTTTCTGAAGACAGATCATAACATTTCACATTTAATTTCCTTTTTATTTTTCCTGTGTTGATGATTCCTGTGGGAATATTAGCATACTCTTTCTACAAGTTTTACTTCAGTTAATTCTCTGGCTCCCTTGAGTCAGTTTGCCACAACTGGCTTCTTGTTACCTTTGGTACTCACCAGCCCAAGTGGAAGAGCTTTGATGAAACTAAAACCAAAGTATGTTTCTCTCCTGTTTTGTTCTTGGACTGCTTACTGCTGTGGAGCTTCACAGACTGAATTGTTCATACAATGTGCCAACATATTTTACCTACCCTATTTCAAAATTTTAGCATATGTCTTTGATCAGCTGTTTCAGAAACCAGTTAAAAACCCCTGAGGTATTTAGCTCATAGAAAAAGTTGGCAGCATATCATGAATTCTGAACATCATTTTGTTGTTAGACATTTAATCTTTATTTTTCTTAATTAGAATCTTAGTTCTAATCTCAAGAGTATACTTCTCTTGATTTAATAATTTTTCCTTTCTTCTCACATTTATTATACCTCTTACACTGTTGTAAAAAGAAAGCTCAGATGACACAGGGAATAAAAACGAGAGCTTCTTGCTAGCCTTTAGGGAGATGACTTCATAGTTATCAATCAAACTCCCACACAGCTGCAACAATCTGCTTTGACTGATGACCCCATAGTCACCTCCCTAAAGGGTGCCTAGAGGTCTCTCTTCTCTACATTAACTCAGAGATATTCTTTGACTAACATGTGAAGAGTTTCCTTCCTTGCTGTCTTATTTTCTCTTAATTCTGTGCCTTAATTCCTGTGCCTTTTTTTTTCCTGATCTATTTTCACTCTTCTGTGTTATTCTAGATATTTCTGTAATAGTTTCTTCCAGTCAACACAAGACAATACCACTCGGGTAAAACAATAATTTGTTATGAACCTGCATTTTTCAAGAAATCTGCCAGATTTAGATGCAGTTGACTGTAACCTTTCAACATGAAGAGTGCTGTTGGGCCAAAGGACAGCTGATTTCTTTAGTTCTAAAGAAAACAGTGAAGGCATTTGGTTCTGCAGTCCTGAGAGCAAACAGCATGGTGCAGCCTGCAACCACGCTACTTCCTGCTTTTCTATCTTAAAAGAAGGTGACAGCATCCAGATCATAGGAAATGTCTGTGCCACGTATTTTCTTCCAGGCATTGTCTGGGGAAGCACTAAATACCGTGGGCCAAAACTGCTGCTGCTCCAGTAGTCAGTGTCAAACCCCTGCTCTGTGTGGTTTACTTGCTGGTTTGGTAACCTGTCTGCTACCATAGTTTTAGTACATGGCCATAGTCTCTTGTAGTTTCAGTTGCATATGTTCAGTTATGCATCATAAAATAGTGAAATGTTTACCTTGTTCATAAATAGAAGCATTACTCCTGAAGAAGGTTCTTTTGAGGATTGTTTCCAAAATACTCAGCTGAAGCCTAAGAGGGATCACCTTTATATGTAACAAGCTATTTCCATCTGTCTGGGAAGAACTCAAAAGTGTGTGGTATCTGTAAAAAGACTAAATGAAAATATAAAGAGGGCCCTCTTCCTAAACGTAACATATAGATATGAAGGTAGTTTTAAAATTAGAAATGGTTTGATAAATGTATGGTATTCTTGAGTTTTAGGGTTTTTTTAACACCGTTGAGCTGCACCTGAGGGGGTATTTAGGTTTGTTCTTAATGCTTATAAAATAACTGAATATATTGATTTATTCTGTTATGGCTAAGAAACCACTAACAAGAGGGTGATGTCCTGCTGGACCTTGCATTTACAAACAAGAACCAATCAGGGATGTTGAGGTCAGGAACAGTGACCACTGAGGTAGTGAAAGTCAGGATCCTGAGAGACAGCAGTGAGGAAATTAAGCAAGATCACAGACCTGGATTTCAGGGACCTTTTCAGGAAGCTGCCTGGCGGAGTACCCTGTATAAGCATTTGACAGATGCTGCTATTGCTAGGCTGTTACATTCTTTTAATTTCATTAATTTTAGTTTCAGATCTTTCTTAAATGTGTAGCACCTTCTTGCTTTAATGTTGGTAGGCCATCGTGTACATTAAAAAAAAAAAATTATTAAAAATGTCTGTCACAGTCCGTAAGACAATGTCAAGTGAGCTGTATTTTCAGCCAAGTGAGATAACAGGAATATTATTAAACTTAAATGCAGTCATTGCAGTAATTTTCCAATTAAATAAAAAAGATGTTATTTTTTAATGCTGTTTTTTAAAAAAAGTAATTTCAGGTGTATTCAAGTCAGGTTATGAAGCTCATTTCCAAAGTAAAAAGGCAAACATTTCTCATTATATTAATGATTTCATCATGAGACCATAAAAGCCAAAATATATAACTTTACTATTTTAATATTAAAATCATGAATGTGGAATAAAACTGTGGATTTCATTTTTATTTTAATTCTGAGATGATTACAGATCTTTTTTTACTTGTTCCAGCTGCCTGCATAATACAAAAATAAAAGCAAATTTATGCAAAATACATTGCGCAAATTAACATATATTAAAATCCCAGTTGCTTCTCAACTAGTTTGATATTTTTGCAAATGAGAGAAGAACAATGTCGATAATGTGTCACACATCAGTCAGATATAATCTTTTGCTTTCAAAACTACAAACATAATCAGAAAATATTGATGGCTGTATTTTTGGCTGAGCTGCAAGTGTATTAGTACTCCAGACTACAATGTTCCTGCAGATATTTCAAAATAGCTAGCTTAGGTACCAGTAGCATGGAACTTAAAAAGGGTAAAATAATCCCTAATTATTCCTTCTGTGGCAAAGCTGGGAATTCCTCCAGTGCAGCATTACTTAAAATACGTCTGCTTCCTATTTGGTCTATTTGTCTGTACTGAGAACACAACACCAGATATGAATACCCTAATCAGCTCAGAAGATGTTTTGCAACTCAGAATTTTAAAAGCTGTACTCTGAGGATGATGTATATCTGGTGTATCGCACAGGCCCTTAATTTGAATTATGAAGATTTATTGTATTCAAATCTTAAATTGCATTTTAATATGCATTTAAAAGGTTATGATTGTGTTAACAGTTATTGGGAAAACAGCATTTTGGTTTGTTTCACTACTAGTAGTTGCATTTGCTGTTATGCATTTCTGTTCTGAAGCTAATGAAGAATGAAATCTGTACCTAGTTCTTCCAGCATTGCAGCTGAAGCTTGGAACATACTAATTAAGACAATTTTGCTGTATATTCTCCTCCCCTGTGTAATTTCACATTTATGAACGCAGTGCCAAATAATCTCTTTTTTGGCTTGCTTTTTGGGGAGAAATACTGGGCACTCTCATCCTGTTCTGCTTGGTCTAGTGATGTATAACTGTCCACATGAAGGATCCACAAAAGCAATTTGCAGGATTCAGCTGCCATTAATGTTGACAGCTCTAGCCTCTTCAGACTCTTTCCTATCTAACATTTCTGTTTTAGCAGCACTAAGTGATGTTACTGCCTTGTAGGACAGAGACATTTGGGAGAAGTAGAATCTGCTGCCATCAGCATCAGAGGAGCTGGTAAATTCCTGTGGCAGAGCAGAGACAAGGGATGTCTGATCCACCTGCATCGTGTCTTTTATACAGTACCCAGGATATATACCAGGGGCTTTCTTAGATATAGACTGTATACTAGCTTGCGTGTGCATACTGTTTATGTAGTATAAACATCATCACACAGATATACAGGCATAATATGCTTTCAGTCAGTTATCACAAAGATCTGAGGAAGTCCATATCTTCCTAAATATAATTAAAATACTATGTTGGTATCAACTGCTTATTTTTAGAATCATAATCTTAAGAATAAGATTTTACATCATAGAAGTATAAAAAGTAATTTCATTGTCTAGTCCTGATGAACTATAATGTCACATCTAAAAGGACTGCTTATGCCCACATTAGCCTGAAAAAAAAAATTTATAAAGAGCTTATACAGTCTTCTGTGAGATTTCCAAATGCAAAAGTAAAGAATGCTTTTGTAACTAGTATTAACACTTATATTTGAAGCTGCTTCTTTCTTTTACTTGGTTAGATAGTGGGTTGGCAATATATCATTGATTTTCTACTGGAACATCTCAAGTTCTCAGGTTGCCTGTTTTTGTGTTACCATGAGGAAGAGGCTTTTACAGTCCTTTAACTTTCACAGTGCCTCTGTAGACAACAGCTCAAAGAAGGTGGGATAAATCCTTTGCTAGTAAGCTTCCATCTAGTTGCTAGCAGTAATGTGGGTTTTGGAGAAAGTCAGAGTTCACATTCAAGTTCTGAGGAGAAATGGACCTTGGTAGTCCCACAGATTTCTGTCTGCTAGATTCAAGAACTCTAATGTCTTCAGACATTTTTCACCTCCAGTCTCCACATGAGTTCCCACATGAGTGTAGTAGCCTGAGATGGAGCAATCCTAGCTGTAGTCCTAATGTCTACATATGGGATCTTCAGAGGATTCCAGTAGCAAACTGAAATGTCTTGATAGTGATTTTCTCAGGCACAAACTGCCCATACTTAGGCATCTTTTCACAAGCGAAGCAAAATACGTGCCATCCTGCCGTTTGAGCAGCTGAGTTTTGGAAACATTCTAAATAACTACAGGCAGTGCCATAAGCCAGATTTCCATTTCAAGTTGTGTCCTTTGATTACTTTTGATTAGTAAGGTTTTTATTTCAGTGTAAGGCTTCAAATTAGCTTCCTTTTCCTAGACATCTGAAAGCCTCCACTTGGCAAAGCATAATGTCTGTGTCTTAGACACTAGAGAGTCCTCTGGGAAAAAGACCTCGACTGTAGGGTGAATTCTGTGATACCAAATTGATGTGGACTTGAATTTTAGCTTTTTCTGATTAAAACTAGCTCTGCCCTGTGAGGATTTTCTGTTGCCTAACACCAGTTAAGCACACATTTTTCTCAGATGAGTCTTTCACCTCTACTTAACCTGCTGAACTTCAAAAAAAAAAAAAAAAAAAAAAAAAAACATTTTTAACAAATGTGTATCAGCTGGAAGAGGGAGGGTAAAGTCTGTGGATTAGATGCAGAATTCATTTGTACAGACATTGCTTAGGAGACTTGGTAAGTGTTTACTATGCTTTTTCAAATAAAAAAACCCAAACCTTAAAACATTTTCAGTTTCATTTTATAAAGAAATTGAAAAATAATTCCTAAAATATTTTGTATTTTTCCATTAAGAGGTAGATCTTTACCTACACAGTGGTTCAAATTAACTTGTGGTCAAAAGCAACATTCTACTTAGTTTCAACTTAGCAGTAGTTGTAATGACTGACAAAGCCTGTGTTAAAAAGGAGCAAATGCTTAAAGGCCAGCTGTTGAAAATTCTGATCAGCATTCTTTTCGATGTATGTTTCTTTAGAGTTTTACTTTTGTGAGATTTATGAGCTGAGTAATGGTGAAACAGTTTGTTGGTTTTACCATGATTCTGTGTAAGTTCATCATCAGAACCATAGCAGAGTGTGGTGAAACAAAGGCTTTGGTTTTAATCCTTAGTTGTTTTCTGGTTTGTTTTTATCAATAATGATACCTAGCTGCTTTTTGTTTAATACCAGGCTATAGCAGGTAGCATGCCTTTCATATAGGGCAGCTAAAATAGGCTCTGAAAAACTAGATAAATTCTGTTATGTAAGGAGTTTAGCATGTGAGTCTGCTGCTAGGTGTGCTCTAGCAGCATCTTGTCACGGTTACTGGAAACAGAAATACTGAGTCTTTGTACAATCTGTCCCATGCAAAAGCGACACGATACTTCTAATCTTCAGGTTGTGTCAGACAGTACAAACAGGCTACCAACTGTTATATTTATATTTTTAAGTGCACTTCTCAAAAAATAACATTGTTGCATCAATTATTGTATAGAAACTTTTTTGGTTTTTAATTGCTAGAAAAAGGGAAAATTTATAAATATGTAGTTGCTAAAAGCAATAATTGAATTTCTAGAAATGGTGTTTGTGCTCTACCCAATTAGCTGATGAAACAAAATTTCAGAAGCCTGCTAAGAATGCTCATAAAACTGATATACATAACCCTGCCACTGATACACTGTAACCAGAAATTTGGAGTGTAGGTCCATCTGAATGTTAAATATGGTTTCTATGTGCTGTGCAGCGTTTTCTGCTCTAATGTAACCTTTGCTGTTATTCACTTCAGCATGCCAAACAGAGATCAGGATCTCTGGACAATCATACAAAGATTGCTTTTCTGTTTCTGCTATTTTTCAGCCTCTAAAATAGAGGGACAGTTTCTCTGAGAACCAAAGCAAATATGAGTTTTCCAGAGCCTACTACAAAATGGAATTAAGGAGTCTGTCCTCCTTGCTGTTCTTACGGAGCAGGGTGCCTCAGTTTAGGAGAAGCAGAAACACAGTTCAGAATTACCTCAGAGCATGGCTGATCTCAGACACTTAACCATGCTGGCTTAGAAGTCTGACATAACTTGATTGCTGTCCTGATTGCTAAAGTCCTCAAACTAGATTACATCCATATACGTAGCCAGTGCTTCACTGGCACAGTATTATTTGTCTTTGCCTACAGCATGGTCAACAAATGTTAACTGCTTTTTGCAGCAGCTGGCTAGTGGAGAAACTTGCAATTCCGAAGTCCTCCGTGAGATTCAGCCCTTTGTTGTACCTAGAGCTATGTTAGCTTATGGAGGCGTGGCAGGCCACAAAATATGGACCATTGTCATTCAGGAAGTACAAAAGTAAATTTAAATCTAATCCCTTCTTCACCCCAGGAAGATTCTTTTGTCTCCCTCAGGGTGATCTGATGATCATCTGCTGTATAATACCACGTTTTTGAAATGTAACAGGATCGCTGGTCTTAGCTTTGCATTTCTGCGAGATAAATGTCAGCTGGCAGTGTTCAAAGGAGAAAAAAGCATTCTTAGTAGCACAGAAAACTCCACATAGTCTAGGGAGTCTAAAAATCTAAAAATTAATGGTTTTCTCCAGCCACATTTCGTACTGTCACATTTCTAATTTCTGCAGACATCTGTAGATTTTCTGTGTAAAAAAAGAGTCATCATTTGCTTCTGACCTACCAAATGCAGCTCAGCATGCATTCATTTGATATATTATTGACTCAAGCTCTAACTCTTCTTTACTTCTTTCCATTAAAGTGCTTAAACACAAAACATATGACAGGATTATCATGAGTAGAATGCCTGAGCAGGATGCAGCTGTAACACCATGCATTCATCACACTTGAAGTAAGAACATAACAGTTTTCCTGGGCTTACCATCTTTGTTTCTGCTCATCAGTTGCAGGCAAACCTATGCAGACAACATTATTAGCCCAGTGTCAATTTTTAAACGAGCCTACGAGTTCTGTCAGATCATACAAGTTGTTACAGATGTGAATAAGCCCAGGGATTTTCAATAGGATAAGATGAAATCTCTTAAACTAAAAGTGCGAATGATCCAGAAACGATATGACACCAGCTAGGTTTTTTCCTTGTTCTCTACGTTATTGTCCCTTTTTCCTGGACTGTTCTTTGGGCTTTTAAATTAATTTGATAATATCTTTTGTATCTTATTCATTTTGTAGCTGCTGATTGATTCTTTTGTTGTTGTTAGCTATATCTTTATCCTTTCTCCAGCATTTTTTTTTCCTCTTTCCACTCTCCTTTTTCTCAGATATTTCTGCAAATGTTTTGACTTTGTGTCATGAGTGAGCTGCATAGTTACAGCTGTATTCACTGATGACTGTTAGCTCTACAGAAAGTAGAGTAGACAAGAAATCCCAAACCAGTTAATTACTGAATCAGCCTTGGGAAATAATACCTTCAGCTGTGCCATCAAGCATAGGACCCATCTGCAGCAACAGTAGTATCACTTGATTGACATTATTGTGCTGTGGGCAATTAGTGCAGATATTTACTGTTAGTTGTGACCACCAGTTTTAGAGCGAGTGGTTTAATCTTTGCCTGAAATATGATCATTTCCCTGCACTTGGAAGAAAAGGCAGAGATACATTCAGTCAGTGTTCAGTTGTTTCAGACCTAGAGCGTGGTGAACTCAGAAAAAATAGTTTGATTACTAGCAGCAATACATGGTTGGTGTCATCTGTTTTGACTGCATTGAATCTGGTATTTCAATAGTTGGAGTGAAACTGAGTGAACAACAGAACTACAGGGGGCTACAACATGTGTCAGTGGCCATGATTCCTTACCTTCAAGATTTTATCTGACGTATAAATTGTGTTCTCAATCAGTGTTCAGACTGGCCTTAAAATTCTTTATTCTAGATGAATGTGAAAGTTTTGGTAGTTTCTACTGAGCAATGCTAAATTTTCAGCAGTGTATCATTAGTTTTCCATGCACTGGAAAATGATTGAGTTACCTTGAGATAATTTATGTTGCTGTTTTTGTCTCAACATCATAAACCAAGTATCTATTTGATGTTTTATTATGCATTTTATTTCAAAACACTTTACATTGTCGATTTAACTATCATGAACATTAAACAGGCCAAGGGAAAAATACAGTGCTAAACTAAGTATCACCCTGTCCTGAGCCTCTGTTCTTAGCCTTCGTTTCTAGTATGTTTTTCTTTACAACTGATTGATGCAACTCCATCTTACTGGTTTTGTCAAATCATAATGTTTAAATAATAAGGTGCCATGTGTATTTCTTGGGTATTTGTTTACATGTCTTTGACCAAAAGTATTTACAGTCTTGTTACCTCTCTTTTTAGTGATTGCTAAGATTTTCAGACTTTCACACTTAAAATTTTCAAGCAGGTGAAAAATGAGGCCATCCAGCAGGAGGTTACCAATAAATCCTTTAGGTATCTGAGAAACCTATTCCCTGTCCTTTCTGATTTATAGCTTTGGTGGCTTCCTCTCTGTTTCTACACAAAAGAAATACTGAGTTTTATTTCAGACCAGAAAAAACACCTTAGTTGTTTTGTCTAAATCCCATATATCAACTCAACTTCCTCCATCTCCTGTTCAGCTCATCTCTGTACTTCTCTCAGCATGGCCCAAGAACCTCCTTTTTCCAGTACAGCTTTAGGTCTTTTTTGAAAAAATAGTCATACCATGGTAAGGATGAAAAATTCTGGAAATTTCATAGTTGTGTCACCTTGGGGTGTATTTTCAGATATTGGATTGTGCTGCAGACATCATCATGAATGCAAATGTTATTAGACTAGGACAGGAAACTGGTGTATGGTAGTTTAAGTTCAGAATTATACAGCAGGGTCTGTTTAGTGTACTGCAGCTAATAAGAAATACCACATATTTTTCCATGATCATTTGTTGCTCAAACCCCACAATTCACGAGGACATCAACAGTTGTTAATACTTGCCTTTCAATGTCATTAAGTGGGCTTTGGATAAAACCTGGTGGGATTTTTTTGCTGGCAGAAGCTCAAAGTTACAAAATATTGATGAGATATACATGAAATAAATATGCATGAGAAAAATACATCATCAGAGATCTGTGTGACCTTTGTGTTACTGCAGCCATGTGTGATGAGAAACCACAGTGATGTAGGACTGTGCTGCAGTACATTCCTCTTAATAAATCTGCCAACTTTTCTCTGTGTACAGATGCTTATGAGTGTAAATCAGAGCTGGCCTTAATTAAAGTGCAGAACATTTTTGCTCAAAACAGAGTACTTAAGAGGTTTTTTTCCTCTTGCTTCTTTTCCATTCTGTTATTGGGGAAATTTTAATCTCTTGATCAAAAGCAAGGTAGTCCTTCAATCTAACCTGACTCTGTGACTGTAGCCCACTGGTGTAACCACAAATGCCATGTTCTGCTGGGTTGCTCACACAGCTGTATCTGATCTGTCAAGTCTTCTAATAAGCACTGAGCAGATGAACAAACTTTATTGAAATGTGATGGAATAGCTATGTAGGCTTGGGTAACAAACACTGCCACAGAAAGAAGGTCAGCAGTGATTTCCCAAGGCCAAAGAGGAGTAATTTTAGAGTGGCAGGAATGTTTATAAGCTTGCATGCTTCTGCTACCATTCTTCTCCCACCATCTGGTTCTGGAAAACTGTCAGAAATCCTTGTCAAAATGCCCCTTGCATTCCCAGGGCACTTTAAGTGTACTTTAGCATAACAACAGCTACTGATGCGTGTGCTTCAAAGACATTTATTGAGCTCAGCTGAGATGCTGATCCAATAATTCATAATGATTAAACTTAGGCTCCATTGGTGTCCAAGACCAGTTGTGAGTGCCAAGCCTACACGAGTGATTTTCAATCACAGTCTGCACTGACTTAATTCAGAACTGTAGGTGTTTACTTCCTCTGACAACCAGATGGTAGCTGTCTGAGGCATGCCACCAAATTCAGAATTTGCTGCTGAGAAAGTTAGCCTTCAGTAGCTTGCTCTAGGTAGGAAGCCAGTGCAGAGTGATGAGTAAATGCTAGAACCTCTAACTGTGTCACTCTTCTTCCTACACAGGGAATATGGAAGGGAAAAGCAAGAACTCAGACCTAAAAAAGGCCTTATTTGCCAGATGATATTAAAAACATATTTTTGTACACCTGTACATTGCTGTGCTATAACTAAGCAAGATATTACCACATAAAAATCAAGCCAGTAAAGTAATTGCTCTTACCCAGGTGTTTCCGTCACTATTTATATTCTTACTTTTTCAAGACAAATGTGTTCTCTTCCTGAGTTAATTGAACAAGTGGGTAGCAATATTTTGTATATATACAAGGTATTACTTCAGCTGTATGTCCATATGTGTGAAAAATAATTGTATTTGTATGTGCATTGTATTATACATATATCTGTATGTGTACACCAAGAGTCCATCTTTATCAGAGCTACCAAATCACTGTTGTATCTCTTCTCCCAGTGAGATTTGTTTCCTAGGCCTGCAGTGCACGCCCATAGCCTCCATCACATGCACTGTTACCCTGGTGATTTCCCTGCTAGTTCTTCACCAGCATGGAGATCACAGACTTGCATAGGAAATGCAAAAAGCTGAGAGCTCTGGATGTGAATGAGTAACAATCTTAGAGACTGTTTCCTCAAATGATAGATGTGGTGATACTTGTGGTGTTAGCGTTCAGAAGTAATCTCAGAGGAGTTTATATGCAGTATTTTCTTCTCAACACACCATTTTACGACATGATCTTGGTGAGGTTTGTTCAGGCTGCTTTGTTCTTTCCTTGCTCCACTTCCCTTTTTCTAGCTCCCCATTCCTTTGATTTGTTCCCTTCTTCCTACAGGCCTCAGTATTTGCTTCCATTTAACCACTGGTCTTTATTACCTTGCTCCTTATAATTATTCTTGGTTATGTTTTGTGTTGTATTTATAAATAGGGATCAGGCTGCATCTTGCCTTGTTCGCTACTGGTAAGATTGGTCTGTCTGTACAGTGAGTTAAAGTCTTCCCTTTTGACCACACAACTGAGGAAAGAAACTCATTTTTCTGTGAAATGAGGAATTCATGAGTGTTTTGTGTTCTGCACTGACATGTGGAAACAACTCTATCCTTATCACTGTGTGAGCAGTAAAAAAGAGCTGAAAAGATCCTTGGTCTTCAGACATGCCTGCTGGCCTGTCAGGATCTTCAAAGTGTTGCTTCTTTCTACACTGAGAACTAACAGTACAGAGCAGAAGGAGGCAACCAAGAAGAAAATACCTACTGGCATGTAATGCCCTATTTCAGGACATGCTTTGAGCTTCTTGGAAATATTTTTTACTTCAAAGATATTTCTTGCTACAGAGAAAAACTCTTAAGAAAAAAAGTAGTTGTGTTATTTATCTATATGTCATTCAAGCATAGCACAGTCAGTGCCAAGTACTTCACAACAAGTTTGACCTACATTCTGAGAAAAGATCAACTATGTTCTCTGTTCTGCTAACTTGTAGGGTTTGGAGCAAATATTGAGTAAGAAAGCACCAGTGCTTTCACTTACTTTTGAAGAAGAATGTAGAGACCTCTGCCTTGCTATGGAATTTGGCTTTAAATTTGCCTCCTCAAATCTTCATTATCACTGTGTTGCATCAAACTGCTTAACTCTGTAAAGTTTTGTCTAAGCATGAAAATTTTCAAAGTTTAAGACAGGATGGATTTGAAGTAGAGAACAATTTATCGGTAACTAAGGTGTTACTTTTTTAATAGAATCAAATTTGCAGTGCTTTAACATACAAAAAGGCCCTAGTCCTGAAAATTGTTTGTATTTTTGAAAGGTGGATAACAAGTCTACCCATCTTTCAAAAAGGAGTTCTATTTGTTAGGTGGAACATTCTGGAACTGGCTTTAGTTTGTATGAAAAGTGTATTTGCTTGATCCACGTTAGTCAAAGAATAGTTAATAGGATGGTTACCAAAAGAATCAATTTAAAATGGCATTCATCAGTAGAAAATATACCTTGAAAAACTGTACACTCTGGATTATGAAAGCAAATATTCATTCAGTCTCTGGCTGCTGAAGTGAAAAAGTGTTTTAAGTACCTGATATATAGGCTGGTGCAGTGATATATATATAAAAGACCCAGAGTTGTGAGCTTAAAAATTCTGCCTCTTCTTTGACACACCCATTTCAAGATCTCCACAAACCTATCAACCCTCTATGCGTATATTAAAAATAACAGGAGATGCTTTCTTTTTGCAGCGTCAAGGAGCAATTACCTAATGCAAGTGAACTGCTGCGAGCCAAAATGCATTTTTACTTTGATTAGTTTAGACTTTCTTGATGTATTTAATTATTTGGAATTATAGAAAAGCCTAGTTTGGAAGAGGCCCCCACAGATACGTTCAGTCAATCTTTCTCGTTAGAGCACAGCCTTAGATTAGGTTATCCAGGGTCCTGTCAAGCCAAGTAAGTCTTGAATTGTTTCCAATACATGGGATTCTACCCCTTCTCTAAGCAACCTATCTCTATGTTTAGTTCTTCTCACAATGAAGAATGTTTGTCTTGTATCTGGACAGAATTTCTGATGAAGCAACTTGTGTGTCTTGCCATTGGTTCTCTCACTATGCATCCTTGTGAAAACCAGTTCCTACACCTTCTCTGTAATTGCCTTTGACATCCTCAAAGACTGTCACTAAATCCACCCTTAGCCTTCTCTTCCCTCCTTGGAACTTCTCTTCCTTAACTATCATCAGTTCCCTCATCCCTCTTTTTTTACTTTTTTCTGGCAATTTTTTCTGTAATTCTTTGGTGCCTTGACAGTGTGTTTCATGAATTAAAAATGGTTTTACCCACAGTTTGAGAACATTTAAATAAAGAAATTACAATTGAAAATTCAATTCAAAGAATATTTAACTCAATTGAATTATTTTACATTTAATTCAGCTACTTGAAGTAATTTGTCTTCCATATCTGAACTTTTCTATTTGATTCCGTCTTGGTTTTAAATTCAATATTTTGTATATATCAGTGTATGGAATCTAATTACAGAAAGCAAAAAAACCTCCAACATATAGACAAGAATGAAATACTTTCAGTCCATTGGAATTCTAACATGGTTATAAAAGAAAATCTTGGAGCAGGATATTGCAACAGAAATTGTGGAGGTAGTAAGAGTTTACCATCTGGCAAGGCCCTGGGACCAGATGGATCCACTAATGACTTTTATAAAACATTTCGTCAGACCCTGCTGGAACACTACTGGCATCTTTAATTATCGTAAATTAACAGAGTTCCACTCTTGGATGCTAGATGCAGAATTGTTGATCTTGGAAGGAAAGGCAAAGGAAATGTTCCATGGCATCTTTTCTTAGTAGACTTTATTAGTAAGGTGTAATGTTAAAATATTACCTAAAGTTTATTTGTTTATCTCAAGTACACTGTGTGCTTAAAAGAAGTGCCTATCAAGGCATCTTCTGCAGACACCTCAGAGTGCTTCTGAAAATCTCACTTAGCCTTGTGCATGCACAAAAGCATTCATCTGCTTAGGACAGCAGCCTGCCAGGAACCCCCTTGCTTTCTTTGCCTTCCCTGGAAGGAAGGGAATATGCCCTTCCAGAGCAGTTAATCTCTGCCTCTTACCATATACGTGCATCTTCTCCTCTTGCTGTTCCCACAGAGAAAAGGTTGGGATGTGGGCAGTGACTGCCACTACCAGCAGGCAGTCCCATCCCCAAGCACTGCTACTTCTATCCTTTCCCTTTCCACCCCAACCCTTTAGCCAGAGAGCATCCACTTTCTTTTTCCACAAATCTGAAAAGCACGGAGAAATGTTCATGTGAAATGTTCTGTGGGATTACGGCCTGGTCAGTGATGGCCGGCTGTCTGCTGCCACTGCCCATAGTTTCTGCTTTGTCATTGCCTAGGGAGTAGCTCTGCTCTCACTGATCATGGGTGGCAAAGCCTTTTCTGGTATCATTTGTATAACATTCTTATGGGAAAAGCATGGAACTTACGTGAATTATGTTTAAGAGAAATGCTCGTTATTTTAAGGTGTAAGTCTTGATTTTCTTTTCCCCACTTTATTTACTGATGTTAGGTACTGACACTCAGGACTGAGGTCTGCAAATACACAAACTCTGCTGAGAGTGTGCAAACCCTGGTGGGTGGGCAGACCAAGGGAGTACAGACCCAGGGAGGTAACCTTGTGTGGTAAGGGGTGTGGGACTGAGGAAATAAATTACTTGCTCAGATATGTTCAGTCTTCAGTGGCCCAGCCATATGCTTTAGTCAAACAGCCTTGACATATCCAAATGTATCTCAGAGGTCTGCAGACTTTTTGTTTGTTACTTGCAGAAGTTTGTCTGTTTACATAATAAAGGCCTTTATGTTTCTAGATGTTCTTCTCAGTGGAAGAAATAGGAAGTTCTTCCTTAATAATATTTCTTTATACCATAAATTGCTGTTATTGAATGCCGAATCTATTTTAATCCTATTTTCATATCTGATTACCACAGTATTTCAGTTTTTTCCAGTGTCACAGATAGTGACATGATATCATTTTAAATGCTTTAGATAGAGGATAGGATGTTTGCTTAGAAAGATTGAAAAAATGCACCTAATGGTTCAGAACACAAACAATGAAATGTATACTTCTTTTAAAGGGCAGGGAAGGGCACAGAACTTGAACCAGCAGGAAATGTTACCATCTAAAGATAGGAAGTGACCCATAGAGCAGCTATGTAGTATAGTTGCACATACAATTTTTATATTTTAATATACAGCAAACATGTAACCCATATACAGGTATCCAACAGTAACGAAAATTTGTTATTGAAGTTGGACTCCACTTCCTTGCTCTGTAACCCACTGTTCTGTCTGCTGAAAATAAATACTTGGTTATCTAAGAGCCAGACTGAACGTAGGCAGCTACAGTGCATTGTAAAGGCTGTTAGTGGGAGATGAATGTCCTTAGCAGTTCATAAAAATCAGACTACTCATTTAGGTGCCAAAAATTGATATTAGTTCCTAATTTTAGTTTCCCCCCTGGTTGACTTTGTGTGGCAAAAAAGGTAAACCACATAACAGGTATGTTCAGTATAGTCATATTTATGTTATAGGAAATGAGTTCTTGTTCTTAACCTTATACACAGGAATGGAAATACCGAATGTAAAACAGGAACTTCTGTTACATGAAAACTGAACTATGCAAAGCAATGGTAGGTGTAATTAAGCTGCACTTCTTTTTTAGCAGTGAGATTAACACAATTAATCTTTTTCATCTGGTTCTTGCCATTGAAGAAAAGTATTCTAACTTAATTATAAGTGATCCTGTGTTCCCCTTAAACATTTAGAATTCAGGTGAGCGAGCTGGTGCACGAGGTAATAATGTAGGATCCAAGCCTATTGAAGGAGAGGAGGAATGAGCAAGTGCAGGAGCAGATGAAACAGTTTTACTTGGCATTGTGCTAGAACTGTTCTTTTTGCATGAATTGTTCTTTAACATGAAAAAATGAATACATATATTGGTGAAACTTCCTTAGTTTTTTTCTATGAATTCTCCTAGATAATTAGTATTATCTGTTCCTGGGATAGAAGAAATATTCATCTATCCTAAGCCATCTGTTGAATATCAATTTATTAATAGGATGTGTTTCCTTATTCAGCTGTAGGGCTGATGTGCTATTCACTACTCAGACATTGTTCAAATTTGCTTTCTGAATAGTAGTGTAAAGCTGTCTTTGTATTCATATTACATCAGGGAGGGTTTTATATTATTGACATCCCCAAGCTAGATTTTCAAACTAGATCTTCTGGGGTTTGTCAAAGAGAATACCTCAGGGGTTGAAGGGCAGCTTGAAAATAGCTCAGAATAACTGCAAAGAGCAGCTTCTGGTACTATGTCACTACTAATACCCTGCATTCTTCTCGTTAATGTGGGATGAAGTTTACTAAATGGCAGCCTTTTACAATGAAAATCTGTTATGTGTGATGAAGAAAATGGATTTTTTTTTTTTAAATATGCTACTGATTGGTTCCAGAAAATGTTTGACACCTAAAAGAAATGCACCAACACAACAAAATGGAAGTAAATATTAGTGTTCACACTTAGGCAGGGGTGAGGGAAGAGGATAGTGTGGGACTGCCTGGTGGAGATTTTCACATCTGAAGGACTGTGAACAGAAGTATAGTTTGATTCTGCTAACAGATCCCACGTTACAAGGCAACTTGCAGCAACGTATCTCTGTACAAATACTACAGGCAAAAAAAACACGGTGTGAGAATGTGTAAGAAAGAGTTGGTCAAAGCAATTCTTCTGAATGCTTATGGAGTTAATCACTGATAACCAGGAAGCAGTTTTTGAAATACAGGCACCTGTATAGTAGAAATACAGCTTGAAGTGACATTGTTGTGGTTTGTTTTGTTTTTTTTTTTATATAGTACTGTTTTTAGTTGGCTGTTACAGGAAACTCAGTAAATCTCACATTAGGCACCATTTACTGAGAGCAAATCTTACAATACGTATGTCATCGTTCTTCAAATATAGGAGAAACAATTTATTTCTCTTTCTCATTTGAGGTTAGAGTATTTAAACATGTAAAGATGTGAGGATTTCTTGTCTGTATTTCCATAGTGTAAATTATCCACTACTCAGCCACTGTTCCTTGTTTCAGAATATTTGAGCCGATTTATAAAAGAGGAATAAATTGTAGAAAACAATCCACTGACTTTAGAAAGCTATGAAAGATTAAAATAAAAGCCTGTGTATTCATTTACCTTATCAAAAGTATTGAATAAGTCCCTGGTTGTTTTCCTTAAATTACCTAGTTAAAATATGATTACATAATGAACTGTATTCTGGACTAGCAGTGTTGGTCTCAGTAAAACATTATTCAAGTAAAAATGGGATAGGTCGAGTTTTTAAGATTGTGTGATGATTTTAAAACAGAAGAAGCTTAAGTTTTTGAGAACTAAAAAACTAAGTTACAATTTTTACATTTTATACTATTTTTTTCTGATCATCAAGTGTATTTTAATTTTGACTGTGTTCTTTTTCAGCCTCGCAGTTCACCCGGATAAAACTTTAGTAGCTACAGGACAGGTTGGGAAGGACCCTTATATATGCATCTGGGATTCCTACCGCGTACAAACTGTGTCTGTTCTCAAGGATGCACATACACACGGAGTTGCCTGCTTAGCTTTTGATTCAGATGGCCAGGTTTGTATATCTTCTTTCTCTGTGTTTTGAATTTAGTTTGATTTCTGAATCTAGAGGATATGCACATGAAAGTATTTTACGTTTAGGTGGCTATTTGGCTGCAGTACTGAGACTCCTACTGTAATTAAAATTTTAATGCAAGGAGTGCAAATAGAGCTGTTTCAGACATTTTTGAGATTAAATCCCAACCTAGCATCCAAGTCAAGTAGAGACATTGCACGTTGGACAAATACCCATAGGAGAAATGGACCTCTTTGGCTCAAATGTAATAGCTTCATCGCATATTTATCACCTGCTGTTCAGAGAGATCAGTTCTTGGCAAAGTCCGCACAGTCCTGCAGCTTTTTTGGCAGAGGAACTCCAGTAATCTCACTGCTAGAGGAGTCTCATTGGCTGGGCTGTACAGTCCATTTAATTGAATAATGGGGTTAGGACACAGAGTGTGTGGCTCTGTACAATGTGATTAAAATATATGATTATATGATAATTTGAGACAAAATTTAAAACATAAGCAAATGGTGGGCTATTCACATCTAAACACATTTCTTTTTCCTGGAGACAAACTATTAAAAGCATTCAGCTGTGTCTGAAATAGGAATAAAATAGACCTACAGTTCACACAAACCTGTAAAATATTTTTCATTCATAGTTTTATAAGTATCTATCTCTGCAATGTTGTGATTATTGATGTCCAAATGAATTTTCTGATGTAATGGTGTGGAAATTCAGAAATGTGTGTGTATTTAGTGTCCTTCTCACCCCATTTTAGCTGACACCTGAATTCTTGCATAGTTCCTTACTGTTTCTTGTATTTGTGTGTGTACCTCAAAATTGCATTCCAGTAGGGCAGCACTTCCTTAAAAAGATTTTCTTAAAATCATGTACACTTTGTTGAGAAGTGCTTTATTACCCTATGCCTAGCTACTCTTCCACTGACCACAGAGGGCTTTTATTATGCTGTCTGAAATCAGAACTGGCCATACCATGCACAAAATGTATTCTCACATGAAACATTTTCTTGTGCATTATCTTGTGTATATTCAGTTTAGAGATTAGTCTGAAATGAAAGATACCAACATGAGCAATTGCTTTTACCATTTTTTAAAAGCATTGGGTAACTCAAATTATTAACATCACTATGGATTATATTTCCCCATCTGGAATTGGAGTTAGCTTTCTATTTTAAGCCTAGCTTCCAAACATATTCCTCCATATTTCTTAAAGTAAAGCTATTTCCTCTGAAATCTCCTGTGCCAATTGTAATCAAAGAAAAAGGTATTCCTGGGAATTGTGGGATAAAAAAAAATCAGGCGAGAAAACCCTCAAATCAGCAAAACAAAATTTCTAATACTATAGCATTTTTAAAGTTATTGTTCATTTATATATACCCATTCTTAATTTTTTCTCATTTTTAACTTCATAAGACTTACGGATTAACTTAAATATTTAAGTACCTAATGGGAATAAAGACTCACCAGAGAGCCCAGTTAGAATGAGTTAAAGGTGGACACTCTTCTGAAAATCCTGCTGAGTGCTGTGATGTAATTAAAAAGTGAACTTACTGCTGGGTTGACCTTGCAGAACAGTAACATTCTGTTTCTGCAAGTGCTGGAGAACTTTCAGTTAATTCCGGAAATGAAAATTTGCATAGAACACTTCTGTATCTGGAGAAGCACCAGTGCTGGAAAGCATAAATATGGATAATGTATTGACTTTTTGCTGCTCTTTCTGGCTTTGAAGAAGAAGCTACTCTGCTGAGCCAAAATTAAAGGGCATGGTAGAAAGACTGAGTATTTGGAATTCAGAGCTGCTAGCAGTTCCAATCTATTTAGTCAGCACACCCAAGGGAGTGTGCTATCACATCTTGTGACAGCACAAAACAGACTTTGCATACATTGCCTGCACCTTTCTTTTCTAATGCATACTATTCTTTTATATTAAATGTCTATTAAGATCCAAGAAAGATTGCATTTTAGCCCCAAACCACAAATAAATTCAGCAATCACATCAAGTATTGATACAATAAGAAACATATTCTTTTCTCTGCTAACTTTGTCAGCTCTTCACTTCCAAAATAAAGGTTGGCTGAGGGAAAGCCCAGATAATTCTGCTTGCCTACTTGAGGATGCCCGTAAAGGCAGCCTGGCTTCCTCCCATTCCACTGTGGCTGCCGTGTGGGGTCCATGCTGCATGGCTCCAGCATGTGGGACACAACACAGGGACACTGGGCCTCTGTATTTTAGCCAAGTTAATTAGCTCTTGTACTAAAACTCTGGGGTGTCTGTTTCAGGCATTCAACTGAATTAGTTCTGAAATATTACTCCCTGCTGGACTTCAGCTGACACTGCCTGGAGATAGCTTAGTTGTCGCTGCAGTGCTTCCCTGGCATAATTTACCACAAACTGGGTAAGGGAGAGTAAACAGGATTTGTTATCTTTTATAATGCATGGAGAAGATCAATATGCAGCTTAAATCAGAGGATAGTTTATATGTTTCCTTTATTTATGTCCCTTCAGTATGGCTTTAATTTTGGAAGGAAATGTATTTTAAGTAAATTTCCTATTTCGTATCCTATTTGTAATTAATACTGTATTTTAAAACTACTGATTGGAGCAGAAGATCTTTAAGAATTGTTGATGTTTAAAAAAACCTACTTCAGTTTGCACTTCTTCTATATAACCAAGAGATGGTGGGAGAACTGGGCTTGTTCAAATGTTTAATGAAGAACTGTCAATTTGCTTATAATTAAAAATGTCTTTTGTTGAATGAGGAATTAATTGCAATTTCTCCTTAAAAGTACTAGCATCGAAGAATTATCTACATAGGAAATATCTTATATATTGAAGTATTCTACCAATATCATACAGTTTATAGAATTATAAAATGGTTTGGGTTGGAAAGGACCTTAAAGGACCTCATCTAGTTCCACAGCCCCTGCCATGGGCAGGGACACCTACCACTAGATCAGGTTGCTCAAGGCCCCATCCAATCTGTCCTTGCTCAATTTTTGTTCCGAGTTACTTTAGGTGAACTCCTTTCGTGTGCTTTCTAAAAATAAATATTTTTTTTCAATGGGGTGAGAAGGACACTAATACATACATACGTTTCTAAATTTGGCATTCAGTTGCAGTGGTCTTCTTCAGCCAGATCTTCTAAAGATTTGTAGATTTAAAAATAACTGTTTAATTATGTGCATAAACTACTTGGTGGATATTTTCCTCTGGTAGTTCTGTGAATTCTCAGAACAGAATTCTGTCAAATTCTCTTCCAGAAGGAAGACTAAAAATGTAAGTGTTTCAACCAAAAATAAAACTCAGCATTTATCATTTTTCTGCTAGCAGAAGATCCTTATCAGTTATCCTATATCAGAAGAAAATATAAAATGTTTCTTAATTTCCTCTAGTACTTTCACTGTCCATCTTGCTCACTAATGGTTATTTCCTGACTGGCAGTTCCAGTTCAGGTCTAATGTTGTTCACATCATGAATCTAAGAGATACTGTAGGTGCTGCCATGGTTTCCATGGTGAAGATAACAGTATGAAAGAGGTGAGAAAAAGCTGGAATTGGTGAAGGTCACATGAAAAATATCTTGTGTTTTGATCAGTACATCCAAACCCCTGAGTGGATACAGATTGCTCAAGGGGAAATAAAACTACTAGTCTTTTCTCAATATTTTTATATTGGTGACTGGCAGGAGCATGTTTGTTATTTCCCATATTTTATTTGCTTTTTAATCACTTTTTAAAAAATCACTTCTGGATACAGAACCCCAGATTTTGGTCCTACCTTTGTGTCCCATTTCAAAGATTCACATACAGAATCTTTAAACAAATGTAATGTATCATAATCAAGTCTTCTGACTTCTTGGTGTCTTGCAATCTCCTGCCATAGATTCTCACACAGTTTGTTTCACAAGACCTCAGGTATTCTTATTACAGTGAAAGACAATGTAAAAGCAGTCTGGAACTTCTGGCATATGTCTTAGAGGGGTTTTTTGTTTGTTTCATGAATATTGTATCGTACCATTTGCTTGTAGGATATTGCCTGTGTTGTGCATTATTCACTTGTTCAGGTATTGCACTAGTCATAATGAATGCATGTTGTCAACTCCTGTGACACCAAAGTTTAAAAACGTGTGTATCATTGCTCTAAAATAAAGGAACTGTAACAAGTAAGATGACAGTGAAGGGTTCATGTGTACCTATGGCATTTAAACCAGAGGCTTTTGACAGTGGCTCTCTTAAGAAGGAGGATATCCAGTGTGTTTTTACTTATAAATGGTATGAAAAGGATATTTGTCCAGAGTACCTTGTCTCAGAACTATTTTGCTACAGAATGAAGTGTAGCCCTCTGTTTCCTTATAAATAATGGTTTCTTCTCACAGTTTTATAGTAGCTGGTAACCTTATTGCAATTAATATTTTTTCTAATACAGATTTTTTGTTCCATTTCACTTTGTTCTTTTACTTAGAAGAGAATCATAGAATGGCTAGGGTTGGAAGGGACCTTAAAGATCATCGAGTTCCAATCCCCCTGCTTGGGCAGGGACACCTCTCACTAGACCAGGTTGCTCAAGGCCCCATCCAACCTGGCCTTGAATATTTCAGGGAGGGGGCAGCCACAGCTTCCTTGGGCAACCTGTTCCAGGGTCTCACCACCCTCAAAATAAAGTTGCTTCCTAATCTCTAACCTAAATCTCCCCTGTTCAAGTTTTAAATCATTTCCCCTTCTCCTCTCACTGCACACCCATGTAAAAAGCCCTACCCCAGCTTTTTTGTAGGGCCCCTTCAGATATTGGAATGTTGCTACAAGGTCACCTCAGAGCCTCCTTTTCTCCAAGCTGAACAACCCCAAATTCTTTAGCCTCTCTTCACAGGGGAGCTGCTCCAGCCCTCCGAGCATTTTAGTGTCTCTCCTCTGGACACATTCCAGGAGCTCTGTGTCCTTCTTATGCTGGGAACTCCAGAACTGGACACAACACTCCAGGTGGGGTCTCACAGGAGCAGAGCAGAGGAGGAGAATCACCTCCCTCCACAGGCTGTCCCTGCTCCTTTTGATGCAGCCCAGGACAGGGTTGGCTTTATGAGCTGCAAGTGCACAGTGATGGCTCATGTTGAGCTTCTTTCCACCATCACCACCCCCAAGTCCTTCTCCTCAGAGCTGTCCTGAATCTTTTCTACTCCCAGCCTGTATCCATTAATGGGATTACCTCATCCCAGATGCAGAACCTTGGACTTGGCCTTTTTGAACTTCATGCAGTTTGCACAAGTCCAGTTCTCAAGCCTGTCAAGGTCCCTCTGGATGGCATCCCTTCCCTCTAGTGTTGATTTCAGCACACGGAATGGTTTTGTCGGAAAACTTGTTGAGTATTCATTGGATTCCACTGTCCATGTTGCTATCAAAGATGTTAGCACTGGTCCAAGTACTGACCCTTGAGGAGCACCACTCATCACACATCTCCATTTGGACACTGAGCCACTGATCACAGCTCTTTGGGTGCAGCCAGCCAGCCAGTTCCTTACGCAACAAGTAGTCCATCCATACTTTCTTGCATTGTTGTCATTTAAAAGTATTAAAATTATTAGTGGGTTTGTTATTAATCATTTTAAGCTATTTCTATTGGTGATTTGATGTATTAAGCTATGTAAAAAGCAAGTGTTAAACGTATAGCAAATTCTGATTCTAAAGCTTAACAAAATGAGCATAATGAACAAAATCATATTTGGAAATAGCAAGAGTTTTTATATCACATCCATTTTTATTATCAGAACAGTGTGTGCCTGAGAGAAGTACCTCAAATATTTCATTGTAAGAATTGTACTTGAGACCTTGGTAATTCAAGAATTAATAACCTGACTTTTCAGCAAAGCTTTCTCCAGTGAGTAAGTATGACTGTCTTGATGGTGTGTTTCCAATGTAGTTAGAACACAAGTCACGTGTGGGAAAATCCTTTGTACTGATAATAATCTGAACTACAGTAAAGTAATTTTTTAGTTGATCTTCTTTTAACTGGATTCCTGTTCTATTTCCTTAGCGTTTAGCTTCAGTGGGACTGGATGCCAAAAACACAGTGTGTATTTGGGACTGGAAGAGAGGAAAACTACTGGCAACAGCTACAGGCCATTCAGACAGGGTAACTGTATGAAGGGTTTGCTAAATTTTGTCTGGGAGTAACAAAAGTGAATTTTAAATAATCTTTGGTCATATTAGGTTAATGCAAAGATAATTTTGATCATTCTATCTGGCTTTTAAAATAATGAACAGGTTATTTGTTTCTTCCCATGGTGCTAGACATAGCACAAAGCATTGTTAATCAATGAGGCAAATGATGGATTCTTGAGCTGACTGTCTGACAAGCCTAGGAAGGGAAAACTTTGCAATTATACACTGATTAGGATGATTTATAGCTCCTTATATAAGATGTGAAATGTCAGCTCAATGGACAAAGATAATGCTCTCTCTTAATATGTCAAAAAGACATATTATCCTGAGGGAAAGTTTAATTAGCTCCTTTTTTATTTTTGCTTAAGACATTTACCTGTAGCAGAAATGTAATGAGGATAAGAATTCTTTTTGTGTCTATTAACTTCAGGTAAAGGATCATAATAATGTCAATAAATATGAGAATTTAACAGCCTTGGATTTATAAAACTTTTCAAATGTTCAAAAAGGTTTAAGATAAGCAAAATACCTCCCCAAAATATAAGGAAGCCTATATTAAAATAAATTGTATACACATTCTGATAACTCTTCTCTTATACATATTGTGATACTATAATATGTTAGAATGTTGTAGTTTTGAGGTATTATAAGGTTTTACTACACGTGAGAGTATTTAATATGCAAAACTGCAGACTAAGCACTTTCCTACCATTTGTGTGTACATATAGTCTATCTTAAGTGTCATCTGAATTAAGATGGTACTTCAGTTTTACTTAAAATGACCCGAACAAAACAGAATCTTAGTCCTTATTCAACTGCCTCTTTCAGAACTGATTCACTTCCCAGTTACATCAGTGGAAGTTTTGCTACTGACCTCAGTAGGTACAGGAACAGGTTCTGAATTAGCAGAAGATTCCAGGACAGGCAAGAAGTACTAAAATCTTAGTTTCGGTGTGCTTTTACAACCAGAAAAAGGAGATTTTACATAAAGAGAGAGTGGGTAAGAATGCATATCTAGTTAGGCCACAAATTCTCATGATTCAGTGTGCAGAAGTCATACAGCATTTCTAAACCTGAAGTACCTTGTGTATTCCAACAACATTTAAATAAAACAGGACTTGAACTACCGTAAATCCAGGTGCTTATAAAGAAGAGAAATATTTTGTAGCGAGGCAGTGCTTTCTTGTATATAAAATGAATGATGGGTAAGCTTAAGATAGTATATTCCTGTAAACTGTTTGAAATTCTCATGTGATTTACTTAACAGCTGAAGATATAAAAGCAGCAGGAAGTCTCATTGTCTTTCTCTACAGGTATACCTTTAGAAATAACTAATGTGTGATAACCTCATTGGTTTTCAGCTTGGACATTGAAAAGCTGAATGCCAGAGTTAAAAAGTCTAAAAATGACATTGTTGAAAATCTGTGCCAAAATACAACCTTTTGTTTCCAAATATTATATGACATTTTTGGCTTAATCCCATAGTCATAGAATATAATACACTCTAATACTCAAAGTTTGTCATTGAGGTCTCTTGGTAAACAGGCTAAATTGCGTACTGTACCTATTACCTAAAATAAAAATTAAACATAAATGCACCAGTCTTTCATCTTTCAACTTGAGGAACCATAATTCCCATTTTATTTGAGACAGTAAATATTGATTATTGAAAATATCCTGGAGCTAGAATAGGTGGGTAGTATGAAAGCAGGAATGAAGTGTGCGTACAAAACTCCGTGATAAAGCCTGCGTATTTATGTTAATCTTTGTTTCCAGAGTTACAGCTTTATCTAAATACCATTCTTTCATTTTTAGTGATATATTACAACAGAAATTATGCCTAAAACTTGACGAAAGCAAACTGAGTCTGGATGTAATAACTGCATAATTTAAAATGTCAGCTTACTGTATTTCTTAACAGATATTTGATATTTCCTGGGATCAGTATCAACCAAATAGAATTGTCAGCTGTGGAGTAAAACATATAAAGGTAAATAGCTTTTATTGTTTACTGGTTAAAAGGAAATAAATGTCACAAAAGAAAATTTTCCTCTTGTATGATCAGTACTTTAAATATTTTATTTTCTTCTTCCTTTAATCTGTAAACATTTTATCAGAATTTTTTGTTTGAAGCCAGTTTAGACCTTCAGCAGTGACTGAGGTGCAGATCTACTTAGCAAGCGAGGAAAAGAGGGAAGATCGTTTGGTCTAAATGTCATCACTATGTGCTTGTAATTTTTGGGCTCTCTGCCCTTTCTTCTCCACCTAAATTGTTTCAGCAATGTTTAGTGATTTTCCTCATCAAGCATCACAAAGGGTCACTGAACAAGTATAGGTGGAACTAAGTTAAAAGTATGAATTAAATGAACTGCTGTTTGACCTGTCATGCTACTAGCATTTCTAGGAATACCACAGAGAATGTATACAAGACCTGCAGAGAGGAACAGGTAAAATATTTAGTGCCTCAGTCTTTGTTCCCTCTAAATAAACTTTTCTGGAGGTGATTTAAAGATGAACCTAGAGATATACCATAAATTTAGTATAAAACATGCTCATGCCTATGAAAAGCTTAGAAAGAAATCCTTCTGTTTGCCAATATTTCCTGTGGGTTTCTATTTTTCTCCTGTTTCTTCAAAAGCATTTCCAACAGATGGCAATTATTTCACATGACTGGGGTGGGAATATCTTTAACTAGAAGTTTAGGAAACCAGTTAATATCTCTAGTTCTGGTTAAAGCCACCACTGCTTTCAAACTGTGTGTGGTTTTGGCAGCAATGATACCATCTGTTGTATTCTGCAAGCTGCTTTCCAAAACCTGTCTTTGTTTGGCACCTGTATTCTGTTTAAAATTGCTGTATTTACCATGAACATGCATAATACTAAGCAAAGTAAATACATATAGATAGAGGCATGCCAAAACAAAACAAACAAAAAACAAAAACAAAAAACACAAAAAACAAAACAAAAAACAAAACAAAAACAAACAACAAACAAACAAACAAACAAAAAACCACCAAACAAAAAACCACCACAAAAACTGTGGAGGGGAAATTATTGAAATGATTAGATGCTCCCCTCCAGGGGTGCTCAAACAGCAGCCTGTATACTTGCCATTTATTATAAGGCTGTGGGAATGTGATAATTACTTTAACTTCCAGCAGAGGAAGATAACAGCTCTAAAGTAATTGTATCACTGCGAGAATTAGGACTAATAGTTGAGAATAGTGCCATTTACTCATTTTCTGTTTCAGTTCTATTGGCTCATTTGGCAGAGCAGATGTTAGAAGCTATGGTAAAACCTGGGAGCTAAGGAATCTCAGACTGAGCTCAGGATCCTCACTCGTCCTCATTCTTAACACTGCTACCTGCTCTCTTGCCCTTCGGCTGTTAACCAGCAGTCAGGAGAGTGTGTTTTACTCACAGAACAAAATCTCTGGTGGGATTGTTCCCACTGCCTTCTTATAAAATGCATAAGAGGCAAACAGAAAAATTAATCGAACTAGAAATAGACAAGGATCCGAAATAAAAGTCCTTCCTCCAAGGATTTTCTGAAATTTGTCTTGTTAGGAGTTTTATAGGAGTAAGTACAAAGAGAGACTTAAAAATCTGGCTAATAACCATGGAAAGTTGTAGACATATGAACTAGGAATGAGGGACATTATGCATCTATGTCAGACACTTCAATATTCCTCTCCAGTCTCTGAAGACATCTCTTCAGTGTGCAATCGATTGCAGTGTGCAATTGACTGCAGAGCATAAATGCCTCAAGTAATAAAGACCTGAGCTGGCAGATGCATTCAGGACTATGCTACACCACATAGATTTGTTGTTCTGCTTCTGCATGAGTCCAGAGCATTCTGGCGCTGACAGACCTGGATATTTCAGCACTTTTCTTACATGCATAATAGAAATTTTCTTTACTTTTCCTTCCCTAAAAGTTCTGATCCTTGAGGGGCAGCTGATAGCACTAATTGTCCTCTCTCTTGATAAAATTATGTTTATTAAAATTACAAAAAACCCCCAACAAAAAACAAAAAAACAAACAATAACAAAAAATGCTCAAGCAAATTAATAAAAAAAAAACCACCAAAACCCCAAGCAACACTCTGAGCAGATTCAAAAAGGGAGTGCTCTAGAAAAGGGCAGAAATGTCTACTCCAGACTCACAAGTTCTTTAAAGTCAGTTATTTTATTGCTTCAGAACTGTATCTGTGTTTTCAGTTTTGCATACAAGAAAAATGAGATATTCCTGGCTTTAAAAAATGTAAGTTCACATTGACAGATACCACACAGCAAAACATGATTAAAGATAGTGAGATAATAAGACAGTGTAGTGTAGCAATAGTGAATCAGAATTGTGCCTCACTTTCTCAGACATTTTGATCTGTTTGTTTTGGTTTTAGACTTACTGTATTTCCTGTGGGAATTGGGCAGTTTTTTGAGAAACAGGCATTCTGATCAGACTACAGGAATCATTGAAGTGTCTGTTGAGATACTGTTGTGTAAGGATGTACATCTGTGAGATCTGCATACTAGCATGGATAAACAGAAATTCTGCAGAAATTTTTCCTAATATGCCATTTACATTTCACAGTTTTGGACATTGTGTGGAAATGCCTTGACAGCAAAGAGAGGAATATTTGGTAAAACTGGAGATCTCCAAACTATCCTTTGTTTAGCATGTGCAAAAGAAGATATCACATACTCTGGTGCTTTAAATGGAGACATCTATGTTTGGAAAGGTCTCAACTTAGTCCGCACAATTCAAGGTGCACATAGTGTAAGTTATTTTTTTAATGTCAATTTCTGAAATGAGTGGTTCATTGAATTGAAAAACTTCTTGAAGGCTTATCTACAAAGACTTTATTCTGTTTCAGGTCAGAAGAATGTCTAAGACTGTTGATCAGTTAAGATCTTATATGTGATCTTGTATTTTGTTTACATGTTGTGAACAGATTCTAGCTGCTGAACTCTTGCTGACAGAACTGCTGAAATTTATAGCATTGATTTCACCAGCCAGACTAAATCTAAAGTGAAGTTTCTAAATCTAAACTTTCACAGATTGAGTAGCTTCAGTTTACTTAAAAATAACTGGAAACCAAACAGTCTTATTTTAAATAGAATTTCACCACTGAAATTCCCCGTGCTGAAGACTGACTCTTCATGAAAGTTTCAATGTGGACTGAACCTGCTTAATCTGTGAATTGCTCTCCCACCATCTTCCAAAGGCAGTTTACTCCAATTGGTTTCGTAACACCCCCTGACCCCTAACTTGAAGCATTGAAAGGGGGATATATATGACCTTGTAGGACTTCTAACAAGACTAATATAATAAATTTATGCCTCTATTGTTGCTACAGTTAATTCACAGTAGGATTTTCATGTCTTCTTTTAAATGTATTTGAGAGCTACTCCTATTTTGAATATGACTGGTTAGTGGCATTCTAGAATGTTGGGGTTTTTTAACAAAGGAAACAAGTATTTTCCTTGAAAGAGTGATATGAAATCTAATAGTTGTCACTATTTTTTCTTCTAGAACCTTTCTAGAAAGAGCACTGCAAACCTAACAGGGTTTTTTTAGGTTTTTTTCTGACTTCCCGAAGTTAGTGCATCAAGCTCTGTAGTAGTTCTTCAAATTAGAACTTACTGTTCAGAAGTGATTGTTAATTATAGAAGTAATCTCAAATACATGAAAGCAGTCAGACAGAAGTCAGTGGGACAGCTTACATGCAGAAGTACTGTGTAATTGCCAAGTTGTGTTTATATGCAGCTACAATAACACAAATATCTTCAGCAAAAAATAAAACCCTGTAGTATATTTGCTGAATTTTGTTTGCAGAATATTATTCAGATTTATTAGAATGGTTAAATGCAATCTCTTTATATGTATTGTGTTCTGTTTCATACTTATAAATTACAGGGTTTGCCATGGCTAATACGCATTCTCTGGCCCAATTTCTAATCTCTGTGTAAGTTATTGTAAGAAATATTGATTTTTTAAGACACTGAAAAAGGCAGCTTTGAAAACATCTCTTACCTTCATTATATTAATTTCCCTTCAGTTCAACTTGTCTCTTAGCTGAGAGGTTTTCCTAATTAAAATACTCAAACAGAAGGCATTCCATGAGCCATTCCAATGTAGTACAGCACAGTCGTCAGTAATGAGGCATTTTTAAAAATGAAGAAATTCAAACTGTAATAGAAACATGTCTTTCAACAAAGAGAATGAATTGACACTCTTTCAGTTCCTGTCAGATTCCAAATGATGTCTGAAATGAATTCATGAAAGAATGTCTCAGTCATCTCCACACCTGTAAGGATATTTGTATTGCTTGTTTGCTTTTTTTGTTTCTCCTGGGTAACTATTTATTTTAAGTGTTCCATTATTTATCTAATAGTCCTTATAATAACAATAACAACTAAACAAAATACAAAATTCTGCAAATAGGCTATACCACTGCTATTTGTATGAAAATTTTCTACATAAATGACCAAAGTGGGAGCACTTGAAATAAAAGTATCCCCCTGTGTTTGCTGGTTTGCTTTCTGGATGGACGACATTTTGCTGCATAGCAGTTTCTAGGCTTTAACAAGAGTCTGTTCAAAAACATTTGCTTTGTGTTTAAATCAATTGTAAAGAACTTTAAAACTTGTTATACTATTGGTTAACAGGCTGGAATTTTTAGTATGTATGCTTGTGAGGAAGGTTTTGCCACTGGAGGGAGAGATGGTTGCATTCGGTTATGGGACACTGATTTCAAACCAATTACTAAAATTGATCTCAGGGAGACTGAACAAGGATACAAAGGTAATGAGCTATTACTTTAATGTTTTTTCACACATCTAGAAAATGGATTATGACATGATTTAATTTGAAGCATAAATATCTTTACATACTGCTCATTTTTTTTACTTAATGCCTGTATTTATTTTGAGATCTGTATGCCCTTTTTTCTGTGACAATGTAGTCTGAAGAGTTTTCCATGTTTCATAGTATAAACAGAGGGATGCTTATTATTGCTGCTCCCCACCATACAAATACAAGAAGATAAGTAAAAACTAATTAAACAGAAAAAGATAGAATGAAGTTAGCCAATCTTTAACCTAATTAATCACAATTCATTTAGTTAATTAAATTTCTGGAACCTGATATTCAAAGATGCTGAGCATCTGAGAACTCCATTAGGTTCATTTGGAGTGGAAGCACTTGGCGTCTTTAATAGAATGTTGTCATATTTGTTGAATTTAATCCAATGAGCTTAGTCATCACTTTTTGATTACACTCTGAGAGCACTTTGATATTTTGGCCTGTGATCTATTAACAAGCTTGTTCTGTTTATTTTTTATCTTGCTAAATGCAGAACAGCTGATGATTCTAATGCTTGCAAAATGCATATATCTAGGCTCATCCAACAAGTGAACTTACAACAGCCTCAGATGAACACTGCTCTATCAGCTTGCTTTGCTGTAGTGAAAAGCATGAAATTTAGCCCTCAGAACAGTTGTCAAAAACACCCAACCAGCAGTCCATTTGCTCTGTAGTTCTGGCTTTACATAGCTTTTTGCAGCCAGAATCATATTGTTTAACATTAATTTCCAAAAAACAATAGCAGTGCCTTATGAGCATTTAAAGAAGTTTGGATTGATTTAGAAATACTTTCTAAAAACTGTGGAGAACTGAGCCTGTACATGTGGGTGAGTTGGATCATCCTGGCTAACACCAGGCAGATTGTCTTGCAGACAATCTGTTCCTAATAAAAGTCAGAAGAACATAAATGAAGGGTGACACAGAGAAAGCAGTGCTTACACATGAAACATGCATCTTCTCCCTTCTCATTTCTTTGGGAAGTGATTCTGGGAGGGAGCTTTATCCAACACATCTGTGAGACTGGCAGAGCAGGAACAATTCTTTTGCTCTTACTGCTGTCTAGGATGTGTCCACTCAGTGCAAAACAGACATTATCTGACTTCTGTAACTTTCAACTGACTGTAGTTATCTTCTGTGGAAAATTACTACTTCAAAATTATAACTTACCTTACAGAACTGTAATGTATTCATAAAGGTGTCATCTTCTAGCATGTTTTCTGCAGAAAGCACCTACCTGCCCTTCTACAGGTTGCTTAAGAAGAGATTTTGATGTTGACAAGAAGTTAAATCAAGGAAAAGCTTATTGAAGGTGAATTCTTATTAAACACACTGTGGAGTGATTTGAACTTGATGCCATTCCTACCATCTCCCAAATGCTACACAATACAGAATATATAAATGGGAGCAGCTATCTTCTATTTTCCTTCTTGGGAAATACAGTTTAAAAAATAATTTCCAGAAAGTTAATTGAGTTGTCATTTAGAATTGTATGTATATGATAGCAACTTTTTTTCAATTGGTATTTAAAAAAACTAGAACACTGTCCAGATCTTGTCTTTAAAAAATTTAAATCCTTCAGGCTTATGTTTGTTCATCAAAATAAAAACATTACCTGCTTTAACAGCAAGAACTGACTTAAGCAAGTCTGCAAAATTATATCAAAGCTTAGTCAAAAATGGTGTGTCCATGTGCATAATGTTGAGACTAAGTAAAATGACATCAAGTGTGGTAGGATTGTTGATCTTAACTATACCTACAACAAACTGGGACCTTGAGTATGACTGCAGCTTCTAAAATCGAAGCAGACACTTATATCCTGTAACCATAATTTCAAGTTTTTTAATCTTTTTCCAGATTCAAGATTTCTTCTCTGTTCTTTCAGTGTGGTACAACACTTGCCTGTGATGTTCCTGTTACGCTCTGTCTTTTTCTGCTGTTTCTGTCTGATATGTCATCCACTGATGACCATTCTCACTTTGTGCTTGCTACTAACGGATTGGTAATCTTGTTTCATTTTCAGTATGTCAGCAGCACTGAATAGTCTAAGCGCCTATGTTGCTTCAAGTAAGACAGAAGCCTTAACTGCTTACCTATGGCCTTCTGTCCCTCCTTTCTGATTACTTTTCTTCCAAAAAGTTTGCAAAGGCATCAGCTTTCAAACTTAAAATTTCTTTCTAGGTTGCCAGGAAGACTTCCCCCACCTCCTTTCCCACCTCTCCTTGCCCCGTATATACTCATTCATCAGTCATCCTGTACTGAAGAATATTAGTCACTTTTTAAATAAGATGCATCATCAATAACAATCAGAAGCATCACAGAAAACATCGCCTTTCCCACATCAAAAAAATGTCTATGTATTCTAATACTTAATACCCATTTGCCACTTAACATCTCAATTTCGTTCCTTGTGTGACCTTTGATGTATGTCAGGAAGATGTAAATCATAGCCAGTAGTAGCTAAGTCACAGAATTACATTATCAAAATTAAAAAGTACTGGAAATGGACAAGATAATAAATTAAGATTCACTTGCTTTCTCAAGAGATGACACAAAATGCCTACAATCTATATCTTTTTTTATGACCAGTATTTAATTGCATTGTGTATTTGGTTCCAGAGGACAGGAAAAAAATAATGTGGTTGACCTTGACTACATGGCCAATGTGTTTTTTAAGTCATTCACATCTCACAGCATCTAAATTAATTATCAAAACTTTAATTTTCCTATACTGGAAGAGAGAATACAAGTGCTCCAGGCAGTAAACCAAAGAATGCTATCAAACAGCTCACCTGCTAAGAGGGTATTTTTAAGTTTGTGGTTAGTAAAATTCCAGCTGCAAAGTTGGGATCAGATTTGAGGAATAAGACCAAGCTCTCTAAAAGTTATGCAAATAGGAATCTGCTGGTTTAGGGGGTTGGTTTTGGTTGGGATTTTTTGAGGTAATCATTTGGGACTAGAATGGAGATGCGTGCATGGGCACAAACCAAGGAATCTTGCGTAATCTAAATTTTTAAATCTATAAATCGTAAGAAATTGAGTAGTTTTTAAAAGTAAAATACCAATTTGTAGGCAAAGCATAGAAGTTGGATTCCTTGACAAATTGGTAGCAGAAGTTAGACATTCAGCTTTTTCCCAGGATTGAGCCTTCTCTTTTTCTGTCAAATGGAGATAATTTAAGAGGACTGTTCTGAGACTTTAATTGGCTGTGATGTATTTTAAAACTTAAGGTGCAAAACATAGCAATTGTTAAAAATTAACTCTTGAAGGCTTCATGATCTTCACTGTACTATTACCTTGTCTCATCGTTGTCATTAATCGAAGATTATTCTGTTCCCTGTCAGGTTTGTCCATCCGAAGTGTCTGTTGGAAAGCGGACAGACTTCTAGCAGGGACGCAGGACAGTGAAATATTTGAGGTGCTAGTAAGAGAGAGAGATAAACCCATGCTGATTATGCAGGGTCATTGTGAAGGGGAGCTCTGGGCCCTGGCAGTCCATCCAAAGAAGCCGTTAGCTGTCACAGGCAGTGATGATCGATCTGTACGGTAAGGTTAGATCTTAATTATTTTTTTATCTGCTCATTCATGTACATGTTAGTTTGTAATATGTTTATTTTCTGGCCTTATGTTAGAACTCCATTAACACAACATTCTTACCCATGTTTTTCTTAGCATTTTCTTTGCTTTTTCTCTTCAGTCTTCATATTTGGGCTACACATCGTGTAAATTAGTCAGTATTCATTCATTACTGTTCTGAACAGCAGGTGCAGCAATCTAATGGAGTAATGTCACCTCATACTTCTTTTCTGTTAATAATATGCAACAAGCTTAAAGCCTAAATACCCTTGGCAAATTTACACAGCAGGTGTCTGCCTCAGCCTCAAATGTTTAGAAAATCTGGTCTAAAACCAATTCAGTTAAAATGTCATAAAATGAGATTAATGAAAATGCACTGGTTTACCATCATTGAAATTGACCCTTTGGATGTTAAGTTGTAGCACTTGTGCCTCAAGCCTTTATAGCAGAGATTTGAAGTTTTGTACATATATTTGTGGAAACTGTCACAAAGTCAGGGATGCTTCTTTTCTTGTCCCTGTTTAAGTTTGGCAAACTGAAAAAAAATTATCATCTTTAATATGCGTAATAACACTTTATTGTGAACTTTGGAGATTAAGCTGATTATCACTATAGCTGGGTGTCCTACCACACCCACATAGCTGTTGTGTGTTATCACAGCTGGGTAGGGACACCCATTGTGACTCATTTACCTGGGATTGAACTGGTCGAGATTTTCCTGACAGCTACTCATGGGCACTGCAGAGATTTTGGGGGCATCTGACTTTTTGTGACAGTCTCCTGACTCTTTTCTCAGAATGTGGCTCTGCCCTTGCCCTGAAGCCCTATCCTGTGCAGAGTAGCACTTACAATGGGGTTCATAACAGTTTGGTTTCTAAAACTCTGGTTCCTCTAATGTCCTCCTTAGTTGTTTCTCCTGACCCTTCTATCCTAATTTCTAGCTGCTTCATCAGGTTTTTCTCCAACCCTATGCCGTATGAATGATGACTGCTTTTCATCTTGTGTAGATAATTTGATTGCACATTTTTAAATCAACTCCAGGTGGTTACCAAAGTTTCTGGGTGTGTATGGACTACTAGTCAACTTATTTCAGAAACATGCATGTGGATTCTACAGTTTGGCCAAATTTCAGTCTTTTACCTCACATAAAGCTTCTAATCTATGCTACTTCAAATTCCACATAATGCTCCACAGATTCCTGCCACCTCTCACCTCTTTTCCTAACCCTAATTAAAATCCAGTGTGAAACTAGAAAAACTGACAGTTTTTGCCACAGTCATGTCATCTCTTTCCTGCATGTTAGTGTTAACTCTTTTAGTATATAAAATATGTGGATAATCTCTTCTGCTTGGGTTTGTCTGCACAATTTTATGGACAGACACAAATTCACCCTGCATGAGTTCTGGTAGGGTGGAAGCCAGTTCTGAAATGAGCTGCAAAGCTGGGATTATTATTGGACTGCTCTCAAGCTAATAAGACTTTGGATTTATTATCCTGGACTCATCTCTTGGTTAGTGTGATGAATCAGCTCCAGTGTGGAGCCTGGATGATGTACTGCTGACTCAAAAGTGTGCTTGGAACAAACTGGTGCCCACCTATGAAAGACTGTGCAAGCATTCTCTTTGTGCACATTAATCCTTAGTGGTGCTCTTAAAATTATTATTGTTGTTATAGCTACATTATATTAGAGTTATAATATAGCTACATTGTATTACAGATGCCTTTGAACACTTACCACTTCATAAATGTGCATTTGTTAACATTGCAGGTATTTTGCTGTATCACATGTGCATTTATCTAATGTTTAAGTACTATAGAATGTGGGATTTGAATTCTATTTCAGACAGTGCTAGTTTTTTATGTACTAATGCTTCATGAAAGCCATTCCAGTGAAATATTTATGTTTTCAACAAGATTTTTAAAAAGTACACAAAAGCATTTTCTTAGTTTTATTTTTCTGTGAAAAAACTACTTTGATAGGAATGTTTCTCTGTTTATTTTATTGTGTCAGCTTTCTTCATATTTGTTTATCAAATTATTTTGAAAAGAGTAGCTATGTAATATGGATCTATTTCTTTTTATAAATAAAGTTATTTAGTGGGACAGATTATATTCTAACATTTAAGTAACATGTCTAAGTGAAACGGACCTTTGTAGAGTTAAGGGGAATTGCTCTAGATTTTCTCTAGCACAGCTGAGAGAAGGCTTTAGCAAAATATAGGTTTCCTACATTTTCAACTTCAAAAATGTATCAACTAGGAAAGCTGCTTGCTTTCTCTCTCTTAGGAAACAGAAAATAAAGCACCATTCTCACCTCAATGCCAAGAGGCATACAGAAATATTTATTACATTTGTTCAGTGGACCTCATGTCTTTTTGGAATGTAGTGTTAGGATGCCCAGCTCCAGGACCACAAGTAGTTGCTCTTCTGGCAGAACATCTCTGCTATGCTATCTGTCTTCTTGAATTATCTCATTCTGTACTCCTGCATTTATAAGAAGATTGATTAAAAAACTGTGGGGTTTTTTAATGAATTCATTTTAATATTTATATCTCTGATATTTTTATGTGGAGCATTGTTCTGCCAGTTAAATGAAATGAAGCAACAGTAAAGCTTCTGTCCTCAGCTACAGCTTTTTCTGCAAATGAAATGGTTGTTAGTGAGCCTCTTGGGAGGCTGCAATCAGTATCTGCTCCAGTAAATAAACTCACTTGTCAGGTATATGACAGAAAAGACTGGAATATTCACAATAAAGTAATGTTTCATGAGCCTATTTGGTCTGTTTTTAAACCCAGTCATTAAACTAATGTCTAGGAAAGTTGCCAAAGCATGGTAAAAACCATCTTGTCCTCATTTGAAAATGCATACACTTCTAATGCAGAAATAGTTTATATTTCTAACCTTTTAAAAAAACAGTGTGAGGAAGCATTATGCTGGAAAAGATACCTTCTATATTTTTATAAGATATCCTAAGATTTTATTTTGTCAGTTGTTTATGCAATGCCTGTATATATGCAAAATGTTGTTGTGGGGTTTTTTTTCTATTATAAAATTAAAAAGCTCACAATGGAATTTACCCTTCCATTAATTGGAAAAACTTTTTCTAAGCTTTACCCTGTTTCATCTTATCACAGAAATGTGTTCAGGTGTGAGGTGCCATCCTTGCAAGGAGAGGTAACAGTGCAGATTCATTCATTTCGATAAAAATTTGAACCTGGAGCTTCACTAGAAGGCATCTGAAAGCTTCATTTTGTATTATTTGCCAAGACATTCAGTGAAACTGTTGGAAAATTCTGTGTCCATGTATTGATTCAGGCAGCCATTGTACACACTGTTTCTAGATTGATAAGCCAGTCCAAGTTTTTAAAAACTAGGCTTTGTAGGTCTGTAAGCTCAAAGCAGTGAAATTATCTTCATTCCATAATTGGAAAGGAATTCAGTACATAATGAAATCTTAATATAAGATTTGCATGCAAATGGGCCAATTGAGTTGGACTTCTTGGTTTTACTTTTGTCAACACTGAAGTAATTGTGCAATTAATAAAAATCTTTCTTGCTTTCAATTTCCTGTGCAGGTTATGGAGTCTTGCTGACCATGCCTTGATAGCTCGGTGCAACATGGAAGAAGCAGTGAGGAGTGTGTCTTTCAGTCCTGACGGATCCCAGTTAGCACTGGGAATGAAGGATGGCTCCTTCATTGTTCTTCGAGTACGGTGAGAAAATCTTATATTAATTTCTCATGTTACTATGATTTTTTCCCCTGAGTAACTTAATTTATTCTGAAATTATATAGATATTTTCTGAAGAGAAATGTCCATAACAGAGGTAACATGGTTTTGAGCGGGATCTCCTTGATCATGTAATCTCCTGCCATATACAAAAATGAATACTTTGCAAAATAATAAATCATTGAAAGATGTTTTTAAGCGTTTGCAAGACATATATGTGAATTCTGCTTTTCATATTGGGTGACAAGCCTTTTTTGCATGAATTCATTGTATGCAGTAGGCATTTTCTCTGTGGGATACTCTTATGAAAGATACACAAAAGCAGATGAAACACAAAATTGACCATAGAGTGAAACAAAATGCTGTGATTTCCAAGCACATAAACTATTTTAATTGATACTTGGGATATTTTCTTGCTTCCTTAACATTACTCTATATGTTTGCTATGCATATATTTAAAATACTTCGAACTCCTATCTGGTAGGGGAGGGAAGACCCTCTATTGTTTTGCTTTAATGACTGAAACTTCACAAAACTCAAGTGGTCTGTTCATATTAATTTAAAACCTTTTTCAAAGACTAGCATTTTTCTAAAGAAGTTAATCTTCTTTGTCTCACAGTAATCTTCTCTTTGACAATTTGTCTGATACCTCACATTATTCATGATTCAGCTGGTGCAGAGTGATAATGACAAAACCAGCATTATTCCTGGAAGACTGGCAAACACCCTGTAAGGTGTGTAAGGCCCTGAGTGCAATTGCTTCTCTGTCTGTTCAGGCTAACAAAGCTGCAGCTTGTGATCCAGGAAATGTGAATGATGGCGATGTGTTTTGCTGGAACTTTTTTGAATCACATACTCAGCAACATTAATCTTTGTTCTCCTTTTTCTTTGCAATTGATCTAGATTGATGGAATAATCCAGAATGAGCTGCTCTTTTCTGTAGCAATATCTACTAGTGCGGAAGAGTTATGCTACAAGTGTTCAGTAATATGGCAGAGCTATGAACATCTTTTTTTTACCAAAACAGTTTTTTAAGGCAAAAATGCTTATGAATAAATAAGAAGTTTCCTAGCAAAATTTCTACTGTTAACAACATTTTGGAGTGTCACCATTCTAAGAGAAATTTCTAACAAAATTGTTCTCTTTGGTTTTTTAAGTGGTGGATCTTCTGTAATATTAACCTTTCCATTCATGTGAGCATGTCCCAGAAATCTCTGTCCTTCAGGTTGTCTTTCAAAACTCTGCCTTTAATAGTATCCATGTATCAGCATTTTAAAGAAATATCACCAAAATTTATTAGTTTTTAAATAAAAATGAGACTTTTCATTAATGTGGTAGTACTAACAGTAATTCATTAAAGCAGAAATCAGGAAAAATATTTTTAAAACTTAGTTGTAGAAGTATGGCACCTGCAGAAGACTCTTCCTCACAAGATTTCCTGATGGGCCAAATGTATGGTCTGGTATGGATTATCTTTATAAATACAAAATTAATGGCTCTGAGAGTGGGTTCATTGTCTATCACTGAAGTTTTTGGTTCCTTGGTTGCTTAGGAAAGGGATTTATATCGTGTTGTGGCTAGGACAGGGAAGAATTGAATTTTTTTTTTTTAAGACTATATAGCTGTCTTGATTTTTTTCCAAAGACACATGCAAGCTATTGTCACTTGTGTGTTTGGCATGTAGGATTAATCATATATAGTTTTACCAGTCTAATTGTCAGCCTCTAATCTAAACTGTTTATCTGTCTCCCAAAAATAGTAAATATGGAGCAAAGGGTATCTCCCAAAGCTATTTTAATGAGTTCTTGTGAGGGACAGACTAATTGTTCTTTAGATTAAACTAATTTTATATAGTTTTTAATTTGTTTGTTTGTTTGTTTAAATAGTCTGATCTGGTTTGGACTAGAAAGCTAACTGTTTTACAGCTAAAATTAGGTGAACAGAATGAAAAGTATCATTGACAGATAAAGGTGTTTCTGATTTTGCTTTAAAAATATGCTTATACTGGTGTTCAGTTCTGTGCTTCTCACTACAAGAAAGACATTAAGTTGTTGGAATGAGTGCAGAGAAGGGCACCCAACCTGGTCAAGGGTCTGGAGAACAAGTCTTATGAGGAGAGGCTGAGGGAATGTTTAGTTTGGAGCAGAAAAGGCTGAGAGGAGACCTTATTGCTTTCTACAGTTACCTGAAGGGAGGTTGTAGTGAGATGGTTGTTGGCCTCATCTCTCAAACAAGTAGTGATAGGACTACAGGAAGTAGATATAAGTTGCACCAGGGGAGGTTTAGACTAGATATCAGGAAGACTTTTTTACAGAAAGAGTAGTCAGGCTGCGCAGGGAGGTGGTAGAGGTATTAAAAAAAACATGTAGATGAGGTACTTCAGGACATGCTATAGTGGGTGGTGATTTTTTTTTCTTTCTGATCTGACGGTTGGACATGGTGATCTTAGAGATCTTTTCCAACTGTGACAGTTCTGTAATTCTGTGATTTTTGCCTTAAAATGTTTGCTGATTGCATGTTCACAACTTTACAGTTCACATTTTCCATATTGGCTCTTGCAGGGACATGACAGAGGTGGTTCATATTAAAGACCGAAAAGAAGTAATCCATGAAATGAAGTTTTCACCAGATGGCTCTTACCTTGCTGTGGGTTCTAACGATGGCCCAGTGGATATCTATGCAGTTGCTCAGAGATACAAAAAGATAGGAGAATGCAACAAATCTGCTAGTTTTATAACTCACATTGACTGGTCTGTGGATAGTAAGTTCTTGCAAACAAATGATGGTGCAGGAGAGAGACTGTTCTACAAGATGCCATGTAAGTTTACAAGTGGCTTATGTTATGGACAAGTAAAAATCTTCAGTGGTGATGTGAAGAGAACACCAAAAATAATATGTGAGCATTACATCTGCCAGCAGAGTTCCTTGGCTCAAACTTACATGAATACCTAACATTTTTTAAACTTTTATATGGTTTTAGCACACTTATGTGCAGCTGCATTAGAACTTGTAAGATCTGTGAAGGCGTCAAATACCACAAGTACGGGATTATACTATTTTAAAATAAAATTATGAATATTTATAATTTATTGAGGTTAAAAGACTAATCCCATGAACAATACACAGATAAATGTGATGAAAAGCAATAGAGTTTACTGAAAAACAAATGATTAAACAGATTATTCACTTGCATCTTTTCAGCTGGGAAGCATCTATCTAGCAAAGATGATATAAAAGGAATTCACTGGGCCTCATGGACCTGTGTGATAGGATCTGAAGTGAATGGAATTTGGCCAAAATATACTAACATTACAGATGTCAACTCTGTGGATGGAAACTACAACAGTTCAGTGCTAGTGACTGGAGATGATTTTGGGTTGGTTAAATTATTCAGATTTCCATGTCTAAAGAAAGGTAAGATAATATTTTGTATTTCTGAAAAATGCAGTATTTACTTTGATACCATATCAGTATATCTTCTACCGGTGGCTTTTGATTCTTGTGTATAATTCAGATTAGTGTGTGCACAATTCATATTAGTATTAATGGACATAAGGATGAGACTTTAATCCTCTGTATCTGGCAGTTTCCTGCAAATGTATATGTACTTGGTTTTAGAACTGTCGAGAATGTATAGTCCAATGTGCTTATTCTGATATTACATTTTCAAATACTAATTCAGCAAGATTTTACATCATATAAAAAATTATCAGCACCAAATGCAGTAGTGTAATTTATGCAAATTTGTGCCAGTAACAATTGCAGAAAAATCAGTATTGTTTCACTGCTAGCATGTGTCAGTGTAGCTCTGTGTGAGCTATTTGCTTCATATCTATCTTTTATCACAGATTGTTTCCTCAGTTTTTGCACTGTACTGTGCATAAGGCCAACAAAGCCTAAATACAACGTTTTGGCTTTTGGTGATATTCAGTGTTTAATTTGATATCATATAATTGCTGATAGTGACTTCTGAATTTCTGCATCTGTTATGATAAACAGTTCATGTACGTAATTCACACCAGCAGTAATGGCCATAAAGGTGAAAACTGAACCCTGTGTGTATCTGGCACTTCCTGCCAAGATTTAAATGCTTTTTGGAGAATGAAAGCAAATCTTGTTCATACTATTTCACGCTGTTTCTTTTTAGTTACTATTAGTATCAGGATATAAAGAGGCATTTATTTCCTTTTGTCATTTTTCATAAGTGTGCTTAGACTGTGTTTCCAATAAAAGCCTAACTTTATTAATTACAGTGTTAATTTTCTTTTCTTATTACACACTATTCTATTGTTGGTTTTTAGGAGCTAAATTTAGAAGATATGTTGGCCACTCAGCACATGTAACCAATGTCCGTTGGTCCCATGATTTTCAGTGGGTTTTAAGTACAGGAGGTGCTGATCACTCTGTTTTTCAGTGGCGTTTTATTCCAGAAGGGATAACAAATGGTATGCATGAAACATCTCCACAAGGTAAAAATAATCTCTTCTTTAATTACTTACTAAAAAAATTGACAGAGAATGCAATACTGTTGGAAAAGCTTTTATTGAATTAACATAAATTAGTTTTATTATGATTCTGTGGAATTACGTACACTTGGTTGCTTTTCATGAACAACCATTTGTTTCAGGCAAGGTACGCTAAAGCCTCTACTGCAATTTATGTTTAACAATACATGAAAAGTATTTTTCAAAGTGTGCGGAAAAAGAAAGATTAGATTTCCAAAATCAGCCATGCAACTTGCATTCAGAAGTTTGACTACACATGTTGAATTCTTTCACTTTCTTTACAGTGCAAATGCACATATATGTGTGATAGTTGTACTGTAGAATTTTTTCCTTTTTATATCCATGGTAGTTGGATTATTCTATGAAAGTCATACGAACAACAGCTGAAAATGGGATGCCATTCAGTGAAAGGGCAGATATTCCACAGCTGCACAGTTTGGTGAAATGTCAATGTTAAAGCAAATCTTTTTAAAAACAGTGACCACCCTGAAAGTTTTTACTCAACATCTCTATGTTTTCACTCCAAAACTTGTTAAGAAAATAGTATTCTCTTAGATGATGGAAATGTAGTGGTAACTAAGCTGTTATCTTTCCCTCTGCCACCTTTCTGCCCCAGGCATTGAAACAGGGGAAGCAAAAACAAAAGCTGACACATTCAGTCAGCCCACATGATTTTTACAAGCTGCTTAAGCTTCCAAAATTTTTATATACTGTTTTGCACATAGTCTATATTATATGAAACTCTCTCATGCTATTTTCTTGTGATTAGATGTGTTATATGCTGATTTTATTTTTTTCTTTTTAATGTAGAGGGTGGTGTTGATTCCTACAGTGAAGAATCTGATTCAGATTTATCTGATGTGCCAGAGTTAGATTCTGACATTGAGCAGGAAGCTCAAATCAACTATGATCGCCAGGTGAGTAGACATTAACACACTGTACCAATTACCTGACCATCCATCATGAGTAAAGATAAGCAAAAGAAACTTGCAGCTAATTCATCAAATTACTCTACGAAGATTATTTTGACAGTTTTTGGCTGATTACACAACCAATATACTGCAAATTCAAAGCAGAATACTCTTAATGATTATGAAACCTGTATAATGCATTTATTTGTGACAGATGGTTTTTAATTGCCAAGGACAACAATGTTCAAGAATTAAAATTGCCCTTACGATTTTAACTACTAAAATTTTAATGACTAATAATCACTTGATACACCTACTTTTTTTCCTGTTTTCAGTCCAACTATGTTCCAGGATAAATTAAGATATATTCCTTCCATGCAAAAACAAATCAAATAAGTATTCTGTACTGCATTGATTCTTTTCTGACATAGTAGTATGGCATTCCATGCTATCCTGATCTTTCAGTGGTGATATCTGCTTCACTATCATGGGCTTGCCTGGTGATCAGGATTGTTGCCCAAAGTTGTGTACCGTCATCAAACTTGTGCTCATGTCACTCAGGCACTGTGGGACTGCAGTCCCCTCTCTGAGGGCACTCTCTTGGCTGGCCTTAACCATGCTTAGCTCTTGGCTCCTCTTCTTTCACAAAGCAATTTTGACTTGCTGCTCCTTGATGTGAGATTTCACTCGACCTGCATCATAACGATTTGCACCCACACTACTATATTAGAAAACCTTATTCAAGAGAGAAAGTCACATCAAGTTTAGCAAATGTGATAAATGACTGAGGCTCTCGTAGTAGCAAATGAGACTTAGTTTTATTCCAGCGAATAAAGGCAAGCAAACCGCTGGGTGCTTGGGGAGTCCCCACTCCACTCACACGCACACTGCCAAGTTTAATCATTTGGCTTATATTTCATACTTTAATACATGTTCATAACTGTTCTAATACATATTCACAACTATTCTAGGAATAGGCTGGGTTTAGTACTAGGTTTATTAGTACTTGGAAGAGGGTGTCTTCAAAGGCGCATGCCTGTTTCACCTCTGAGGGTCTTTTTGACTCCCGTCTGGTGGTCGTTGGACAAAGTAAAGTAGTCTTCCTCAGCTTGCCCTCTGGCTACCTCTCAATTCTGCACATGCGCTCTTCCGCCCTTTTTCAACACTATGTAGTCAGCAGGAAAATCAGCTGAAACTAACACAACAGGATATACATTGTAGCCTTTCACAGGGTACAAGAACTGTGTATGTCTTTGTTTCTTGTTTTCCTAAGCCTTGTGGTTATACAAGGAAAGGTTAAATCTCATTTTCCTGACTGAACATTGTGCCATATTGACATGAATCTGTGTTTGCATGTTTCACAGCAAATGCCATGGTAAAAGATAGTGTTGCTTGTTTTGTGATTACACCTTCCTGCAGGACTTGATTTAGTGTATGAGATACTTAGTTCTTACTAAACAAGAAACTATTCAGTCTTTTTCATTCATAAGGCCATACCACCTTTATTGCACATTGCTTCAACATGTCTCTGAAGACAGAATTATTGTCCTTGTGGTTCCTTCCATTCCATTCCATTCATGATACTGAGTGCTTTGCAAACACTGATCTTTATAACATTCTGTGGTGTTCAAGGCTGATCAATCGTCCTTGTTCTGAAGGAAGGTAAACATTAACATCAAATTCTTCCGTCTGTCTACTGACTTTCACTCCTATTTAAAATCACCTAGAACCTGATTTTCAGAAGCTGTTGTCAGTGTGGATGGAATCTTACTTGTCACCTTGTCCCGTTACTTTTACAATGGTAAAAGGTTAGAAGCCTGGTTTGAGTTGGTTTGAGTGATTTAATGGTTGTCATGCTCTCTAGAATATGGGTCACCTCTAATGTTCTATGTTTTAGCCAAGGACTGTTCTTTGTCTTTTCTCCTCGCTCTCTAGATTCTGTAATAAATTACGTAGACCTTTCTGACTGTGGCTTATTTTACCTCTTTATTACAGAGATCAGCTTTTTTTGCGAATAAACAGAGGGTTTGTCAGACTTTCTCCCTCCCCCCTCATTTACTCCAAGTCTCACTGGAGTGCTTGTCCCATCCTCCTCCTTCTCTCCTCCTTTTCCTGATTTTCCATCTGTAATCAAATCAACAGCATCCTCCTCCACACTGTCTATGTGACAAAAAGGACATCTGAGTTTAAAAGTAAAAGTGAAAAAATAGTTGTAGACAGCAGGTTAATGCATGAAAAAGCTAGAAGCAACTTTAAATAGAATCTCATACAGGAAGTGTGAGACAACTTTGAGATGCAGTCTACATTTTATTAAATTAAAAGATTTACAAAAGCACATGGAAACAAAAACAATAATCTTATTTTGAGAAATGAGTTTATTTTCTGTTTGCTTTCTTTCTTTTTCAATTTAATGGGTAAAGCAGGATAGATGATTCTAGATTTTGAGATGCATTAGAAAATGATGATCCCATACTCTATTCTACTGGTAGCATTCACAGATGAGCAAGAATAAATGGATGAGAACACTCAGAATAAATTACATTATGTAAAAGTGACAGACACAGTATGTTAAGACTTTGCCTACCATTTCAAAAAGTCAGGTTGTTATATGAACACCTTTCTTGTAAAAATCTAGTATTCTATCTTTTTAGTCAGGTAGGTATCTGTGGGATATTGTCATTTCATTGTCAATTTTTTCATAAAATCCAGGGTTAGGGCACAGAGAACAGTCAATAAAGCTGTATTTCAAGATTACGATGGACTTTGTTCAGTGCCAGCTCTGAAGACGCTTCAAAAGTCTTTTGCAGCTCCACTGAGTTTCAACATTTCTGAAATATTTAAACGTATAGTATTTTGTGTCTTTAGTGTATTTGTAGAACTGCAATTCAGCTTTGTGATTCTGGACACACTGGCAAATCAATTACATGCTATTGGTTACTGTATATTTCATCATAATTCTGAGATAGAATTAATTCATTATGTTCAGCTTTGCCTATGTACACTGAAGCACCTACAAATTTAAAAGATACTTAGGGATTTCCAGTCAATATTTAAGTTCCTTTTCACTAAGTGTCTGGAGTCTTCTAGAAAAAATACACTCTGTGAAAAAATACACTGTTGATGCTACTGCAGTCTAAGGATCTGGGGCACTCGCATGTCAGGGAACTTCATTGTCTGGAAAACATTTATTATTATCTGAAGTTCTGTAGGGAGCAACAGAGACTTCTGTGTTGTAACTACTGAACATCCCATTAACATGTATCAAATGTAACATTTAAAAGAAAGTCACTTTGTATTCATATATACAAATATTTAGAAAACTGGAGATGTGCAATTAACTTTAACAATTATTCCTCAGGTTTACAAAGAAGACCTACCTCAGCTGAAACAGCAAAGTAAAGAGAAAAACCATTCTGTGCCCTTCCTTAAAAGAGAGCGAGCACCTGAGGACAGTTTAAAGTTGCAGTTTATACATGGGTACAGTGATATTAGATAATACTTTTTTTTCTGATTGTTAAAGTATCCTAGCAAAGCTGCTGACTTTGTCAGAGCATTTAGCAAAGTTCTGTTCAGTGTTTTTCCACAATTAATTTGTTTGTCGTTATTACTGTGGGTAATTTTTGAAATTTTTTTTAGGTTGTATTTGTTAAGGAACAGGAGAAGGTTATAATACTGTAGCTGTATAATAAATATTATATCAGTGTTGCATTATATAAAACTACATTATAAAACTACATTTAATACAGATTATGATTCTTGGAGGAAAGATTTTCTTTTTAAGCTGACTGTGATAGCTTTATTTTCTTAAAATGCCTGATAGAGTTCTCCTTGAATCCACTTTCCTGTAAAACTTAACTGCATACAATTTTATGTATATTTAGGATTTAGGTGCAAAGTAAACTATAAGACAATTCTTGAATGCCTGCTATTGGTAGGTATAGTCTTTCCCTCCCAGTGTGCTGTGATTTTTTTGTTTTTTTTTTCCTTAGCTAAAGTTGATGTGGCAGCTCTACTCTTTTCAAGCACGAATAATTTGTACAAGTTGTTACACGAAGTACCAGAATGGTTTTGAAACAGAATATAACCATTTTTTGTACTAATTTCAGTTATAGAGGCTATGACTGTCGAAATAATTTGTTCTACACACAAACTGGAGAGGTGGTGTATCACATTGCTGCTGTAGCTGTTGTTTATAACAGGCAACAACACACTCAACGACTGTATCTTGGTCATGATGATGACATCCTCAGCCTAAGCATTCACCCAGTGAAAGACTATGTTGCAACTGGACAGGTGGGTATTTAGAAGAGATGATCTTAACAAAACATGGAAATAAATTCCCTTGACAATATACAGTTTGGAAAAATATGGTTCTCTTTGTCATGCAGTATACTTTTTCCCCCTAAATATATGTAAGGTGTGTATTGTTTCCTATATCTCTGCCAAACTCCTGGGGAGTGCTGGACTGGACACTATTGAGGTGATTGTTAAATCATTTCTATATAACAAAGAATCTGTCAGTCTTGCAAAAAGTCTTACATTCACTTTGAACCTTAGCTTTCATCTACAAAATGCAGGAGCTGTATTTTATCTACATCCCAGGAGACTTTGGGGTTTCAAAAATCTCAGTGGTCTTTTTTTTGCTGCAGTGGCATTCAAAAGCCTTACTCAGATAAAGGATATTTTATTTTGAGCATTCTACTGCTATCTGGTACAGAATATGATATATTCAGCATATGCATATATATTCAAACATAATGATAAAACATATCATGCATATTATACTGTTTTGGAGACTACTGATATTTCTCTAAAAGATCAAATCTTGAAAAATATAAAATAGGACAAGTGGAAAAGTAGTTACCTCTGCAGTGTTTTGAAGAGATGATAGTGCTAATTACCAAAACTATGGGTGTGCTTTGTGTGCTTTTTTCTGCTTCTGTGAGCAGATATTCCAATTAACCCTCTGGTTTAGGTTGGTAGAGATGCTGCTATCCATGTTTGGGACACACAGACACTGAAGTGTTTATCATTGCTCAAAGGCCAGCATCAAAGAGGAGTGTGTGCACTGGATTTTTCAGGTAAGCCATGACCTACCTTTATCTAAATGACTAATTAAAAAGCAGTCCTTATGCCGAAATCTTAATTTGAATAGCTAGCTGATTTTACAACCAACACATAGTTTTCTTAAAAGTCTTCGGACAGCTTTGATAACACTGTAGTGAAGTCAGTTATGGGCCTATTGTCAACCAGCCAGTAACTGACTTTTGTGATGTCTAATGCATAACACTAAGTGCATGGCTGGGACTCTGGTCTACACAGTGGTATAATATTTTAAAAGCAGGCATTATGGTGATTTTAAGTGTATAAATGAGATGGAAATGTGATTCTTCAAATGATTCTTTAAATTTGCTCACAATTCCCACATTGTGCAGTGAGTTTACAGAAGTTAGTGACAAACAGCTGTCTGCTGTTTCTCTTACTTGACTTTCTGAGGTGGGTGACCTAAATTGTCTCAGTTTTTAAAGGGTAATTCTCGTATTCAGCATCAGAAAACATTATCCAAATGGCAGTGACTGACTTTTGCATCTTTATAAAGGGTCTTAAAAATTCATTCTCTTTTTCTATTTACAAAAAAAAATATCTGAACTATCCATTCCTTGATCTGATTTTTTCAACAAAACTTTATTTTCATATTCTCTCCTCCAGAAATACGGTAACAATTCATTAGAACATTGATCACATTTATGAGACAGGATTATATGGAAGAAGTTTTACTTCCACAAAGATAAGTCTGTGGAACTGAGCCATATTCCTTTATCAGAAGAGGAGTTTTGGTATTTATCTAAGAGCTGGAATTCAAACTTGCTGGTCCATTGTGACATGTAACCTGGCTCTGAAAGCAGATATGTTACCGGAAGAAGGGAAAATGGATAAGGATGATTTCATTGACATAGCATGAATAGATGTTAAAAAACCCTCTATTTAAGATTCCTAGTGGAACAGGTATTCATATATTTAGGAAATAACTTTGTGGTTTACATTTTTAACAAAAAAATAGATTCCTCTACAGTAGTACAGAATCCATCTACTTCTATAAACTATTAAAATTTTATTTTAATAATTCTTATTAAAGAATAAGCTATCCACATATTCTGTGGACATAAATCTACACAAAAATAGTAAAGCTCTTTTAAAAAGTAGTGACCACTGGCATCACCTCAGGACTCGGTCCTGAGCATGCTGATACTGCATTCCTAACTGCTAAGGTACTTGGCATAGAGAGGAGCAGATAGTAGTGCAGATATATACCTCATTACGGGTTAAAAGTACTGCTTTGTTCTTATGTAGGGGGAGTTTTATTGTGTTAGTAATAGCGATTTCTAAATTAGGTTCAGGTAACACTAGTTGAAGCTTAAAGAAGGAAACCCGAAACTCCCAACCTTTTTTGACCTGACGGCTGACTCTGGCCCTTCTGCACTCTAAAACATCTGCTATTGGCCACTACTGCAAACAGTGTAGAGAGCTGGGGCACTTTAGTAGGACCTTTCTGAGATTGTTACAATTTGAAGATAATAATTTAATTCATGCCATGTTTGGTTGTGCCCTCTGGTGGCTAATTTAACATCTATGATTTTGAATAGTAATTGGAGTGTATATACCATATTATTAGTACATAAAGTTTCCTGTTTCAAATTAATACAATTCCTCTTAAATAATTAACCCCAAAAATAAAGTTACACCATAAAATAATTATTGTCATCAAAATGCACAAATATACCTCTTTCTTAAGTAATATGTTACCATAATGTGTACTTTCATATCATCAGTGTTCATGGCATTTTATCTCACTAAAACTATTGTGGAAAGGTTCTTACTGTCTCCTTTGCTTTCTTTTCTTAATAACTTTTTTTGTCTCTCTATCTTTTTTTTTTCTTTATAACAAACTAAGTGTTGTTTTCTGTCCTGTTTGACAACTTCCTTCCTTCCTGTCTACTTACCTTCCATCTAAGCCTGTTTCATTCAACTGTGAACTATTTTCCTATTTTTGTATTTCCCCTTCTTCTTGACTTGCTCCTCACAGAACTCACAAGCCCAGTCTGGATGTGAGGACTTGATCCTCCTTATGAACTTCGTATTAGTTTTATTGGAGTAATTTATACCAGTGGAACTTGTGCTGTTCTTGAAGCCACATTTGCTGAAGCACAGTCCTTAATATATGTTAACTTCCACAAAAGTAACATTCTCAAATCATTGCTTTTGTTCACTCTTTTGGCCATCTCCCCAGTTTTCTACTTTGTCCATCTGTAAATTTTCTTCCATAAAAAAAGCATCTCCTGTGACAACCTGTAGAGTTCAATTGTCTCATCATATGCTTCAAAAGTTACGGTTTAGGCTTTTAGTTTTTGAAAAATTTTATAACAGTAGTTTGTCTCTACAAGTTTATTAACAGTAGTCTTGTTTATTGTTATTTTATACATGGCGCAGGGATGCCCAGGTACTCCTGAATTATGTATGATCCTCTTTTCCTGCTGTTCTTTCTCTCGTTATTAGTACTACTATGCTTCTATCAGTACTACTACTTCATGCAGTAGAGGAGATGACAGCCAGTGGTTAATTTTAGCCTCATAATTTTCTATCATATCTATACTTTCATTATATTGTCTATTAAGATTACCCATTTCATTATACACTAGTAATTGTTGTCACCATTTCAAGGAAAAGAATATGCATCATCTAATCAGCAATATTTCAAATAAAATGTAATATGATTTAGAGTACTTGGACTTCATGAAAAGTTTCCGACCTACTTTCCTTGTAGGAAACACACAGAAATGTTTTGTTTTTGCCTTGGGGAAAATTTAATTTTTTTTCCTTGTCAAACCATTGATCTAAGTCGGATATACAGACTTCATAGAACAAAGTTAAAAGAATGCCTTTTCTAGAAAAGAATAGCTTGTCTTGTAATCATTCAGTTAAAAATTAAACAGAAAAATCTTGTGAACTCTATCACAACCTGTTCTGTCTCTGATAAGGGTCATGATATATTTAAAGTCACATTAATTAAGAAGAGGAAGGATGGGTCATGGATTAATAGAGTGTTCTGTGAAAGCTGTGGATTCCAGTTTGATGTGTCATCACTCAATAGGTATTCATTTTGGTGCTAAGTATTGCACTACAAATCTTCCAGCAGGTATAGACTTCGTCAACTTAAGAAGCTGGGTAGGGTGATTGTCTTTCTCAGTTCATTTGCGTAATTCTGTGTGTACTCTGTTTTAGGAACTGAAGGCCATCAGTGTATCTGAACCCTATTCTCTCAGAGTATCCATTCTTTTTTTCACTTCATTTATAATACATAACTTGAAATGCAGTTTACAATGTATTTGTTATGTTCATTGCCTGTTACATTTTCAGCTAAAGCCTTAGCACTTTTAACATTAAATGTTGCTTCTGTACAGCTGATGGGAAATGTTTGGCATCTGTTGGGCTAGATGATAATCATGCCATTGTGTTCTGGGATTGGAAAAAAGGAGAAAAGCTAGCAACAACCAGGTAAGAATGCATCTCGGTAAAAATGTCTCTTGTGGATACATTTTCCTGAGTAGTGTCATCCACATGAATTACTTTGTTTACAGGAACAAACAGAACACCTTGCTGAAAACAGAATAGTGTTTCAGAGCAATATATCCAGATAAAAAACCTTGAAATCTACAGTTAGCATTTGGAAATCCTGTGGACTATTTCTGTCAAGAGTTCCATAGCCTTTTTGTTAGGACAGCTATATTGATATTAAAGTTTATTAAATGAGTTTCAGCTGAAGTTAATGTTTACTCCCAATTTTATGCCCTGATTCAGGGCAGAAGTCATTAGGGATGCCATATTGTCCTTTACATATTATATTACATGTTGGGTTCCATCAGTGTACATAACCATATCACATTTCTAGAAAGAAAAAAGTGTTCCCTCTAATATAAATAGGTTTTTCAAGGTCTACTGATCTTGCCCTCCTTCTGAGTCAGCTTTTCTTTTTTTTTTTTCTCTTTGCATTAACCATCTGAAAGTTTAGCTAATAAATCGACAGTGAAGAAGCTTTCGCAATCGCGTGAGGGCACCAATGTTGGGAAGAGGGTTGGATTACACTTCATGTATTTGCTTTGTTTTGTTCTAAAATATTGAATTGCAACATTTTCTTTATTCAAACTAGTTGTGTATGTTAGAAGAACCAAACTGTTTGAAAACCTGGTTTCTATCTTACCCTGGGAAAATCAAATATGCCTCTAAGGTCATAACACCAGAGTTGTGTAGAATTTATGTAAGCATGGACATATATACCAGAAAGGCAAGGATTAATTTTATATGCTGACTGCAACCATCTAACACCTAGCACTGGTCAGTAGAAATTATTAGTATAACTTAAAAAAAGAGCCTGGAAAAGATAATTTACTTTTATTATTATGTGGTGACATGTTCCAGAACAACCAAGATTTTCTCATGGCAGCACTATAACATTACTGAAGAAATAAATGTTTTGATCCAATTATGAGTGTACCATAATCTATATTAGCTGTATATTTTTATCTCAGACATCCAGTTTATTAGGCAGCAAGATTTTAAATCCTGGTTTGAATTTGTGATGTAGAGCTTGCTTAACAACAGTGTTGCCTGTACTGTAAAACGTGACATTGTCATCTGCTTTCCGGTCCTAGTTTAACTGTCTCCAGACCAATTGTGCTTCAAACTCACAAGTGAAGAAACACCTTATCTATTCCCATGTCCCTGTGCTTCTAAGCTTTTAAAAACAAGCGATTGATGGGCTGTCAGGCTACTTGTCTCCTGTTGCTCACAGGAGACATATAAGATTAAGTACTTAGGTTCTTGTAAGTGTACTGTGTACCAAATATATCTATTATTATTGCTAATCTATTATTTTGAAAATATACATGGTTATCACAGAGAGTAGAAAAAATAATTTATCTTCTAAAGAGTTCTAATTATTATTTATGTTTTAGCAGTGCCTAAAGACAGTTACACTACTCCAGTAAGCACAGCAGGACATAGAAAGAGAGGGACAAAAACCAGGACAGGACAGATTACATCTAAATTTTAGACATGACTCTCACGTGGCCTTAGCAGACAGGAAGTCTTACAATCTCCTTAAAATCATGTAGACCCACAAGAAGAATTCATCTGAAGGACTTAACCTGAAAAATGAAGTGTAAACTCTATGTACAATCATTTATTATTTTTATTCTGCAGTTACTTTAGATTTATTTTTTATGAACGTTCCTTTTGGTTAATCTTCTTGAGATGATTTGTTTAAACATGACTTCTCAGTTTTCATCCTTGTCACAATGTTCAGAATATACTCATTTGTTTTCATTGTTTGTTTCTTTAGCTTGGCTCTACAATTTTCTGCTTAGCTTCATTAAAATCCTTACTGAGTACATGTACACTGTTAGAATTGAAATGCATCAGAGAATTTTTCAGCAGCTTCTTGTGCCTCATATGCTGATGCAGTGTTGGTCCTGTTTGATCCCTGTGGTTTGCAGTACTGCAATCCCTAAGGGAGATTAGGGGGCATTGTCGATTTGATTTACAATTTACATCAGTGAATGTCACTCTTCTCCTTTCTTCATTCTCTAAGAGCAAATACCCTGTCCCAGTTCCTTGGAACATAAGGACACAAAGAAAAGCAGGGAGGAAGCGTAGGCGGTGCAGTCCAGATCTCCTGTGTCAGCACTATAGATCCTGTCACACAGGCAGACGTACTGTTGTCATTTTACAGGGACACCCACACTGGGATGCAGTTAGTTTGATTCTGGACTCAGGGCCAGAATTTGCCTTTGTGATAGATGCTTCCAGAAGAAGCAGTGTAACCAGCCTGAGCTGACAGGCTGGGCATTATTATAGCAAAGCAGAGGAATAGGAGAAGGAGGAATTGCAAGAAGATGTACTGCAGGTATCAAAGGTGTTAAGAGCTAGTATTTGTCTAGTCTGACTCAATGAAAGAAAATACCAAAACCAAGAGGGTTACCAGACCCATGTGATTTTCCAGATCTACTACACCTCTCAGACAAAAGTGACATTATCGTAGTACAAAATCTAAGCATTCATTTTGAAAGCTAAGGTTTTTTGCTTTTGGTATTTTATAAAACTGAAATGGAAATAATGTCTGAAATAGAAATAATGTAAAACTTAAACTTACAAACTTGTATAAATACGTACTGCAAAAAGAATAACTTTAATTACTGAAAACTAAATCTGAAGGTGTATATGCTGTTGAACGAACTGTTTCCCGAATTATAATTTTATAATTTGTTACTTTATTTTTCCCCTTAAAGCACAGAAGGTTAGAGACATCCTTTTTTTTTCTTGACAGAAGTTTTAAAATATGTATTGAGTTCTTATCTAGTTAAATATCTATGTTGTCTTCATACCTTCTCTCTAACTGCTTTGACCTTTGTTGCCTGCTTCTTCATTATGATTTAACTGAGCTGAAATTCAGTGGGAGACAATTTTTATTCACATTTCTGTAGCCTATGTGGGGTATGCTCAAATATATTCTGCCAGCTCTGTGGTTCAGATTTCCAAGGCTAAACTTTTGCAAATTAGAATCACAGCTCTGCTTTTTGTTAGACAGGGTAATAATGATAGTGGAGATAATGTAGATACAGCCTCTGTGACTCCTCTGCCAATCCTTATAGTCTTGTAGACACAAACTCTTGTATTGACACCAAGACTATGACGGTCATGGTGACTAGATTCTCATTGTTGAAGAATAGTTTGGTTAATCCAATATGATGAAATTACATTTAGTTGGCAATGTTACATCATCTTTTACTGTGTTTTTAATTTTTTATTTTATTGTAGGGGCCATAAAGATAAAATATTTGTAGTGAAGTGTAATCCACATCATGTAGACAAACTTGTCACCGTTGGGATGAAGCACATCAAATTTTGGCAGCAAACAGGTACTGTATTGAACAATATTTTATATTACTTTATTAAGAATGTGTATATTTTTAGTGCAGGAACACCATATTCTCAGTTTAATATTTTGGTAAATAGAATGTTGCTTTACAAATAAAATACATTCTTATAGGGGTGAAAGCCTACCTCTGAATCAGCAAAAATTACACTACTCCTTTCTCTTGGAATGTCCTTTCCAGCTGATTGTTTTTCACCTTGTCGTCATAATGAGCTTTTCTCCTGACCAAGCATCCTTGGCTCTCAGAAAACACGCAGTCCTGTGACTTTCGTCTATAAGTATGTTCTGCTTTCTGAACTGAAGTAAGGCTGTGGCAGTTTGGTTCTCTGACAAACATAAGAGGAACAAAGGAGCGAATTCTTCCATTTATTCTGCAAAACTGCTGTCAAATTGACAGGTTGCAAATGGACAGCTACACCACACCTGTAGTATCTCATGTGTAGTTGTGGTTACCCCTAAAGAAAAAACACTTAGCAGGCTGTTCTGTGCAAAAAATGTTCTGCCAATCATTGTATTAGTACTCATGCAATTCCTCACAATTGCTTGGAAATTATCTGAAAAACAGCCTGTACTTCTCCACAACTGTCTTTATTGACTTTTTTTTAATTGTGTTTTTCCCTGGTGCACTATATTTTCAGTACTTCTGTTTCCTACCATGTCTTAGGCAATCACAAGAAATGATGGGGTCAAGGTATTTGTCCTTTGCAGCACCATGGCTATGAACTGAAATATAAATACTTACCTTGGTTTATATTGCAGGTGGAGGCTTTACATCAAAACGAGGAACATTTGGAACTACTGGAAAATTGGAAACTATGATGAGTGTTTCATATGGTCGAATAGAAGATCTAGTTTTTTCTGGTGCTGCTACTGGAGACATTTATATCTGGAAGGTTACTGTGTTGCTTAAGACAGTGAAAGCCCATGATGGACCTGTATTTGCCATGCATGCACTGGATAAGGTATTTATTTTCTTATGTGATCTCTTCATCTTTATTATTTTTGTTGCAGTACTGGACTCTGGCAGTGTGTAACTAACATATCTCCCAACAAAGTTGCTCACGTTTTGTAAGTAAGTATGTAAGCCAAATATTGTTCATTGCACTAACATTGAAGGTACTTTAATAAACAAAACCATAACTGAAAAAAAGTTGTATTGGATGAATCTGAATGAGATTAAAATTGGAAAACCAATCTTTATGACTTATTTAGTAGGTGTATATTTATAAGCATCAGACTACATGTGCTCGTTATATGACTGATAGCTTTCTGACCTCTAAATGTGCAGAATTTATTTCTCGCTGCACTCATGTGTGTCATTTTTATATTTGTTAACCACTGGAGAGTAGCAGATAATATGCATTTCCTCCTCAACCTGATCCCAAAATATTTTTGCAATATGAAATTCCAAAATTTATATGAAACATGATATTTTTAATAAATATTATGGCTGTGTCTTAAGCAAGCAAGACTTGAAATATCCAAAGATTTTGTTTTTCTGAGTTATTTATTCCAGATATGAAAAATATTTTTCTTCAGTTGTGTCAATAAATCTTTAAAGGAAACTGTGGCAAAATATATTATTGAGATCACATTAAGGTGGTTGGGGCAAAGTTCAGCCACTTGAAATCCACTGGCAATTTGAAGATACTGATAACGGAATATCCTTTTTGAGATTATAGTTTCAACTTTAAAAGTATAGTGTGAGAAGAATATTAGGTATTAACTTTTTTCTCTATCAAGGTCAGTCCCTGTGGCTCAACCCTTTCAGGCTCTATTTGATTGTTCCTAGGTTTTCCATAAGTTTTTCCATTTGATGTTGGGACTCTACCATCCTCACTTACTTTTTTGTTAGTTAGTTAGGGATGCTGTGTTTTGCATTCAGTTGACACACATAAAGAGAATCTACCAAGGCAATTAATCAAAGAATTGGTCCCTATACATTATTAGAACACAGTTTGATGCATCTGTCAATTCAAGTCCACTGAATCTGGAATAACTTGAGAGGGTGTTACTGCCAGCTGCTGCCTCTTCTAAAGATGAAGCACATATTTTTCTACAGCTTATTTCCACATGCAGAAAAATGTTATGGTTAAGGATTACTATTTACAATAGTATGCACTCTACATGTTTGTAAGTCTTTATAATCTTCAAAAAGCAGCCCTCTAAATCTTCTTCCCTTATGGTTTTTTCCTCATAGACTCCACTGTTTTTCATTGGTGTCAATAATAAAATGCAGGGGATAATTTATACTGCCTTTGGATGTGCCTTTATAAATATTAATATCTGTGTGCTGACATTTGTATGTTTTCATACTGCCATTATACAGGGGTTTGTAACTGGTGGAAAAGATGGAATTGTGGCACTTTGGGATGATATGTTTGAAAGATGTCTGAAGACATATGCCATTAAAAGAGCAGCACTATCTGCTAGTTCTAAAGGTATTATTTTTCACTATGTTTTATTAAGGACTGGTAAAATGGCAGTAATTGGTGACAAATATCACCAGAACAAACACAAAGGAAACAGTAATGTACTAACTACTGTGTGCTGGAACATTCTGTTGTGATTGATTTATGTTGTATTTTGCTCAGTCCTTGGCATTTACACTTTGTTCTGCTATTTCATCTTCTATGACATTTACCTTTTTTTTTCACTGAAGAAATTGTTTTAAAATGAAATGTCACAAGACAGTAAGTCTGGCTTTTCCCATATCTGTTCTGGTTAGCAGCTAACTTTCTCAGCTGGCCAAAGTTCCTGTAGTAAGACCCCAGGTCCCTGTGAGTTGGAAAGATCTGTTTTAAATCCTATTTCCCCTGGCATCAGTGTGTAAGTCTGTGAAGTGATATTCACGGGTAATCGCTAAAGTCCTTGTTGGTGGAGCATCTGAAACCCTTATATACCCACTCCATTAAAGCAGTGAAATATCAATATTGATGTTGTTACAATATAGACTAGCACCACCTCCCCTCCTTTGAACCGTTAATTAAATCCATGGGTTATTTAGTAGTTTGATCAGGCAAGTGTATCTCATGTTTCATTATTTTAAACAAGTTTTAATTATCAGTGATGTAAGCTGTATAAATCATAGGTGATAAGAGGCTCCTTTTGATTTCACAATAAAAACTTAAAATTAATCTATGTATTCTTCAGGTTTACTTTTAGAAGACAATCCCTCCATTCGAGCCATCAGTCTAGGACATGGGCACATACTAGTGGGAACTAAAAATGGAGAGATACTTGAAATTGATAAAAGTGGTCCTATGACTCTACTTGTTCAGGTGCTGTATGAATCTTCCATGTCAAAATATTCCCTATAGAAATACAAGACATTATAAGATCTTCACAGTAATTTTCATTCTGTTTTCATGAATCCTTTTGGTCACCATTCCTTCTCTTGCTCGGGTAGATGTTGATGCTTTCTTATATAAAAGACCTTGAGATTCACTGTGGATTATAAAATTCTGAATTTAAAACAAACAATCCTTTAAGTTCAAAGGCTGATGAGACTTTTTCTGAATTTTTTAGGTATTTTAATTTAGGACCCAACATAAAAATTAATAGTAGAACTAACATATATTGTTTTATTTTGACAGTGTTCTTCCACTCATTTGCTTTTAATGAAATAATAGTGAATTCTGTAATTTGTGAAAAAATGTTTTAGAGTTATGACAGCTTTCTACAGTGATGTGCAGTTGTCATTGCACATATTTAAAAGCATAAAGAGGCCTCTTTTTGCAAAACTGTATTTTGCAAAGTTCTATTAAAATATTTTCATGTATATGTCCAACGACATATTTGGTTTTGCTTTGGTTTAGTGTCTTGAATAACCATAATGTCTATATGTAGAAATTTTTATATATTACTTATGAAGATATAATTTCCCAAGTTTTTCCTTTTTATTTTCTGAAACTGACTAGATTAACATTGGTTTTTAAAGAAAATAATGTTTCTTTGGTATTTTTCTTTCCATTCAGTCCTGATCATATAAAGAATCATAGAAGGTCAGGTTGAAAGGGACCTCAAGGATCATCTGATCCAGCCTTTCTAATGTTACTGTTTATACTGTATGTCTCAGAGCCCCATCAATCTGAGACTTAAAACTTTCCAAAGTGTGAGAATCCACCACTTCCCTGGGAGACCACTCCAATGTCTGACTGTCTTCATAGTGAAAAATTTTCCTCTTGTGTTCAATTGGAATCTCCCCAGCAGCAGCTTGTGCCCGTTGCTCTTCATCTTGTCCCTGTGACTCCTTGTAAATTGGGGGTCTCCATCTTTTTTGTAGCTGCCCTTTAAGTACTGGGACATTGTAATAAGGTCTCCCCTCGGCCTTTTCTTGTCAAGGCTGAACAGACTCAGTTTTCTCAGCCTCTCCCCATATGGCAGGTGCTCCAGAGCTCTGATCTTCTTCGTGGTTCTTCTCTGTACCCTCTCCAGCCTGTCTGCATCCTTTTTGTACAGCAAGGACCACAACTGGACACAGAACTCCAGGTGTGGTCTGACAAGCACTGAGTAGAGCGGGATGATGACTTCTTTGTCTCTGCTGGTGATGCCCTCATTGATGCAGCCCAGCATCCTGTTGGCTTTCTTTGCTGCTGCAGCACAGTTTGCTCATGTATGTTTAGCCTTTTGTTTGCCAAAAGCAACCTTTCAAATTTGTATCACCAGCATGGCAGCATTACTAAATGTGAAAGGTTGTGTTTTATAAATAATTTAACTTGTTCACTAATTTGGAATTGCAGTCTCATCCTAACACAGTTCCCTTCACGTGAACAGTAAGGTTGCCTGTATTAGGATTTCAGGATAAAGTTCTATTTGGGGCATAACTATTTCCTGTTCTTTGCAAGCCTGGAAGAACAGGAGTTACAGCTAGTAGTAGTGGAGGTAATGATGGAAGCATGTATTTTAGCTGTTTATCACAGGCAATTGACCAGACATTGAGGTTTCCTAGAAAGTGGAAAATTTTGGAGGGTGATGGTGAAAGCCTTATTGCCTGAGACTTGTAAAAGGAGGCAGGGCAAGTGCCTAGAACACATTACATAAACCCAAATGCACTATTTTATCTTCTATTAAATAATTTCCTTTAGGGACATATGGAGGGAGAAGTCTGGGGCTTGGCAGCTCACCCTCTCTTGCCTGTCTGTGCAACAGTGAGTGATGATAAAACACTGCGAATCTGGGAACTTTCATCCCAGCACCGCATGCTGGCAGTGAGGAAACTCAAAAAAGGTAATTCTCATTTGGCCATACACTGCAATAGTAGCAATACTACTCTGTAGCAGTTCCATCTCTGCTTTTTAGTGCATATCACAGGCACCAATTAGGTAGAGGACAAAGCCATTGAAAAATTGGAAGCACAGGAAGTAAATTTTCTTTGGCATGTGTCAAGTCAATGAGAAGGGTAGGAAGAAAAAGGATTGTAATGTGTTGTAATGAATAATAATAAAATTAACTTCAATCTATTGTCTTTTTGATTCCAAGGGGAATGAGTTGACCTCAGATTCTTTTTCCATCCTGCAAATATTTTAAGGCCAGCATATTTGTTGCTGACCTAAAGAAGTTTCCTTATAAATAGAAATGTAAACTTTTCTGCATGTTAAGCACAATCAGCCTTTTGAATGGCAATGTGAACTTTGTGTGTGATACCAACTTCTCTGAAAATAAACAGTTTTCCTGCCCTCTCCTCCGTATTAAAATAGACAAGATATGTTAAAATGCTGCATTCTCAAAATTATTTATTTCATTTCCTCATTCATATTCTTCAGGTAATTTGATGGTATAAATTCAGCATGCTTCATTTTCAGTGACCAATCCAGAGCACAGGAACTCTAACTGACTGAGGGAAAACTGAGTCAAATGTTTTTGAGAGGTGAACTCAGTGATCGATGAGGAAAGCTTTCTGAGACAGTATGTAGAGAAATAATGTTGAGGCAAAAAGTGGAGGAAGTGTAATGCATCTCTGTTTTCAATGTGCTCCACCTGAACATCTGAAAGAAACCGTTGCTCAGTCATAATGAGGAAGCTTTCCATAGTATATATATCCATACAGTATCCCTGAAAGATGTGTAGCTATACTGCCCAGTATGAGTCTTACAATTTTCCCTCTGGATTTTCTTTCTGCATGGTTTTGGGCGCGCTCGCGCTCTCTCTCTCTCGTGCTCTCTCTCTCTTTCCTCCCCGCCCCCCCATCATTGATGTGTTTAGAATGTAGTTGGAAGGTGGTATTTGCAACTAAACCCATTTTAAGACTGATCAGATCACCACTGCCAACTCAAGAACAGCTTATACAGAAGATACATCCCCATGCAGTAAAGCATTAATGATAGCCCTCCTATCAGATATTTAATAAATAAATTTATTTTAGAGGTATATGCTTAAGGTAAAAACCTTTCAGTTTCAGTTTACTGTTGTTTTTCTGAGCCTCAAGTTTGTAAACCTTAACACACTTTTTTCCATTTTCTTTTATAGGTGGACGATGCTGTGCCTTTTCTCCTGATGGGAAAGCCTTGGCTGTAGGGTTGAATGATGGAAGTTTTCTGGTGGTGAATGCTGACACTGTTGAAGATATGGTCTCTTTTCACCACAGAAAAGAAATGATCTCGGATATAAAGTTTTCACAAGGTATAAGCAGATGATAAAGTGAAAGGGCAGTGTTTGGAATTGGAATTAATTTTTTTTCTCTAGATATGATTGAATGTTCAGAAGGTCAACTAGCTTTATATATGCTCCATGCATCTAAAAAGTTACGGATTCTGTAGGGTGTGTGCAGGCTAGTATACTAGAGCCCACCCCTAACCTAATGCCTTTGGTTGCACTACAGTAATAAAAATCCGTAACAATAATTGTAACATGTGCACCTTTAATAACCTCTGTGTCTCTTCTTTACAGAATCTGGAAAGTATCTGGCTGTGGCTTCCCATGATAATTTTGTTGATATTTACAATGTACTTACCAGCAAAAGAGTTGGCATTTGTAAAGGTGCATCAAGCTATATCACACACATTGACTGGGACTCGAGAGGTAAAATGTTTGTCCAGAGACCCAGATTTAAAATGCATGTAAAACAAAATATCAGAAAACTGTTCTCATACCAGTTACTAAAAGAAACTCTAACTACTAATGCAAATGATCTTTCAGTATCAAGCACCATATGGGTTCAGTGCAATTACATTTGTTGGTGGAATTCATCCTCACTTATAGCGTATGTAGCAGGGTATATGGTACTTTTCTGACAACATATGACTAAAATGTCACTTATGAGCATAATACTGCTTTACTTTGCCCTGTTTTTTAAATAGTTTTCTAGCATATGTCAGATTTTTCTTTTCCATCTTTTATTTCCTTTCCTCTTTGCCATGCATTACATGGCAACCAAGGCAATGAAGAAAGCCTTATTGTCACAATTAATTAAGTCTAGCAGGACTGATAATGAGCTTTCATGGACATAATATGATTCTGTGTGGAGCCACCTGTGTGTCTGAGCCCTGCTTCCCCTGTGGTGCTAGTCCCAAAACGTGGTGCCTGCTGACAGACAGCAACAGGAGCTGACCTCCCTTTTGGGTCCGGATGCTGTTCTTGAGCACATGAGCCATGCTGCAACTTCACTGGCAGCCCTGATAATCTCATTACTGATAGGTGTAAACATAATAATAGCAATTTGTCTGATACTAACTGTATATCTGTAGTAGCCTGCTCTTGGATGTTTTACATCTTCAGATATCAAGTATAATAAAACTGAAAATTCATAATGGTGTTTATTGGAAGCTCTAACTGAATTTCTAGATGTAAAAGATTAAATGTGCTAAATTGTATAACCTGCCTTCTACAGCTCAGATAGGAAGGGTGTGATACTGCTGTAGTCCTACCTTGCACTTCCTGTCACTGATTCCAACAGACTGAATACACCTTTTGTAACAAAAGGCAAGGTGCTCACTCAAAGTGTAGCTGTGTTGGAACTGCAAAAGTTCATACCAGTGGATAGGCTGACCAGTATTTCTCAGTGGATGAGTGCATTCCCTGGCAATGTAGATATTGTAGAACTGTTTTTATAATAATAAATCACCACAGGATTTCTTACACTAATATAGTGGTTATGATTTGAAAGATTCAGAAAATGTCCCTATTTTTCTTATATAAAAATATTGCAAAACTGATTTTCAAAGCATTTTTTTGCTTCTTCATGTGCAAATACTTGCTAACATACTCCCAGTCGCATACAGGATCATCTTCTTAATATCAGAGTATTTGTATAGGCATGAAGGTAAACTTCATATCCAAGAACTATATCCTTGTTAGGCAGTCCAAAATAGACAGGAGTTAACAAATTTTTTAGCTTTTGGCAGAATGATCTTGCAAAATTGTTATTAAAATTAATAGCATAAACTTTTAAAATTTCTATCATGATTAAAACAAGCAAAATATTTCTTACAATAAGAAAGTGATCTACTGCAAGACAGTAATTTCTAAGGATATTTAAAATGTTACTTTTGCAGTGAATCGGGTGTATGGGATTCTTATGAGAGTAATTGTAAGCATCTGGTTTACTTTTACTATTGATAACTTTCTGAAGGATAATTCCTTAGCTTACCCCCAGAAATCTTTTTATTCAATCAAAAGAAAGTTTATAATAATGAATAATATTAATAACAAACTCTTATTTCATATCCAGGAAAGTTATTGCAAGTCAATTCTGGTGCCAAAGAACAACTATTTTTTGAAGCACCAAGGGGGAAAAGGCATATTATTAGAATTGCTGAGGTATGAATTATCCTTACTGGATTTTTTTTTTTACTGTGAAATTTATTTTTCTGAACAGTTAAAAATTAGAGTATTTTTTTGTTCAATAGTATACTTTTTTATTTGAAAATACTGTATTTAAAATTGATAGAATTGGAACTGTTTAGCCATTGTGATTGTAGTGTGTTTCCTGGCATTTGGAAAGCGTAGAACTTGCAAGTTTCTGTTTGTATCTCTGAATTTATTGTTATTTGTTTAGTAGCAGTCATTGTCCATAATCCCCTTTCCTGAAGAGTCACATGGTTTCTGTGAAATCAGTGACAGGTTATAAACCATGTTACAATTTACAGGTTTTGAGTCATCTTTAAACATTACGTCTTGGCTTTGAAGGATGCTGAATATTTGTGACACATCATTCTATAAAACTGCCAATGTTTAAAGGGATTTGTATCCAAATCATGTTCTTGGGAAAGTGGGAATTTTTACAGCTGTAAGCCTTTTGAAGATATACATTTAGTACTGTAAAGCTGAAAACAGCAAACAGTTCCTAAAAACACAGAAAAATGAATACCAAACTTCTTACATTTACAAAAATATACACGTGAAACCAGTGTGTATTTGTTATGTATTAAGATTTCTTTGGGGGAAATTTTGATTACAGATAGAGAAGATTGAGTGGGACACCTGGACATGTGTTCTTGGTCCTACCTGTGAAGGAATTTGGCCCATGCACAGCGATGTCACTGTTGTAAATGCAGCAAGTCTTACAAAAGACAGAGCACTATTAGCTACAGGAGATGATTTTGGTTTTGTGAAGCTTTTCTCATATCCGGTGAAGGTAATATGAGTATTTATTTCTGAGACTGGAAACCACTCAAGAAAAGGAATTAAGGAAGACACTGCAGTGTGTCAGACTGCTAATATGTGAATTCTTTGTGCTGCAGGGCCAACATGCAAAATTCAAGAAGTACGTGGGTCACAGCGCACAGGTAACAAATGTGCGGTGGTTACACAATGATTCTGTGCTGTTGACTGTAGGTGGTGCTGATACAGCTTTGATGATCTGGACCAGAGAATTTTTGGGCATTCAGGAGAGTAAGCTGGTTGATAGTGAAGAATCAGACACAGATGCAGAAGAAGATGGAGGTAAAAAGGATTATATAAAACACATTTTTAATTTAGTCTTAATTCCACAGAGGTGTTTAACTTGAAATGGGCAAGAAACGTTCATGTGCTAACGTTCAGTGTAGGGAGAGCTTGGCCGGATTTGTTTTCTTTAGTGGTGCTGATCTTGATTTCTACTCTCCCAGTACAAACCAAGGATAGTTTGTTTTATTTTATTTTTTATTTTTCTAAGGTTATGATAGCGATGTTGCAAGAGAAAAAGCAATTGATTATACCACTAAGATCTATGCAGTAAGCATCCGAGAAATGGAAGGAACAAAACCACATCAACAGCTGAAGGAAGTTTCAGTAGAAGAAAGGTATGTCACACAAAGGCATTTGTTTCCAAATGTACATTGTGTTCCCTTGAATCTCTTTTCATTCAACTAAAACTAGTCCTTTAGAAATAAAACAGGAATTTTAAAATTTTTAAGATAATAAGTAAAATGGTGTTCATAGAGTACAGCATGTTAATGTGATGGAGAAAAATATGTATGTGTAAGTGAAACACCTGTGTCTTGTGTTCTTTTCATATAAGCAGCTATGTTCTCTCCTAATTAGCATGTTTAGCTCTGTATACGTCTGCAGCAGGTGCTTGTGATAAGGTGACCTTGTAAATACTTTCTAGTTAAGGCTTTTAGTGATCTCGTTGCACAATTTTCAGTTGCCTATAAATGTGTCAGGTCATTACTGTTAAAGCTGCAACTTTGCATGGTACATGTTTGCCTTAGGATGAATTAGTCTGAAAAAAATAAGCTAGGAGAAGGACAATATTGGAGGGGACAGTAAAGAAAAGAGGTAAGAGCTAAGAATAGCAGGTGAGGGACAGTGAAACCCAGAGCTGGGGGAAAGGGTGAGTAAAAAGTCTCCCTGGGAGAGGACTGCCGGGGCAGATCAGGAGTGTCTATGACCAGTGAAGTACATTCCTCTTTGCAATATGGAATACTAAATCTACAGCTGTGTATGCATTTGATGACTTAACTGTGAATCCATTACATCTCTTTTGATAGAATTTCTTTTTAAGTGATCATTTTTTTTCATGAGTTTTCTTGCTTTTGCCCAACATGCGGCACTGACAAAAAGAACTGCTGTGGGTTAACCCACAGAAAGAATTTAACTGTAATTGTTTCCCTTCAATTTATCCAGACCACATGATTAGTAACAATACCAGTAGTGTGGTGGCCTATTATTCTCCCCACAGGGATCCTGCCCTAGTTAAAGAACAGGATTCATAATCCTCGGGGTGTACAGTGGGTACAGAAGTAGGCACTGGTGCAGTGTAGGATCCCTGCTGCTGGTGGTGCAAAAGATGAGCTGTGTGTAGAGGACAGGATGGTGAGAACACTCTGGAGCCTGTAGAGTGCTGCCTTCTTGTTGCTCCTGTTTCTGTCCCAGAGCTTCTTGGTGATGGTTGGCTAATGGAATATTTTCACAGGCAGCCTCTAACTCTGTGTACCTCATTTCCAGCAGTCAGCTGAGAAATACAAGGCTGAATTTGCAGAAACACTATACACTCACAGCTGCAAGTGGAGATCATTTAAGCAGTTATTGCAACATACATTAACACATAATTACATAGATTAAGGTCTAAGATTCTCTTGACTACTGAAAACTAGTGGTGACTTTGGAGATTTTTGGGTTTAAATCTTGGTGTGCTGATTTGCAAGATACAAAATGGAACTGTGGATTCATAAAATGGTAGAGGTTGTAAGGGACCTCTGAAAAGGAATCATGGAGTTAGTAATACTTTCAAATCTCATACAGACCTTTGAAAAATAAATTAGTTCATGTTTTTAAAGCTCTCAGAATGCAGTGCTGAACATTGTAGACAAAGTAATAATAATTTTGCACTTGGTATTTAAATAACAAGTGTTGGGTGTGAGAGGAAAAATGTTGCACCCCTTTTATTGTCTTCACCACAACATTATAACAAAACCATGTACCAGAAGGATTAGGGGTTTATTTCAATAAAAATCTCAACCATTTCTTTTCCCATTCTTTTAAGGATATCTCTTTCCATTATTTCATTTATTCATATAGAGTCCTTGTTCCTCCATTTTTTCTATAAAAAGGCACAGTGGTAAATATCTGGTAAATATGAAAGTTTTGAGATTGAGTTTAAAAAGGAAAAAAATACTGCATTTTTGATGGATACTGCTAAATTGTGATTACTCATGAAATAACAATTGCCAATGGAATGGCCAGGTGATGCAAAAGCAAGAGTAGAGTCAGTTTAATTGACCAAATAAGCTGAGTTTACAATTGTTTTGTACTAATCAATCACCAACAATATGAGCATAAGCATCCGTCTCCTCTGCAGCTTTTCATCACTATTTTTTATTATTATAAATTTTTTATTATATTCTTATATGTTTTGATATCTCCCCTTTCAGTTACAGCTACTTCAATATAATTGTCTCTTCGGTATTTGGAATTTGCTGTTCTAATAAACTTGTAGATAGTTCCCACACTTTCCATGTATAGCTTGTTAGGCAAAGACACTCTCACTTCCCTTTCTTCATCAAAGTAATATAAATTTCTAGAGTTTATAGTCAAAAAACTAGAAGATGAAAGTTTATGGTGAAATGTAAGCCAGACCGCAGGCTGCTGAGCTGAGATAGGGCCTTAAACTGTGAAAGGTACTGGGTTTTGGGTGCAGGAAAACGAGAGTCATGTGTTAGGCTACTGCAGTTGTCTAAGGCCTCAATTTTTGGCCACAATTGTACCAATATGCTCACAATTTATGCAGAATCTCAACACTCCTCATTGTAAGTGCTTGTCTCATAAGACGTAGGAATTATGAGGTAAGTAAGCCTCATAGCAGTGCCAGGCTTCATCGTTTCTAATAACACGAAAAAATACAGCAGCTAACGAAGGCTTTGTCTGACCATATTGTAAAGCTTCCTGAAAGTTCTGGGCTGACTTTTCTTTGCACTACAAAGGGTCCAAAGTGACAGTCAATCAAGCCAGATGTCATTAGAAGTCTACAGGCACTCAACTGTCAGTGCTGAGGAAAACCTAAGTCCTAAGTCATCAGGTCTTCAAGATGTGGGGTCTTGAAATCTCTGTACACAGGGCTGACTGAAATGGCAACAAGTCACACTGAAGCCAGTTCACAAGGCTTTGTAAAAGCTGCTTCTGCAAAGGGCCCAGCTGAAATAGCCTCTTCCAGTCCCTTCAGTTATTGAAGAAGGGAACCAAGATGATGTATTTCATTCTCTTTCAGGCAGGTGTGGGAGAAAAGCTGTAAATATTTTGAGGGGGAGATTTTCAGGAGAAAATATTCCCAATCCCAAATTTTTCCTCTTTGTAACTGTGCTGTATGTCTGTATGAAGGCCCTGAGGACTGTGTATCAGATGGGATGTGATTGCTCTAAGATTGATTACATACTGTATAAATTTTGAAAATAGTGTTACAACTAGAAGGCCACTTAAGATAGAAGCAGTGAGTTAGCTATAAGACCTGAACAGCTGCTGGTCCCACTTCATTGCAATACACAAAGATGTTCTTAGAAGAATGTGTCCTTCTGTATTTTTATTGTGTATCTCAGAAAGGGAAAATTGCACGTTATTCATAGGCATCGTGGTAGAAACCTAGAAATAAGAAAACTAAGTTTAAATTCAGGAAAGAAAAAAAATAAAAACAATCTTCCAGCTCAAGCAAGAGAGAGGAAGAGCTGGACCTGTTGCTCTGTGTTACTTCTTAGGATCAAGGACCTCAAGCTCACTATGCTTCTTTCATTAAATAGTAATTTTCAGAAGGTGAATTGCTGCTTACCAAATTATTCTTCTGCTTAAATGATACAAATACCATTCAAAGGCACTATGGGACACATAGGAGAAAGTTTTCGTTCAAGAAGATGGCTGTTTTGTTTTCCTCTTTATTACAGCTACATTTCCATCTTTTTAACATTTGTGTTTGCTAGAATAAGCCTGCAGAACTCTGCCTCTGCAATAATGAGAGTGGTGAATCTGAAAAACTCAAAGTACATTATGTCTCTAGAAATAACAAAATGTACAATTCAAGAGGAGTTTGATTTCAGGAACTGTGATGTGTCTCCTGAAACAATTGCAAGTATATCACTGAGAGCTGATTCAGGCAGTGCCAGGTTATGAGTGGGAAGCTTTGCAACAACCACCACCCTCCTTCTGGAAAGGAGCCGTCAGTTCATAAGTGGCTCCCCCCATATTAATACAAAGATTTGTTCCTTCTCTCCTTCATCATGGGAAAGACAGCAGGAGGACAGGTCTGACCCAAAACTTCACGTAACTGTGACTCTAAGCAGCTACTGCACACCTTCTATTACTGCCCAGCACGGGCTCTGTGCTCTGTACAATCCAGTGAGACAGAAAGGAAATCTATGCTAGTGACCTTCTCCACTGAGCCCCTAAGCAAACTAGGCAGAGAAATGTAATTATTGTAAAGGGCAAAAATGTTACATATGGCAAACTTGGGGATAATACTAAGGCTTTTCCTTTAAAAAGAATATTGAAGCCCTTTATCACATGTACTTTCACTGTCTCGTTTATTTACATAATGGAAATAGCAATAATTCGGCAAATGTCTTGAAGGAATGTACAAGTTATGTGATAGATTGAACTTGTAGAATTTAAAACAACAAAAAAAATCATGATCTGGTATTTTTGGGGGGGCCCAAGATTTACTGTCTTTGTCACCAGTTACAGCTTTAGAATTAAAAGTAACAGGAAAGATTATGCCGAGGAGCAGTTTTAAAATTACTTACAGGTGTATTAGTTGGTGTAGTTGATTAAAAGAATTAATTTGTTGTTGTTTCTCTCTCCTCTCCCCAACCTTCTTTTTTCCTCTTCTCCCTTTCCTTGTCTGTCCTCCTATCCTCCCCACCTGCCCTTATTTTTTCTCTTCCCTTTTTGCTCCTCTGATTGGCATCCTCTTCTTTGCCCCTGTGGTCCAGAAGTGGGGTGCCAATGAGAGGTGCCACAGGAGCGGTCTCGCGCTGTGGGAGCTCCAAGAGCAGTGCTCCCACACCGCGGGACCACTTGGTCACTGGTGGGACTGTCCCAGACAATCCAGGACAATTGTAAGCTATCCTGTGTGTTCTGTAGGAATTGTGCTTCACTGCAGGAAAGGGCTAGCTTTTGAACTGGGACTGGTTTAACTGGCAAAGAATTTGTATGATAAGAAGTAAAACGAGCTTGCGAGATGACTGTATTTATGTTACTAATACAAAAGGCAAAGATCTGTTTGCATTTTGCATTTTACTAACCGCTAACATATACCCTATGTTTGCAGCTTTCATTTAGTTTGATTTGCATGACTCTACATAAACTGACAACTCTTGTAACGTAACTGGTGATGGAAAACCCTTTAAAGCAGGTTGAATGTGGAGAAAACAAAAAGCAGCACTAGCATGTTTGTCTAGTTTTCTGTTTTCTTAACATACTGGCTTGTCTCACTCTCTGTGATCTATCTGTCTTAGAGCCCATTCTCGTGCATCTTATGCATAATTTGTAATCATATGTTCTGATAATGATGAGAAGTTAAAGAAGGTTAAAGAGTTGTATTTTCTCTCTTCAAATATTATTCTTTTGATTATTTATGGCTTTAATACAACATGAGCTGATCTAAGCTTCCAGAATAGTCCCCACAAGTGGTAAGTACCATAAACTGAATTATTGGACATATGGTTACAAAATTTTTCATGCACTTTTACATGCACACTTCTGTGGGTGCAGTGTAAAAGCTTTGAATGTGAATCTGTGTTGTATTATGTGTAGGTGGGAACTACTCAAAATGTATCTGGAAAAATGCATCTCTAGGGTAGAGAAAACTTCAAGCTGATTTCAGCAGCATCCTACTGTTTGAGAATGAGTAGTGTCCTTTGCAGTGTATTCACTTGTACTTTCTCAACAGCATTATGTCAAGTTAGTGCATCTTAAATGTGTTTGGCAGCCTGATGGTTTCATCACGGTTGTACCCAAGGCTTGAACACACTGCAACTGGTATTTTTACATTCCCTGCCAACCCCCTGAACTCAGAGTCAACCTCATTTCTCCCACAGGTCAGCGCAAAGCTGCCCAAAAGGTCTTTTCCATTAGTGTGACACTTGGTGGGTGTGGAATGGAAGGATGACAATGCTGTCACAACACACAATGTGTCACCAACATTTCTCTCTCTGAACAGTCACTCCTCAGCTCTGCAACGAAGTTGCTGTGAGATCCTTAGCATTTTTTGAAGGCTGCTGTGTAGGTTGTAGTACAAGAGGGACTGAAAAAGCATAGTTTCTGATATGTTTTGTTATTTGGGGGAAGGATGCTGGTTTGCATCCTCTTGTTTTACCTCCAGACCCAGAGTTCTCTGTATATTGGTTGAATTTTTTTATTTACATAATGAGCACAGCTTGAAAACATGTCAGAGTTTATTTAAGGGATAGCAAAACAAATGAAAGGGATGCTTCCTTTCAAACACTATCACAAAACCTGATAGAAACCCCAGGAAAGGTAAAGATCTTTCAGCATATGCTGAAGTGGGGTTGATTCTGTTGCCTTGGTAGCTCATGGAGAGAGTTCTGCAGTCTCACTACCTGAGGTATTCAAAACCTTATAGTTCAAAGACTGAAGTTTAGTTTTAGCATAAAGCTGGTTACAATATGTTCCTGGAGGCTAGCTTTGGCAAAGGAGGCTGAGGAATCAGCCAGACAGCCCTGCCTGTCTGGTGTGTTGAGTTGTGGCAGATCCCAGTGCTAAAGGGCCAGTCAGCCTGTTTACAATGGTTGTTCAGTCTAACAGTTTTACAGATGTTTAAAACAACAAGCTTATTAAAAATAAAGGCCTTCAGATTTCATTCAGAACTGATTATCTAGCTTATTAATCAGCTTTTCTGCTTGTTTCACGTTTGGAGGCCGAACTAGAATGACATGTGAATGCAACAACAAGCTTCCCTTATACCAACATGGCTATCACCACCACACGTCCTGCAATACCTTTTGCTTTCTTTTTTTAAAGAGTGCATCAGCATACATGTGAAATCATAAATATTGTAACCATTGTAACTGTAGCACTTTTTCAGTGCTACAGTTTTAAAAATTGATTTTGACTACAATGGCTGTTTCCCTCTAGTTTTATTCCAGCTTTGCTTTGAGCCACTGTATAAGAGAGCAGAATATTTTCACAATTAATTTTGTTGTTGTTGTAGTCTTGTGTAATCTATAAAAGTTGAAGGAAAAGTAACAGCAGAAAATGTATAACTCCTGTGTATGTTGGGATGGGAAAATAGAAGGGATCAGAATTCAGAAAATCATTTAATCACCTCTTAAAGCTCTAGGAATTTTGTAGCTGGTTTAGGGCACTTGGGAGTCCTTCTCCTGTCAGCTAGTCAAAGAGTATTTTAAAAGCTGCTTTGGAATTTTTTTCTGAAATTAATATTTTATTTTATTTTTTTACATCTTAGATTTTTAATTCTCCTGTCTAAAAAAAACTACCAAGTGGATTATCTTACCTCTTATTGAACCTTACTTTCTCTTCTCTAAAGCAGTTCTGCACATTTTGGTTTCTGTGTAGCATCCCTCTCCAGTTCACAGTCATCTCAGTGCTCATGTCAATCCCTTGTTTAGACTCTTCAGCTGCTTCTCTAACCATTTTTGCTGGGGCCAGCCTGTCACCTTCTCAGGGTCAGGACATTTTTGTCCACCTGTGTCTGCTCCAAACCTCACTGTCTCTTTCATGCCAGGGTGTTTCTGAAGATACAATTCTGTTCCCATTAGACTTGGAACAGAATATTTGTGTTCTTGCAAATTTGTTACTGGTTCAGGCAGCATCTCTCATCAGACAGCAATCACACCTGAAAACATGAGTTTGTCATCCCTGTCCCATAGAATTTGTCATAACAGATTTAGGTCAGCTTTTTCTCTTCTTAATTTTACAACTAAATGGATCTAGCTTGCCCCCTCTCCTTTGGCCCTGTTCTCTAAGATATTTCCCCCTCAAGGTGCTCCACTCTTACAAAGCCCCATTCCCTCTTCCCCCTGCCTAGCTCTCAGTATGTCTGTCTGTTACTCTCTGTCCTAATGCTTGCTCACCCCACCTGTGACTTAGGCTCCTTTTCCTACTCACCAGAATTTCAGGTGTCCTTCTTGGTTGGGTGAGAGGGAGTAAGTTGTCACTTGCACCTTTTTACATTTCTGCATAAAGACCCATGCAGACAGTGGCTGGTGTTTTGTTTGTTTAAATCTGCAGTTAGGTCTCTGATGTATAACTGTGCATACTCATGTATCATCATGATAACCATTAGTAATAGAAATTTTATTTCCTGTATTCACAGTATCTAAAGAACTGAAAGCCCTCTAGTGTCTGTGTCTTATCTCTCCTGGAACTTATTCATCCCATAACGTAATATAAGCACATTTATTTTAAATTACTGGAAAGAAACCGTTAATGCTTGTATTGTTTTAACTTGCTTTCCTTTGGAGGCAGGGAATTGTCAAGTAAGTACTAACAGCAAAGAAAAAGCAAAGATTGCTGTGAATGTACAGTGCAGATTGTGTAGGTCACAGAGGGTAAAATTATGGCATTTGCTATAAATTTCTTGTCTTCACACTGCCATCTTATGTATCAAAATAAATTAGGTGTAGTCATAGACTTGTTAAAAATGGAAGTTAATTTGATGCTGCTTTACATTTGTGTTATTAAGATGATAATAAAGCAGTGAATGCATATGTGTGTATTTATAGATGTATGTGTATATATGAATGCATATGACATTTGTGTTTGTGTGTACTGTGAAGAGATATATATGAAAGCGTATGTGGATGTTTCCAAATGAAATCCCATGCTTACAGTCTAGTGATTATCAGTCATGTCATAGTGGTAGTGTTCTGTTGCCTTCATAAAAGATTTTGGCTTGCTCCTGTCATAAACTTTACCTGATATTCCCAGGTAGAAAAACGTAAAAATGCTCCATCTTAAAATTCCACTAAAACAGAAAGAAGAGCAGAAAGCATACTAAAAAATTATTTATTATTTTCATAAGTGCTGATTCAGGGGCCTTAATAATCTGGTCTGAAATGGCTTTTGCTGTTCAAGTAGCACCTAAGGATTTTATTTTGTAAGCTAATTAAGTTTTGTACTAATTTTACCCCACCCCTTCTCCACTGGTGACCACACTGCAATTTGGGCCAGTTCCCACTGGCGGTTGTGTAATGTGACTTGATTGGCCATGTTCAGGGAAAACAGAGGTGCTTGTTTCCCTTTGAACAAAAAAAGCACAGGCTGTCCCTGTAAGTAAGTTGGCTGAGCAATAAACAATTTCAAGGCTAAATTGCAGGCTAAGCTAGGGCAGAAAACAAGCATCCATTGTGTGGAATTCTCAACAATGCTCATGAGATTGTGAAGTTTCTACCACTGTACATCCCTGTCAGGCACCCAAAAACAAACACAGGTGGGGAATCACGTTCTCTTTCAGTACAAAGTGTGCAGGAAGCATGATGTCGCTTCCTTTTCTCCCTCCGTCCTGTAGTTCAGAGCATACTGAGTGATGTTTCTGAATTTGTAGTCTGGTGCACTCTTTAATTTCTGTTTTAGTTGTTGCTGGCATGCTTGAATAGCATGTTTGTGCCACAAAGGAATGACTGATCAACTGTAAAAATGCTTGTGCATGAGTTGAAATTGTCAGAAGTACAACATAAACTGTATTAAGTTTCTTACTTGGCTTTGTTTGCTGCTTACAAGGGGATCAAGGTAACTCTCTTGCTCTTTAATGTCACAAGATCACCTGCTATTGTACTTTGCTAGTACTTAGTGAGTTTGCATGTTTGCTCAGAAGTGGGTTAGTTTGTTTACCTCCAGCTTTGTTCTGTCTTTTTAGAGCTCAGATTTTCACTGCACTAAATACTCCAGATGTGTAGCAGTAAGTGTTCTAGCTGTGTATTTTGTCAATTGTTGCCTCTAGTACTTTGTGTAAATAATACAGTTCCAGAAAAAGCAGCTTCCTCTCAGCAAAAGGAAATTTTTTCATTCTTCTGCAATTAGTTTTTGAAAAATGATAATTAATGGTAGTTAAGGACAAGAACAATATCATTTTCACAGCATATATAATGTATGGCAAGTTCACACATTTTTGAAACTGTGGAAATTATTTCCAAATTCAGGTGTTGATTAAACAAATGGAGGCCAGGCATTTTGGTTTTTTACTCACAGACCCCACTATTGTTTAACCCCATCTCCAGAATCTGCAACTTAAGTTTAAAGGCAAGCAGTGGGATTTTTTAAATTGTGAACAGCAGCCACCAAGTGATGTTTTGGAGCCATAATATCTGGTTCTATTTTTTTGCCATCACCACTTCTACTCACACCTTCCAGCAAGATCTGTTTTCTGAGTAAATGATGATGAAGAATGTAGACCAGATTTCTATGGGCTGACTTCTCCAGTCACCCAGTGCTGTGTTTAGCTTCTGTGATGCTGCTGCCAGTGGCAGGGTTAGAATTATCCCTTGTCAGTTTCTGTTAGCAGCAAGGAAGAATCATTATGCTTAAATTAACACAGTGGACATCTAAAGTGTAGCCCCTGCAGCGGGTATTTGATTTTGTAAGGTCATGAACTTCTAGAGGCTGAGCTCCCTCTGCTCCTCCTAGATTTGTGCCTCTTCTTTTTTTCTGAAAGGATGAAGTCAAATAGTAACAGTAAAGGTTATCTGCCTTTAAACACCAGTTCCCCTAATCAAATGTTGTTTCAGTCTGTGTTCTCTATTTGTCTTTTTAGCTACTTCTGGCAACTGTAATCAAATAAAAATGCTTTGCTGGCCTTGGTCTGTTAAATTCAGACAGATGAATGACTTGCACATTTAAAAATGTAATAATTTTATCTGTAACGATCTTGAGAAGATTTTAAGAAAATCTTGTCAAGGTTTTGTAATGAAATTTCTCAGGAAAAGCAAGCCTGGGAAAAGGTCAACTGCCAGCTGTAGAAAATATTTTAGACAATTTCTGAAAGCCACAATTTACTATCATTTAGTATTCAAGGATTTTCCCATGGATTTGTATCATTATGACTTAAAAAATAAAATTGCTGAACAGTGGTCTGTTCTACTACTCATCCACAAAATCTGCATTGATGTTAATGCTGCTCTTCAAAATGCATATTATTTCAATCAGTTTATTGTACAGCTCTAAAAAAATGCTAGGCATTAAGCTCATATGGTTGCAACTGGCCATTTCCTGCTTACATAAAAAATATATGTTATGGTTTTGAAGGTTTTATTTTGCTTTCAAACATATTGATTGTCTTTTAAAATTTGTTTCAGGCCACCAGTTAGCAGAGCTGCTCCTCAACCTGAAAAACTGCAAAAGAACAATATCAACAAAAAAAAGAAACTGGTTGAGGTCAGGCTTAGTACTTTTCCATTTGCTTTAAGTGTAATATGTCCTGAGTGAAATTCATCCCTGTTTTGAGGGCAGCTAAAGTTATGCATACGTAGAAGAGAAGAGGAAGAAATTTTTAGGAAGTACTTTCAGCCCTGGTGGCAACACTGGATGATGTGATGGGCAGCAACCTCTGTCAGAATGTCAGATTGAGGGTTTGAGACTTAATTTGAAGAACAGGTAGAGTGGGCTGTAAAAGTCATTTTAACTACAATCCATAAGCCACTAGTGTTTTTCTGGAGAAAATAGCTTATTGTAATTAAAAAAACCCAAACACTACTGATTAATGTTTTAAATGTAGAGTCACCAATAGCCTGCCTTTGAATCTTTATAGGATTTAAACTCAAAATTTTGTCCGTTAAAATTTGGTAGTTTGTGAGAATTATTTTTGAAGACTCTAAAACAGAAGTAAAGATAATTACAAATACCTGATACCCTATACAGCTTATTTAGTATGATGGGAAGATAATAAAATTGGGCCTTTTTTGTAAGTTGTGTATACTTTGAGTAGAAATTTACAGAAACAAAGCATTTACAGCTGGCTGTAAAGATGTAGTGCCTTAACTGACTGATTAAATCATCATAGTCTGTGACAATGTCATGCCTCAGTAAGTTATCAGAAGAACAGGGATAACAGATTAATTATTGTTTGATTAATCTATTACCTCTACAAGATGTTTTTAGCCTGTGTAATTACTTTAGAACTGTGCTTATGAAATCCAAACTTTTTAATCCCCTTATTTCTTCTTTCATTTCACTCTTACTCTTTCTGTTTGTTTTGCTTGACCAGGAGCTGGCTTTAGATCATGTTTTTGGATACAGAGGATTTGATTGTCGCAACAACCTTCATTACCTAAATGATGGTGCTGATATTATTTTCCACACAGCTGCAGCAGGAATAGTTCAAAATCTTTCTACTGGTAATTGAACATGAAACAATACTTTGATATAAAAAAAAAAGCCACACAAGTAAAATATTTCTGCTTATTCAAAGTAATTCTGATTATTATAACAGTCTTAGCTTTTTAACATTCCTGTAACTTTCTCACATTTTGCACCTTGATAAATAATGCCAAAAAAAATTATATGGCCATTGTGTCAGAGTGACAATTTCTCCTGTCCAGGTCATCCCTTAGAGCCATCCTGTTCCTTTTAGCAGGGGTGAAGTTCTGCTAGAGAGTGTACTGAAAACTTTTCTAAAAACCCCGGTGAAGACATAGGAATGGCTTTCTCAGAGGAAAGAGCCTGGATTATGGCATAACTAGTACCCCAAAAAATATCAGGAGCAGTAACACCCATTGTTTTTTTTATTGGTTTTAGCAAAATCATGCCTCCAGAGAATGGTATGTTTTAATGCAATACAGCATGAGAAAAATGCTCTTTGAGAGGGGTAGAAATATTCCCTGCCTTTTGGGTAATGAAAAGGAGCAAAACCACCCAATTTATCTCACCCTACATTGCAGCACCAGCGTCTGCATATTCTTCATATATCTCAAGAAACAAAGACAAGAATTGAAGGAAATTTGGTTTTATTTTCTTTCCTCCTGGTTCCACAGTGAACCAATCACAGTGGTGTGCTTAGCAGCTTTGCTGCCAAGAAGGGGTGGAGGCAGAGAAGCTGTTCCATCTATTGACCTTTGGGGACTCCAGTCAGACTGTGGCCTCCAAGCCATGGAGTGGGCTGGGTCGGTCCCATCTGTTCTTTTTGGGCCTTTTCCCTGGGGAGGATGTTGCAGAGCACAGAATTCACAAGGTTTGGCTCTCTGCTTGGCTTCTACATGACTGCTCCAATTTACTGTGAAACCTGGGTCATGAATTTTCCAGTTTTGCTTTTTTGTGCAGTAACAGATGGCTGCAGGACAATTTTTGTGCTGATTCCTGGACATAGCTAGTTTACTAAATATTGGGGGTTTATGTATTATGTGTATTAATGGTTATGTGCAGTGCACATTTGTACCTGGGAGCTGTCATTGTAGTTACTGCCCTACCCCCAGTCCCTCCTGGGGGAGTGGGGTGTAGGGAGTATAGGAGTACAGTGGGATTGTAGCAACAAGCTGCTTGAGTATTCTTTGCTTCTCTGGTGAAGCTTTCGTCAGTACTGTTGCCAATAAAATAATGTTTGAATTTTATTAGGTAGTCAGAGTTTCTACCTGGAACATACTGATGACATTCTCTGCCTAACTGTGAATCAACATCCAAAGTATAAAAATATCGTGGCTACCAGCCAGATTGGTAGGTGACTCTTCATATAACGAAGTTTTACTCAAAAATTATCAGGGGCACTGGTTTATTTTGGGCTTTTCCACGTAGGAATTTTGTCAGGACATGGCAGTGTTACTGTCCTCAAACTTCTGCTTTGATTTTGAAGATTTTTGAAGCTTCAGGGTTTTCTTGTGATTTCAGTTTCACCTCTGATTGTGAGACATTGGATTTTAGAGTTAATTTTAGGACAGTCATTTTGTAGAAAACAGCTTTGATAAACTGCACTTTATCACCTCCTTAGTCTGTAATTCGTGTAATTTTGAAAAGAGGCTCAAGCAAGTCCTTTACTTCCCTAATAAGAAACTAAAGAGGAGCAGAAAAGTGGTAGTAGATGACACCTTGACAAAGCCTCTTTGTCACCTGTACCAATTGCTGTCACTTCAGTCTGAATGTTGAGTAAACAGAAAATAAGTCCATATTTTCAGAGCTCTAGTTAAAAACATCAATTTCTGTGACACGGGAAAGGTGACAGTTAAAGGCCTTTTTCATAGTCTGTCAGTAAGAGCCCATAATATCAGTGTTTCTGATTTTGGTTGAAATTTTGTATAGCTACAGATTAATTTCACTTTTAAATTTAATATTTTTTTAAAAACTGCATGTCTTGAGCATTTATTTTAAATACCATTTTAAATACCCAAAAGTACTAAATATTGTTGCGGTATTTGTGTATAAAAACCAATATACCCAAAAAAGTACAACAATATTCCTGCTTTTTTATTTTGTTGATTTAATCCATATCCATTTTCAAATTTTTAATTTTTTTTCTTCCTTCTGGTGCTGATGCTGGCACTTCAGCATTAGAAACATGACTTATTTCACCTATTGTTTTCCCTTGGTGCTTCCTCATTTGCCATTGCTCTCACAATGCAGGTGATATGACAGAATTTTCAGGTAAGGCTGATTCATGTGTGAATTTTAGTCAGCAGAGTTATGTAAAAGTTTCATGTTACCTCATTGTATCTGCGTGAATCGTGGATACAAGTGAAACATCTACAGACAATTTATTTTGCATGAGGTGCTTCATAAATGTTATGTTGTTCTTTTAGAATTTGTCTTACTTCATGAAGTACAATTATTTCCCCCTGTGTTTTGCAAGCTATTATGGTTTGGTGGTTTTTTTTTTGATCAGTGTTGATCTTAAAACAAAAACCCACAAGTGTCTGTTTAAGTTAAATGTTCTTGAAAAATACCTCTTTTGCATGGAAGCTTTCCAGATGCTGAATTAATTATCTTTTAATCCATCTTCTTGCACATAGGTACAACTCCCACGATTCATGTATGGGATGCTATGAGTAAGCAAACAATTTCAATGCTCCGTTGCTTCCATACCAAAGGAGTCAACTATGTCAACTTCAGTGCAACGGGCAAACTTCTGGTCTCAGTGGGAGTAGATCCAGAACATACTATCACAGTGTGGAGGTGGCAAGAAGGTAACTCTGGGAAAATGGTATTCTTTCAGTGTACCCGAACTGTGCACAATCATTTACATTTGCTTTCGAGTCTTTGGAATACATTTGTGTGCTTTATTCAAGTATCATGGCTCCCTAAGTCACAAAATCATTAAAGGAGATAGCAAAGTCCTAGAAAATATGAATAAGAAAATGTTTTAAACTTCTATTATAAACAGAAGTTAAGGAAAAATGTTGTTTAACATAAAATGCCATGAAATTAAGGAAACTGTTTTATTTTTCTTCCTGAAATAATTGAACTTAAAATTCTACTCCACAGATAGGTCATTGGTAAGTAATTTCCAGAGAAGAATTCTCACCTTCAGAAATGGTGGAGGGGAGAGGAGAAGTCTCTTGGCTTATTAAATGCCCCTCTCTGTATTTCACCAGGTGGTAACTCAGTGATATGCAAAATGTGTGTGTTGTTATTTCACTGTCCAAGGATCATGCTGTGAAGATCTACGTTTGTGTTTCCTAAAATGGTCAGATGCAATGGAATAAGCAAGGACCATGCAGGTTGCATGAATTAAGATGTTGGATACACTACATAATGTTGAAATTTTAATATAGGTTTTAACATCTGGGATTCTCTAAATTCTCTAATCCAATACCAGATTAATTTATTTTATAAAATTATATATGAGCTTAGTTTTGCAAGTAGATGTACCTTTATTTTTTATCCTTTCCTAATTGAAACAGGGGCTAAAGTTGCAAGCAGAGGAGGACACCTGGAGAGGATATTCGTTGTAGAATTCCGCCCAGATTCAGACACTCAGTTTGTGTCTGTTGGGGTAAAACACATGAAATTCTGGACGTTAGCTGGCAGCGCTTTGCTTTATAAGAAAGGAGTCATTGGTTCCATGGAAGATGCCAAAATGCAAACCATGCTTTCTGTTGCCTTCGGAGCAGTGAGTTCACATTTCTTGCAACAGGATTTTTTTGTCAAAACTGAATCAGTTTCCGTTGTTGAAATCCAGTAGAGTGTGGACAGTGCAAGACAACAGAGCTTTTGCTTGTTAATTAATTTTAATTTGAAACTTGCACGTCTTTAGATCCTCATGTCAGTTTTCTGAACTGGATTGAGTTTCTCTGTCAGTGAACCTTTTATTAATGTCTCTGTATAACTACAGCATCAGCTACCATGGCTTTTATTACATTACATAGAAAGATGTAATACTGTTATTTTGTGTACAGACTCCACAACTTATTTTTCCACAGACAGTATTTGGTATGACATATGCTGGTGGTCCAACTAATGGTGACACTATATAATGCACTCCTGTATGATCATTGAGGAATCATTGTGCTAAGCTTAGTAGAAAAGAGGTGTTACTGTGATGCTAGGTCTGAAGTAGTTTCTGCTTCATCCAGAAACCTTGTGGAAATTACTTTGCAAACATTAAGCATAAATTATACAAACATTAATTCCAAAAAAACCCATGCTTCTAGTCATCCATGGACAATAGTACTAATTAGGATCCCAAATCTGCATCCCTGTGGATTTGATCTCGTTGTAAAAAATTGCTTAATACTAAATATTTCCTTCTGACATTACTCCATTATAGAATACGAGGGATGTAATGGACACTAAACAAGCCAAAAGTGATCTTTTAAAAGAAGCAGAATGTTATATTAGAATAAACAATTTGCTTATCTGCATTTTCCAAGTAGAAGCAGTCCAACAGATATGTTGCACTCTTTTAAATAATAAACCTAACATCCTGCAAGGGCCACCCTCAAAACCAGCAGATAAACTCTAGTCCATCACCTGATGTCGTTCACACAGAATGTGTTGTTCTTCTTCCTCAAGTATGTGTCATCAAATCCCACTGAAAATATGAGCCCATGTCACAGAAGCATGAGTAAATGGCTCTTAATAGAGGTGAGGCTGTCCATATGCCCTCTGCTTCTTCATGCATCCATGGACCTCACTTATTTTCTTCAAGGTCCATCTAATGCCGAATCTGAGAATTCGTGCTGTGATACAGCCCCACTAAATTTGTGTCTACAAAATGGTGCAAAGTCATTCTGAGGCTTCTATCCCCCAGCTTCTTCAACAGACTCCATTGCTGTTTGTTACAAAACATGGGACTTCCCTTGGAACCCCTATCAGAAGAGTTGACTCAACATTTTCCCTGTTACCTGTTATTCTAGAATCAGTGAACTTTGAGCTCAGATTGTCTTTAGTTCTTTAGGCAAGCTTTTCCATTTAACAGAGCAGACCCCAAAAGAGTGTTTGCAATGCAGAGTACTCGCTGGTTTTTCCCATTCCTAAGGGGCTCCCAGACCTTTGAGCAGTTTACTCCATGTGTCAGGATTAATAGCTTTTATGAGAAATTATGCCATTGCTGTGGTGGCTGAAGTAGATATCAGGTTGAGTTAGTTCTGTATTTAAGTTTATACACTTAATTTTCAACATCTTGAAGACCCTGCTGCCAGCCACATGTGCTGGGATGCTCACTGGCACATCCTCAAAGAAGAAAGGAATGTCACTTAGCATTCAGCAGCTGTAATAGTCATCCATCTTGTGGCAGGAGCACGTGCAGAGCAAAATAAATATGTGCATGAAAGGTCCCAAGACGAGGTAAATGTGCCCCACATAGATGATTTATAACATCTCAAAGAAACACCATCAGAGTGCAGTCGTTAAACTCGTTCTCCTGATGCAGATGGTTTTAATTCATACATTCACGGCATAATTGACTTTTCTTGGGAAATTCAGTAGCTAAAAGAATTTTAATTCTAGCTGAACAAAAATGCTGAGGTATTTAATATATCAGAGACCATTGCTATTTGTTTCAGAATAACCTTACATTTACTGGTGCCATAAATGGAGATGTCTACGTCTGGAAGGATCATTTTCTGATCAGACTCGTGGCAAAAGCGCACACGGGGCCGGTGTTCACAATGTACACAACTCTCCGAGACGGACTCATTGTTACAGGAGGGAAGGAGAGACCGTAAGACACAGCATTTTCCTAAAGTGGCACAAATTTTGTCTCTTTTATGTGGTATTTTTTATTTATCCAGTACCCTAGACATACACAGTGCTTCCCAAAGAGAAATGCTCTGTAGTGCAGCAGTTCCAATCTAGGTTTTACATAACATGCCCAGAGGTCTTAATAAGTAAGGGACTGGTAAGTGGGACACTCTTGGGTCGCAGTGACACACATCACGTGCAGGGGACATACAGAACCTCAAATTAGCAATTTATATGAATGTCTGCATGAGCTCCTCCTTGTTGCTTCAGCTCCTGCCAGCCTGGAATAAGTGAGTTTTTTCCTAATTTTTAAATTCTGTCGGACTACAAACAACTTATCCTAGTGGAAACTTGGTCATTTAAAAGTTCTTTTTACTTAAAGAAACATATTTGCCAAACTCAACTTAGTGACAAAGCTGAGGTGACAAGAAAGCAACTTGGTTTTCACAAATTAGGCACGATACTGTTTCAAACATGGTGTGATAGCATTTACATTTTTATTATTTACTTTCTGTTGTACAAGAGTGAGACGTCTTTACACAAAGTAGATAATTCAATATATGTCTTATTATTAAACAAGAAAAATACTGATGAGATTTACATATGGGATTTGTTGTAGCCTATGCAGAAAGAGACAAGTGGGTAACAAGCAAATTCTTTTCAGCACTAAAGAAGGGGGAGCTGTGAAGCTGTGGGATCAAGAGATGAAGCGGTGCAGAGCATTTCAGCTTGAGACAGGACAGCTGATTGAGTGCGTGCGCTCCGTCTGCAGAGGGAAAGTGAGTGAGCTGACATGGCAGATGTTACACTTTGGCACACACCACTGCATGTTGCTTGTGGTGGAGGGTGGATGGGAGACATAGGGAAGAAGACTTCTGTAAAGTTGTGGGAGGTTTTGTTGGCCTATAGAGTGATATTTTCTTACCTGTCCTCTCAAGCTCAGTGTTGGGTTTAAATTCCATGGGGACTGCATTTAGAGGCCTCTAAAGGGCAATGCTAAGTGTAAGAATGTATTTCACCAGGGTAGGACCTTGCCTTTCTTGTTGAATGACAAAATGAACTTAGATAACTGCTTTGCAAGGTTTGTTTCCTCAAAATGTAGGCAGAGCTTGGCAGCTTTGGTTAGGCAGAATATAACCTAGTTTGTTTGGATTTTTTTTAAAACTCACAAGTAGAACAAGATGCCTCTGAGAACTGCTGATCAACTTCAAATTTTGGTAAAGAGAAAAACAATAGAAATGACTGAGTCATTTGAGATGCTAAAATCACTCTTGCACGTGTCTAATTGGACTTGTTTTTGTGAATGGAGGGTGTGATGATGCAGGACTTCGTAGGACAGGTATCTGATCACCCTCACACTTTTTGGAATGGTCTCTTAAGTCATAAATACAGTCTCAGAAATTTGATGTGTGCTCTGCTAGCAATCATGCTGAGAAGTGTTATCTTGCTAACCAAGTAGCCACTAACCAATTCCAAACCCTCTATTCTTTCTCCAAGTACTGTCCAAGAGAGCTCTTGCAGTGTAGACAATGGTGGTATGGCTACAGGAGATGCAAGGTGCTCTTAAATAGCCTAAGCCTAAAAACTTTTTTTTTTTTAATTGCCCAAAGGTTGTATTTATTTACCTCAGTGGTAGAAGAGTCATGCTTTGCCCAGCTCTTTGACCTGAGCTGCAGTGCTGAATGGCAAGGTGGAAATCCACAGTAACTCAACAGTAACATCAGAACATTATATTTGACCTCAAGATGTCAAAGTGTCTGTGTTGTACTCTGCTGTTTTTAAGGTGCTACAGGAACAGCAGTATAAATCAGGATGAGTTACCAGAGATTTCTGCAATACGTTTGTATTCACTGTTATTGATGTATTCGGTCTGCTATACTGACAACTCATCTCTTGTTCTTTTTTTTTTCTTTTTTCTTTTTCGTTTTGTTTTGGTTTGGGTTTTTTGTTTGTTTTTGTTTGTTTGTTTGTTTTGTTTGTTTGTGTTTTTTTGTTTTGGTTTTGTTTTGTTTTGTTTTGTTTCAAAAAGGGAAAAATCTTAGTGGGAACAAAAGATGGAGAAATCCTTGAAGTAGGAGAAAAAAATGCTGCTTCAAACTTGTTGATAGACTGTCACATGGAAGGGGAAATCTGGGGCTTAGCAACTCACCCCTCAAAAGACATATTTATCTCTGCAAGCAATGATGGAACAGCCAGAATCTGGGACCTGTCTGACAAAGTGAGTATTTGAAAATTGAAAAGTATATAATTAAAAATTATCCAGCCATACACTTTTCCAGCTGTACCCTGTGCCAGCTACATGGGTACCTTTGAGCCATGTGAAGAGAGCAGCATTTCTCTTCTGGTTTGGTAGGGTTTTTTTCGTTCCTGCTACGTGGACATGTGAAAAGTTAAGTCCTCAGTGAGGTACTGTTCTGTTCTCTCCAAAAGCCAGTAATTTTCAGAGAAATGCATTTATTTAAAATCTCTCATGACAACGGCATGCCTTTTATTGTGCATTGCTTATTTGGATCTCAAAGTAAGGCTGGAGCGGATTAAGGAAGCATTTTAATTCTATGCTGAGAGACTGGGTGACACAGATTGTCCTGCCACTAATAAGCAGCCCCTGACAGTAAGCCTGCCTTACTGGCAACAGGGATGCTGCTTTTTAGAGCCTTTCTTTAGAACTGATCATGTTGTGTATGGGTAGGTCAGGATGTTTGGTTTTTTGTAAGTCAAATTACATAACAGCGACCATTTTTTGAAATAATGAAACCTTTTTTTTAAATAACAGGTTTCTGCTTATTCTAGCCTATACAAATCTTTGCAAAAGGCTTACCTGAGCTAACAGGGATAATTTTAAAAATGGGAAATAAATCTATTTTAAATTCAATCAGGTAAGTGAAAATGCAAGAGCATTCTAGTACGTTTTCCCATAGCGAATGAAATGGGGAAAAAAACCCTACCCTGATCAGACATTGTAGAAGTTGGCAAAATTCCCTTTCAAACATAACAAGAAATTGATTTTTCAGCCTTTTCTGCTAAATACTATTCTGTTGTGATGTAAAACTTGGTCACCCTGCAACAGGATAGAGCAAATACAAAGCTTCAATCTGAACTGCATCTATATTTTGAAGTCTGTTTTGCAACATATGCCTGGTGGGATGTGATTTTAAATGTGAAATTTCAAATTTATAAATGGAGGAAGCTACCGACAATTTGTTTTTAATAAGGGACTTGTGTACTTTGCATTTGGAAGCTTTCCACTTGCTTGGTAATTTTCTCCAGGGGAGGTTATGAGCCTCTTGCTTTTGTTCTTACAGAAACTGCTGAACAAAGTGAATCTGGGTCACCCAGCAAGATGTGCTGCGTACAGCCCTGATGGGGAAATGGTTGCAATCGGCATGAAGAACGGAGAGTTTGTTGTTCTGCTTGTAAACAGCCTTAAGGTCTGGGGCAAAAAGCGTGACAGGAAGTCCGCAATTCAGGATATCAGGTAGGTCAGAAATTCTGCATTAAGTTCTCTAAATACGCAGGTTTTACTAAAGAAAAAGTCCCTTGAGTTCCAAGTTCATTTCCAAAATTTTTGTAACTCTGTTATTTATTGAACTCTGCATGAAATAATGAATTGCATTTACTGGTTGACTGGTGGCTTTACATATACCTAAAGCTTACATATCTCATATACCACATGCTTTTTGCCCAAGATTAATTTAGTTTTATCCACTTAAATAAAGCTAGTAATTTCTACACTGTGGGGTTGTGATTATGGGAATTAATATAGCACATTTTAAAATTGCAGTTCCAGTTGCTTTTTCACCAGGGATTAGTCTTACTTGGCACATGTGCTGAGTGCTTTACACAGGTGCAATATTAACATCAATTAACAACATACAATAGCCTCAATCTTCCTCATCTGTTGTGCCTCAAGGTTTGGTTGGGATTTGGTCTTCTGATCAATCGAAGTTTGTTGGGTTTTTTTCAGTAAATCGGGGGTTTTTTGTGTTAACATGAGCAGAAAAAAAACTGGCACAAAACCAGTAACTTATATCCCTATTCCATGTTTTAATATCTAGGATCAGCCCAGATAACAGGTTTTTGGCAGTGGGTTCACAAGAACATACTGTAGATTTTTACGACCTCACTCAAGGTACAACCCTAAACCGAATAGGCTACTGCAAAGACATTCCCAGTTTTGTCATACAGATGGATTTTTCTGCAGACAGCAGGTACATTCAGGTATGTGTCGGGTAAACCCATTTTTGTATTTATTGTGACTTGCCTGTTATCAGACATAGGGACAAGATGGAGGTAGGAGAGTGTGAGGGAGGGTTTCCAAAGTTGTTCTGAACTTCAGTGAACTTCAAGAGGACCCTAAGACCTCTGAGTTGAGCTGGATAACTCAGACTGCCTCTGGGATGTTCACAGAGCTCTATTTCAAGTCCCCTCTTTCTGAGTACTGGGATCTTCCCACTGGGTTCTGCATCTCCGACCACAGGAACGTGGCTCAGTTCTGTACAAGATTAATGGTGTGCTAAAGGCAAAGAGGTCTTTGACATCAAGGGAATGGGTACATCAAGGGAATGGGTACAATGCTGAGAAAGAAATGGTGGATTAAAGAAATACAGAAACAACTCTCCTCCTCCTCCCTTTTCCTAGGGTAGGATGCACATTATAGCTGAATTAGTATGTGAGGTTTCCTTCTGATTTAGTAAAATTGGGTTGAATAAGCCAGAGTATGTAAGTAAAAGGCAATCGATCAGCTATGCATTATGTATATGAACACCTATTCAGTTCTCACCCTGTAACATTGTTATTACTTCATGTTGCATATAATGAATCCTAGCTCATTAGGAAAAAAAGAATTTTATCCTAGATGTTTATTTCCCAATAAAACCTGTTGAGACTATTATTGCGGGATATCTTAGCCATAAATATATAATTTTATTGTTTTCTAAGTTACTAGCTTTTTCCTGTCCTACTTAAGGTATCAACAGGTGCCTATAAGCGTCAAGTTCATGAGGTACCACTAGGAAAGCAAATAACAGATCCTGCATTAATAGAGAAGATCACATGGGCCACATGGACAAGGTAAAAAACTAAAGAGCAAAGTTCTGCCTGACTAGGGAGAGGTGTGATACAGAACAAGGATCAGATCATAAGACCAGATTGTGTAAACCAAACACTTGAAATGTCCCTAGGGTTTGGCAAATCTATGAGAGAAAGCACACATAATCCTCTTCCCCAAAACTCTTATCTTACACAGTTTTTTACACACATTTGTAGCTGGCTGGTGTCTACAGTAATTATTACTGTAGTAATACCAAGGGCTTTCCTAGGAACACCTCCTCAGTGGTTTGTTGAGATTTATTCAGGTTTCCCAGCAGCAAGGCCCATGGCTCCCCACAGGGCTTTGAACAACTTAAAGCTTCACTTCTATTGCCATGATGTAAGCTCCACCTTATGCTACATCAGCAAACACAAGCAGCATGACAGGCATGGAAACACGGGCTGATTGGATTAAGGAAGGAGTTATGGGTCTCATTAAAACGTATTTACTGATGTGGGTTTATATAGGACCCTCCCAATACGATTACAAAACTCTGGCTGTGCTCTTAACTGTAGCAAGTGGAACAGGCCACGAGCAAATCTGTCAGCAACAGCGGGTGGTAACACAGGCAGGTTTTCAGGAGAAGGTAAAAGTGAGAATCCTCCTACTCACTCCGCTGTCAAGCAAGCATCAAAATCTGCCCCAAATCACCCCTTTCCAAGGGCTCTTGACAGATTGTGGGAGTGGGGCAGACACAGCTGACAGTTTATAAAAAATAATAATGATTTTAAAGGAACTTAAACTAAGGGAAGAACAGCTATTCTAAGAACTACTCTTCAAGCATACTCTCTCAAACAAGCATTCCCTCATTCAAGAGCTTATGGGTAAGAGAGGGGACACACATACCCATAAGGAGAGGAGGAGACTACTGCTGCACAAGCTGCTTGTACAGAATGGTGTGTGTGGTTTTACAGGAGATTAACCTCAGGATTTGGGGATAGAGATGGTTTGTATCACACAAAAAGATGCATGCTTGTGATGTTCTCCGTAATTGGACTGCATTCACTGCAAAGATTTAGAGGGAAAAGATTATTTTAAAGGTGGCAATTTTTTATTACTGGTCTGTGTTGCCTCCTCATGCTGTGGAACAGAGCAGCAGTGAGTACGCCTTATGGGCTAATGCTCTTCTTTCTAACTTGGTTTTGGAACAGCATTCTTGGAGACGAAGTCATTGGAATTTGGCCACGAAGTGCAGATAAAGCAGATGTCAACTGTGCATGTGTGACCCATGCTGGCCTAAATATAGTCACAGGAGATGACTTTGGTCTGGTGAAACTGTTTGATTTCCCATGCACGGAAAAATTTGTAAGTATTTTATTTTAGTTTCAACAGCTTGCTTCTCCCCTAGCATCCGATTTTAAGGCAACCACATGGCGTGGCCCAATAGGTCGCCTCCAGGCTGCTCCCAGCCAGCACTGGCTACAGAAGTTTGTGACAGCGAGTTGTCCCCAGGGGGAGCAGGTGACAGGGCAGCTGCCATCCAGCAGCCAGGGAGGCCACAACACAGACTGGGTGCTGAGCCGGGATTACTGTGGTCTTGAGGACACCTGTAGCACAGGTGATATGTTTTTATCCACACTCTCAAGACAGCTTTTCATTCTGCAATGCCACACCACTGTCCTAACTCCTGAACTTCTGTTCATTAGGCCAAACACAAGAGGTACTTTGGGCACTCTGCACATGTCACCAACATACGCTTTTCTCACGATGACAAGTATGTTATAAGTACAGGAGGAGATGACTGCAGGTAACTGATTTTTACTTTTTTTTTTACTATTACCAAAAATTGTGCATGTACATATGCCAGGCCCAAATTCCTTCCTGGGAGAAGGCACACCATCCCTGTTGCTGCATGGGCCAGCAACAGCCTCTGAGACTTGGGGTGCCAACAGGCAGCTGAAGGAGCCCCAGCTGCTGGCACAGGAACCACTTGTGTAGCTGAGGAACACTTTAACTCAGGCACAGACAGCTGGTAGAGGTGTCAGTCACACAAAAATAACTGAATAGCTCCTGCCCAGCAAAGGATAGGACAGGAGTTCCAGCTGGGTAGGACAGACAGATTTAGAAAGACATTTCTAATAACAAGAGCCTTCTTGAAAGGTGCTGTTTGTGTTGGGTAGTTTTTGAGATATTTTCCCCCCTCCCCCTTAAAAAAAGACAAAAACAAACCAGCGTGTATGTGTGTGGCACACACACCCACAAGTGATCTTAAACAGGGAGCAGAAAAGGTGAGAAACAAAAACCTGGTTAAATACAAAATGTAAGAGACTTTTTGAACAGCAAAATGAAAAATAAGCTAACTGAAAACCAACAAGGTAGGAAACAAAAGGGTACAAATTCTCACAGGAGCAACTCAGGAAAAGCTGGATACAAGAACTAGAAATTTATAACTGCCTACTTGGCAGAAAAAACGCAAGTCAGAGACTGCAAGACTGACTCTTTTTTGTCAGTGAATGAGACTGCGGGTCCTTTCCAAAGGCAGAACAGCATTAATGAATGTTTCATGACACCAGGCTCCCCTCACCAAGTCTGCAGCATCCATGCTGCTGTAACCTGCCATGTGTTCAACACCTTGCACTGCATTTGCAGATAAGCTGTTGAACAGCGGCTGCATAGGAACAAAGGCAGCATTCAGCTCAGTGCTCACCGTGCAGGCTAGGAGTTACATCAGCTCAGGAAAGCTTAGCAGCTGCCTTAATTTTGACAGTACAGTTATGAGGATTTCTTGATTCAAAGTGCAAGTATACAGAGTAAAATAACAGCATTTCCAACCTTGAGGCCCACTATGTAGTTAAACTGCTTTAACTCCCGAGAAAAAAAAAATGCATTTGAGCAGGAGTACTTGTTGAGTAACTCCAGGGCTTAACATTGCTTTACCCAATATCTTGCTGGTAATTCTGCATTTATAGCCATATACATACCTGACGCAGTCTCTGTTAGTACAGCATGCTGAGGGCTGTCCCCCGAGCTACTCAGAAATCTAACTCTGCCCTCTGTCAACTCCTTTATAGTGTATTTGTGTGGCGATGCCTTTGAGAGGAGACTCTTCTTGCTGCTGTTAACTGCCACCACCAAGTGACTGCCCTGGACTGGACAGCCATGAATGCCTCTACCCCTTTGGCTGCTACGATGTAATTTCCATACAGTGCTGCATGGATTACACATTTTCAGCTTACACTTATGAATTTACTGAACGTGAATGTAATCTTGCATTGCAAAAAGACCAATATCTTGAGATAGGTTGAGAAGGAAGCTGAAGTTTGAAAGGGAAGTTTGGTAACCTGGGTAGGCCAAAGTGAGGAACAGTTCTCTCACAAAGCTGCTTTTGCCTAATACTGTGTTATTCAAACCCTGTCTGAAATAGCAGCACACTGAGAAAATGCTGGGCCCTTTAATCTGCATAATTTCAAAATCAATGGCTTGAACATTTGTTCAAGAAAATTGGTGGGGTTTAACTACCCCTACTGAAAAGTCACATTTGGTGCACTGCGCAAAACTGCAAGATTGAATGAGCGTGCTGGGGTTCACACTTCAGCTTTCACTAATTGAAGGAGCTATCATTTCTTAAGTCCATCCTATTTCTTAACTATATATATATTTGGCAAATTTTTCTATTCATGAAGTGCCTTTGAATAATTTCCCAGTAGTATGGGCTACAGTCTTGCCTCCCACCAATTGCTTTCAACATACGGTGCTACAACTTTCACAGAGAGGAGGGCTAACCATCAACACCTTTTCCAGTTGTGTACTTAGATTAATCCCTGTTTTCTGCTTTGGTTTTTTTAATATCTTCACAAGTGAATTCCAAAATGTTTCCAAGAGCAAGAAGCTACGTGCTGTTACAAGGACAAACTGCTGACGGCAGTATGCCTCTTGGTAAGCTGTTCACAATTGGTAGCTTGACTGCAGCCAGAATCTGAAGCTGTACTCAAACAGTGAGTAGAGGATGGAGAGACTTGATTAAAGATGTTTTAACATAAAACATGGAGGATGTTATTCCCCAAGTATTCCTGCACTCTCCCTGTTTCTGGGAAAGTGTGCTTATAAGTAACTATTGCCACAGGCAGCAGCCACCTAACTAGAGGTAGTTGAGAATCCTCTAAAATTCACAAATCCTTTGTGAATCCTCTAAAAATCCTTTGGAATCCTCTAAAATTCACAATTTCCCATTCTTCCCATTCTGGAGGGGCTTCCTGAAGACATTCAATGCCATCTCTAGGAAAACCTGGTACAACACCAGCAAGGACTGCAGGTACCCTCCAGAGGGCAGCTAGTCCCCAGCTGCTTAGGAACAGAAAATAAATGAACTACAGTATCATAAAATGTACCTATCCTGGAGAAAAGTGTAATCTTTGCTCATGCTGGACTCCTCTCCCCATCACTGCTTCTCTCTTGCACCCCATGCAGTCCCTCAGCTGTGACCGGGCTGTGGGATCGTGGGGCAGGAGATGAGAGCTGCCTCCAGGTAGACGTGGAGACCACAAGCAGATGCTCACAAAAGGCAAGTAAAGCTGTTACAACATTTGTTAGCAAAGATTCTCTCAAACCCAAGAACTACAGGGACAGTGGAATTGGGAAAAATAAAAGTAAGTTCAACTGTTTCCAATGAAACTGTGGGCAGTGTCAAAGCAAATTATTTTTGAGCTATCTGGCATGGAACAACATCTGTATTTTGGAATTACCTTTCTTTTAAAAGACTGTTTGTTAATCAAAAGAGAAGAAGGCCAAAATAAAACATTTAAACTTACATTTAGTCTTTGAAAAGAAATGTTAATTAGTGCTTTAATCCCAGTTCAGCAAAATAACACAATTTTGAACTGTGGAAACTGCCTGCACTGCTGATGCCCACTGCATTAAAAGGTAGCTGTTGGATGCAAGGAATATCCAGTTAAAGGAGTGGATCAATTGTACATTTAACAGACACAAAAGTGCTTCAGCAACCTCAAAGAATCACCTTTTTTAAAACTGAATTTATTAATGCCTTATATTACTATACAGAAGATCAGTTTGTCAGATACACAATAAGAGTCCCTATGCAGTCTTCTTTTTTTAAAGAAACTTTCTTGATCAAATAATGTAATCATGTTAGGTAGTAATGTCAGCAAGCACCTTCTTTGCCTATGTTGTACTAATTGTTTGCCTTCCTTTCACATTGATTGTATCCCAAATAAAACCAGTTGTGTGGCAGAATGAATTAATAAATGGTGATGTGAAAAAATATCCTAAAGCAATAGTGTCTGTCAGGAAAACACTTAAAATTTGTATGTTTATATGGTTTGGCTTTGTGTATAAAATGTTCAGAAGTAATGATGTACTATACTGTAAAGTAAAATATTAGTGCATGAATTTATTTTTCAACAGTCAAGATGCCATTAATTTAAACTCTGTGTCTCAAATAAATTTAGATACAAGTTTTCAGTGTCCAGCTCTTAAATCAGATTCAACAAGTTGATCTGAAAAGATTATTAGACTCAGTTTACGATTTCTTTCAAACTAGAATATGGCATCATACATCACCATTTCAAAACTAAAAGAAACCAAGGATCTTCACTTGGTGTAGCAGAATCTAAACTCTCACCTGTCACGATTTTCAATACACAAAACACTTAAGCAGCCCCACGTGGTGCAGCGGGCAAAACTCTGCTCTGAGACCCACGCACCAAACTGAGCACCACCGGGCAACACGGCCACTGGGAACAGCAACTCTGGAACTGGAACTGAACAAACTGCTTCACACTGCACATATGGAAAGAAAAGTTATAATGAAAAATCCACCTACTCACATTGCTATACGTCTGACAGACTATTTCCACCACCATGTACAACAATGGCTATTTAATCACAATGAACTTAAACAAAATAAACATAAATATATTAAACTTGCCTCAAGAAAAGAAAATAGCAGTATTATTTTATGTCTATAAGCTTTATTGATACTTGGGGTTTGGGTTGTTTTCTTCTTTTTTGCTTTTTTGTTGGTTTGGGATTTTGTTTTTTTACATTTCACAATGCATTCCACAGACTTAGTTCAATACAGCTTTAACTGCAAGTGTATAAATTTTCATTTACCATTTCTTGCATAACAATGTTTAAGTTTCCAAACAACATTTGCAGCATTAGATATTCAGTCCACAGATTATCAGAGTTTGAGAGACTGTAGAAGTATTTGCTCAAAATCAGCTACTGTATGTTTGTGCAACAAAGTGTATGCTGTCATTTTCTTTTAATATACACAGAAGTTCCTTTGTTCATTTCTCTTTTGTATATTTTTTTTTTGAAACAGATACTAGTGTTTAGAGACAATTTAGTTTTTCAAGCTTGTGTGCTATGGAGCTAAGTCCAGAACTCAGTCAATTCTCTGAAGTATGAAGCACTGTGGAGCAGCTGAAAGACCTAAGCTTTGTGAAACACATATATATATATATGTATGTATATATATATATATATATTGGCAATTGATAAAACAGTAAAATCACAATACAGCTATACTCATACCAAAAAGGCAAGATTTTTCAAAACTTGCTAAAATGGTACATTCTTCTAAAACATCTCATTTTCGAAAATCTGCATCCATCTACACAGACCATACACAGTGCACAAACTGGGAAGTGTTATCCTCTGCCCCACCTGCACTACCTCTTCTGGAACACAGCAGGGACTACCTCTGATGAAGCAAAATGTACAGCTTGCTCAAATCTTTTTTATTAGCCAGTGCTGCACACAGGATAAAGAAAGATGATTAGTTTTAGATCCATACATAGCAGCTTACAATACTTAAGATGATGAAACACATGGCAGTCAAAACAGTTATTTTTTTTTCCTCAAACACTGCGATGCTAAAAAATAAAGATCTGTGAAATTGCACTGCAATGTCAAGGGGTTTGCTATTCCCTGACCCTCCCCATGTAAATCCAAATGAGTTTTTTTTTTTTTTTTCCCCTTAAAAGATGAACTTCCTATCAGTAAGTTGCTTCGGGGTTTTTATTCAGTTTTGCGCTTCAACCCAGGGATCTTTGCTTGGATCCTACAAGAGGAATTGGAAAGGAAAAAGAACAGCATTTGAGTGAGGAACAAAAACCAGTAGGTGTAAATATAATCTAAATTATCAGGGCAATGCAAAACTATTGCACTCAGAAGTCAGTAAAACTGCTAAATGCTGCTTCATCCACCCCTCTCAGCAATGGCTGAGAGCCTCCTTAGGTTTCAGATATGCTGATTACTATTAGAGATATTATATAATAATGTACTTTTAATATAATAACCTAGAATCACCTAATACTTCTGGTTGGAAAAATACCTTTCAGACATCAAGTCCAACTGTTAACCCAGAACACTGCCAAGTTCACCACTAGACCCTGTCCCTAAAACATATTCCTGTAATATTACACAGCATCAGGAAGAAAGAAGCCAATTTCACAGCCATTCCAAATTCAAACAAAGGACCCCACCCCCACCCAGAGCAGTGCATCTGCTGCAGCTGTTATACACACGAGCAGCACACAGCAATAACTGTAAACATTATTTAGAAAGTGAAACAACAAGAATCTCACTCACTTGGCCATTGCATCTGTGACGTTCTTGTTCACGAGTCCCAAATAATGGTCAATTTGGGCCTGCAACAGAAGATGACAGCCTTTACAGACCTGCCCCGACACAGAGGGCACTGCCGCCTGGCAGGCAGTCACAGCACACCCAGATGTTACGCCAAAAGCGTCTGATGGGAGGAAGGGGCTCAGCTCTTATTTCCCAGGTTGATGCCAGAGCTCCCACGGCTTCAGCCATGGCCCGAGTGAGCATTTGCTTCCAGGAATAGCAGGTAAGTAACCAAATCACTTCATCCCAGGCTTCTGCATGTTCCCCTGTGGTCCCCCACGCCTCTTCTCAAGGCCACCCCAACACGAGGGTGCACCCTACGGGCCCTCAGCGCCTCTGTCTCCTCCGGGCATCACGAAGCAGCAAAGCAGCTTAGGTGGGCTGGGCTGTTAAACAGCTTACGCCTTCAGGGAGCAGCCTGCAGCTCCTCAAGAGGATTGAGGAGTCTGGGTTAAGCCATACGAATTGTCTGCCATCTTTTCTCAGGGCTACAGGACTTCCTTGCACTGCCGAGCACTTTGCTCTGCCTTAGAAGCTCAGAGAGGAGCCCAGCAGGCTCCATCATCTGCTCAGTGTCTTTCTCTCCTTTCCCAAGTCCCTTGCTGGCCACCATGTGCAACGTTGTTTTTGAAAGAGGAGAAGGAACTGCTAAGCCAGAGCTGGCTTCCCTCCTCCTGTGCTATGACCTGCTAAAGACAGACCCTGCTTAAGCTCTTCTATAACTTCACCATATGAGTTTTATTTTGACCCCCTCTTAACTCCTTTTACATTACCAGACCGTGCTGGGTATCTCCCACCTCCTGTTTTTGCCAGGGCTACAAATTCCACAAGGCTTCAGGACACATATCCTGAACGCCAGCTCCAAAGAGGTTTCTTCAAAAATTGTTTTAAAACTACTTAGATCAGGATTAACACACTGTGCTTACTGCTGCTTTAGTCTCGACCAAATCTGGAGCAGGACAGGCTAACCAGGCCGTTTTGAGAACTCTTTGCTGGGCAAACCTTCCCAGACTTCCACCAAAGTGGAGAAGGGCACACGCAAATCTGGGCTTCAAAGTTCATTTGCTTCTCTTGGCCCTGGCACTGACTCCTGGTTAAAGGCCTATCTTTTAAATGCTTTAAATATTTCAGAAGACTGAAATGAATTCTGGCTTTATTTGCTTGTGGTTATGCTTAAATAGAGCTAATTTTATGAAGCACTTAATGGATCATATGAAACACTCACCTGATGTCTCTCATAAATAACAGGAACACTGAAGAGTGAAATCAAAGCTGGAAAAGAGCACATCAAAGGTATAAATACTGACAAAAAGGGATGGTGTTCTGGTGAAAGAAAGACTAGTTTCTACACCTTTACATTTCTTTTTAAAACATGCAAGAAAAAGTACTAGCTACGCCACATGCAATGATCATTGGCCAGTAATTTAGATAACCTTTATTAAGGAGAAGCTGGGCTGTTCTTCAGGCCTCATTAACAGTAAGCCTGGCACAATTCATTTTTTCACTGTGGGTTACGCAAATTCTTCAAAAAGGATGCTCAGGTTTCAGGCAGCCTCAGTTGGTTTCTGACAGCTGAAACAAAACTACTTGCAGAGCCAGTTTTGTACACTGATGACATTAACGTAAGGCTAACCCGACAGAGACAAGCACAACAGAACATGCTGTTTAAATGATACAATGTCCATAAAGCCAGCAATCTCAGGGAATTCAGCAGCACAACTGAAAACGATCTGCAGCATTACCCGTGTCCTAGAAAAAGGACACACAAATGTAACATCTCGCTACACTCTCAAGAACACAGGAATAGTCTCAGTATCAAGCAGAGTTCAGCACTTTTCCAAGGCTATTTTGTATGTCAACTATTTCACACAATTTAGAACACTTACCCAGAATCAGTAATGTCAGACCATTAAACAAGGCACCAACATAAGTGAATACCCACATCAACACTGCAAACTGAAAAGAAAAAAACAACCATGTCAGCACAGAGTCTGTCTTACCACAACACAGTAGTCAGAGCAGTGAGAGAACTTCTCTAAGTGTAACTAAAATGCCCCAAACTCCACTTCACCTTTGTAGGTCTCATGTAATTATAGATGAGTTACAAGATGGCTGAAGGATTTAGTAACAGGATATGTGGCCTCTTGCCTGTAGGTCATGGGGCTGAATTCAGCCCAAGTCAGCAGTGACCAAGGCTGCCAGTACTCGATGGCTGCTCACTGCCTCCTGATTTATACAGCACTTCCAGTCCTGGGTTTCGTAACGATGGGCAAAAGCAGTTCCTACCTCCCACCCTTCAGAGATGGAGCAAGACAGGCAAGTGAGAGGTCCAAGGGCTGGCAGGTGACATGGCACTCGGTGGCAGAGCGAGACAGCAAGCAGGCTGGACACTTGTCTGCATGGCAGCCCAGCAGCCAACACAGGAGCACATCCACTCCAGGACCGGAGCACAAATGGTGGCACCAAACTATCACCTCAGCTCAGCAAAGGTCTCAGTGACCTGTGGACTACACTAAGCATTGCAGGAGTGAGGAAGGAACCTGTTTGGAAGGTTGGCTAGATTGTTGGTTGTTTTTTTTTCCTTAAAACAAAAAAGCAGCTTTGGCTAATAAAAAATTCAGGCAAGAGAGGAGTCAACAGTTCCATAAAATGGAGGCCATCTCCACATCAGAGACAAAGTTCAGAGGCGAAGACATCCTTCTACTGACAGACACCTAAACCTTCCCACTGCTATATTTCCCAGAGCCCACATTTTTGGCTCTGTATCCCAGCCCTTACTGGTACCCAGGCACTGTTCCTACCCCACCGCCACCCCACTGACTGCTCTTGTACAGGTTTGGCTCTGCTTCAGTAGCTCTACATAAACTTCTGCAGGAGCAGAAGCCCCTCGGCTTTCTGCCAGATGGAGAGTGTCCCAAGCACACCTCTGACCTATACCAGGGCAAGAGGGGCTGAAGGCTGCCAGCTCTATTTCTGTGTAGGATTCCTCCCCTAGGAAAATCAGCCGATTTCTTCTTGTGTTGCACAGCCCATAAGGGGACTGAGCAGAAACCAGGATCTGGATGTCAAGACACAGTTGATTTACTAGTGCTTGTTTCTTGCTACGCACTAGATTTTGCTTTGTATTATGCAGAGCACACAGGTAAGACCCCCCCATCCCTTTAATCAACTGGGTATTCTCTGTGCAAGACACTGTGAAACACTGAGGGGCCAGACAAACACAGTGGGGAGGCTGCTGCTGGCATCAAGGAGAGAAAATCTGGGCACAGCCAACAACCCAAGGTCAACAACCCACTCAGATTAAGAGATAAACACAAGGAAGAGATGAGTACAAAGCACTGGAAAGAAAAAGGCAGGGTATGAAAGGACTGTGGGTGTAGCCTAGCACCTGGCTTGCAGCTGGGTTACACTCAGTTCTGGATCCCAACATCCACTTTTAGCTTGTCCTAAGATGCAAAATATCTGAACCAAACAAAATCAACAGCCAGATTAAGATAAGGTGATGACAGTCCAAGTTTAATTGCATGGCCCTGTTAATGAAATAAAGTTTACTTCAAGAGCTTCATTCAAAGCTGATCCTACTCTAAGTGCAGCAGGATGAACAGCCAGTGATGCTGTTCTGTATCTGTCAATCCTTTTTAGATGTGATGAAAGCAGGACCACAGGCACAGTGTTAACCCACAGACAAGGCTGCAACGTTACCATCAACTGCATTCCCACTGAAGGGTTTTGGCAGATTTATCAAGAAAAATAAAGCAGATTTCTCTAAACTCCCTCATGATTCATTCAAACCTTGGCCCAGTTCTGCTCTCCCCCATGCCAGGGTGAGAGCTGGCTGCCAGCCTCTTTGCACAAGACATTTTAATGGAGCAAATACTTTCCTTTCAGAGCAAGCCTGTGTGTGAGCAGTACATCCCCCTCCCTGACAAAGGGAGGAACACCAACAACTTTTCCTACAGCCAGAAGCCCCCAGGTTTGCAAGCACTCAGGAACGATTCAGTTGCTGGCTGCGTGTTCAGTACACTAAATATGCCAGCTTCAAGCACACACATCACCTTGACAGCTATCCAAGATCTCCTCTGCATGAACACTGTTCCCGAAGTTAAGCACCACCCCAGTCAGGTGAACATCAAGTAACGTTGCTGAAGACTATGACCAAGTCAGAAAATCTGAGTTTATGTAAGCAGAGGGGAAACAGGTATGCATCAATCTCAAAGTCCAGCAAGTATCAGAAACATCCAACCCTATTCAGTGAGCATTGTAATTTATTGCCCAAGAAAGATCAAAATCCAGGAGTTAACATTTGACTGGCACAGGCTTTGCTTCTCCAAGTGTCTGCCCAGAGCAGTATCAGGGTCTTAGAGCAAACTGTGCTGCGTGTGCAGCTTTATATCCACTTCAAAGGACAGCTATTTCAAAAGCTGGGGCTGCCGAAGCAATTAAGTTCAGCAAAAACCTCAGAACCCCTCAATCCACAACTCCTTTTCTCTTCACTTCTGACAGTTCAAACAACATTCCTGGGATTAAGGGGAGTTCATCTCAATGCCACACTGCACTCCCCAGTACTCAAAGCATCTTCCAACTTAATGGCAAATCCGAAAACGCCCATGTATCAGCTTCTTGACTATAAAAGAGCTCAAACAGAACAGAGAGCTCTGTTTCTCAAAACATGAGCTGAGAAAGGATGAACTGAAAGCAACCACGTCCCAGTGTCACAACAGAGCAGCCACCAGGGCACAGCTGGGGTGCCAGGACAATGTGTGGTTTCTCCTAGGACTCTCTGGCAAGGGCTCCTCTGGGCTTGCTCCTCAAGAGCTGTGAGCAACTTTGCCTTGTGCTGCATAAATATTTAGTCCTACTTAAGACTCCCATGACTGAAGCATTGTTTAATAAAAAGGGAAAAAAAATTCTTAACAAGACAGGTTTTACAGCCAGAACCATTATACACAATTAACTGACCTGGAGACATTTCCTACACCAAAGCCCTGTAACTTTAATTATATATAAACATGCTGTTTCCTATACTGAAGATGTTTAAACTATACGAGCCAAGATTTTTTAATTTTTTTTTTCAAACCAGAGTTGTTACATTACATAAGACCCCAGGACCTTAATTTTCTCCTCAAGCACAAACTCTTCAAAATCAGTAACTCGTGCTTGTGAACTGTCCTGACATTCCCTGGTTTCAGATGAGGGTTGCTCCCAACTACCATAAATTAGACTAATTAACCTACATAAAACATTTTAAATGTCAGAAGAAGAGAGGGGAAACAAATTAGTTCAGCTGAATAAACATGTCTTTTCCTCTATACCATAGTATTTTAAAAGTGATTAGAGTGCCTTGAAGACATTCTAACTGGAATTAATTCCACTTTTAACATAATTCCTCTTAAAGGCCTTATTTTTAAAACAGTATTAACTGAAACAGCAATTGGCTGTTCACTCCTTCCTCTTCCTTTTCTGCAATGGATCACGATCTCTCTACAAATGGTGTGGAAATTCTTACAACTTAAGATGAAGGAAGATACCACAAAGGGCTTAATTATTAAAGAAACACAAGTGACCTTGTGACTGCAAGGTTTTCTGTGATCTTGTTTAAACATGACTTAAGCAAAATAACTTTTCTTTGAACACTGAAACTCAATGCCTTTAAAAAGCACAGTAAGCAAGAAAACGTCCCTTTCCTCCCTTGCATGCCAAGTTATCAAAAATGTTATTCCAGCCATCTAAAAGCTATTTTTTCAGTCAAGGTTGTGGCCTCGAGATGCTGCCGAGATGTATCTTAAGCACCCTGTCACTTAAGCATGAGGGTGAGACACAGCTTACAAGCCACAGATGGTGCTGGGAAGCATTGAGCCATCAAAATATAATCTCTGCGATGGAACCATTGGCAAGGCACAGCCAGTAAGAGCCTCATCTAAGCCATTTTCCCATAGCATGTCTGTAGCTGTATCCATCACGTCCAGAAAAATGACCAGAAGGCAAGAATGTACAGCCACCTCATAAAAGTACTTTTATTTCACAACCCTTTGGGACCAGGAAGATTTTTACACAAGACCCTGGGCAAATATCCCCTTCTCCTCTTTCCCTTCTGACTAAACAAATCTCTACCACAGGTAGCAGACTCCAGGTAACAACCTGACTGCCTTACAATCTTTCCATTCTCCAGAGAGAAAGGACTCTTGCTGCAGGAGACTTGCACAGCATCAGATGCAACTTTTCTGTAACAAACTCTGTGTTTAAGTTGGAGTATAATGAGAAACTCGATACAGAAACGCTGGGTAAGATCCTCAGATCTGCCTCCCGTTTCTATTCCGCAAATGTAACAAAGGCTTTTTTACAGCCTTTCTATTGTTCTCTGTGTTTCACTAGAAACCCCTTCCCCCAGCACCACAACAACTCAAAGGGCTTTACAAAGCACTAAGGAAGGGATTTACTGGAGGATAAATGCAACTTTATTTCAAGAAGATTAAGCAAACTGAAAAAGAAATGGACAACGTGTTGTATTGAGTAAAGGAAACAACCATTTGAAAAAAAAGAAAAATAAAGGCGATTAGCTTGAAGGGAAGGAATGTAATTCTCACAGACCAAAACCAGAGGGTTTTCATCGAATTATTTCTTTTTAAATTTTTTTCATATTATTCTTCACTGTCAGTTTTGTTGTGCCACCTTCAGTAAACCACATTAAATAGTACTCGGACACATTCAACGTATCCACGTTTGACAGTATTGCACACTTCAGGTAACTTGTACAATCCATTTCAGTCATGTGCAGCACAAAAGGAAGCAGCTACCCACACCCAAATGCAGGGCCTGAAACAGGTGTCCACCTTCCAAGCAGCATCACTCAGTCCCCACTCTTGCAGCAAAATGATGGACACAAGAACTCCTGCTGTTTAAGGCCTGTAACTGGACACTAACCACTCAGTCTCAGCACAGAAACTAACAGAAAACCAAACCAAAACCAGACTGTGCCAGTCTAGCCCAAACCACAGATTCTTCTATGTGTTAGCAACAAACTCTAAATACTCAGTGTCCTGTTTTCTTAAAAGATTTCTGCTGTTAAGCATCAGCTGGCCTGCATGCAGCCAGGGCTTACTGCAGCTTTGCATTCATTTTTATTATACTTTAAAAATAAAGCACAAATAAAGCAACACACTCTATCACTCTGTATTCATCTTAGCATTGCCAGTAGAAAGCTACACTTCTTGGGGAAAAAAAATGCTTGTTACTTCCAACACGCAAACTAAAACTCATTATTTACTTTCACTGAGCCAAAGATGCCATTGGTCATTCAAGGACTAGTGGGGACTTTGCTGAGCCAGGTTAGCAAGGAAGCTCTTTAGGTGAGGCTGCAGTACCTACAGCTGAAGTAAACTTACCTTCAGAGAATCAACTAAGTCATCCACCAGGAAAAGGCGTCTCAGCTCTTTGACTGTGCCATTCACATGACCAAGCACAACATTGCTGTATTTCTGAATAAGCTCTTCAGACACGGCTACATCAGACTCCAAGTAAGCCCTGCAAGAAACAAAAGCTTATGAAAATTTACTGTAAGGCTACTGCTAAACAGTACAAACTCACTATACATTCTGTATCAACTTTCTGTTTATGTTATAAAAAAAAACCCTTCACTGTATGAAGAATGCTAAAAAAATAGAAGTAAACTGAAGTTATTCTTGGAAGATAAAAGTGAACCTTAGAAAACACACTACACAAGCTCTTAGAAGTAAAGTAAATGCTTTTTTTTTTCCTCCTCAGTGCTTTGCTGTGCTAGTGCATTTACCAAGTCACACACAGGTGTAACTGGACTAAGCAAAAAATGCGCACTAATATGTGTGAGCACACAGGGCCAGCAGGTGTCCCAAAGAGTGCCCAGTACCTCTGACAGATGCTCCTTGGCCTATGAAATCTCCTCCTACTCTTCAGCATATGCTGTCATTCATTACACTAATAAGGCCAATGTGTATTTTAAAAAATGAGAGGCAAGGCGGCCTGGAGAGGTGTGTGAAGTGAGTCATTCACAACTACAGGTTGTGAGGAGAAAAAATTGAGAACGGCCCTGAGGAGAAGGACTTGGGGGTGGTGGTGGACCAGAAGCTCAACATGAACTGTCAGTCTGTGCTTGCAGCTCATAAAGCCAACCCTGTCCTGGGCTGCATCAAAAGGAGCAGGGACAGCCTGTGGAGGGAGGGGATTCTCCTCCTCTGCTCTGCTCTTGTGAGACCCCACCTGGAGTGCTGTGTCCAGTTCTGGAGTCCCCAGCATAAGAAGGACACAGAGCTCCTGGAATGTGTCCAGAGGAGAGCCACTAAAATGCTCAGAGAGCTGGAGCAGCTCCCCTGTGAAGAGAGGCTAAAGAAGTTGGGGTTGTTCAGCCTGGAGAAAAGGAGGCTCTGAGGTGACCTTGTAGCAACATTCCAATATCTGAAGGGGCCCTACAAGGAAGCTGGGGTAGGGCTTTTTACATGGGTGTGCAGTGAGAGGAGAAGGGGCAATGGCTTAAAACTTGAAGAGGGGAGATTAAGGCTGGACATTGGGAAAAAATTCTTTCTTGGGAGGGTGGCGAGACCCTGGCACAGGTTGCCCAAGGAAGCTGTGAATGGCCCCTCCCTGGAGGTGTTCAAGGACAGGTTGGATGGGACTTGAGCAACCTGGTTTAGTGGGAGGTGTTGGGGGGATTGGAAGTAGATGATTTGTAAGTAGAGGATTTGTAAACCATTCTATGATTCTCTCGTTTTGCTTTTGTATTAGGCAGTCTAACAGTCTACACACAGTCTTCCCACATTTCTCAAATAGAAGAAACCCTACACAAAAGCAACGTACCCAATACATGGTAAAAGGTACTTGCAAAGGTACCATTAAGCTGTAATTAACATGGTAATGCACGCTAAAATGAACAAGTTTTCCATTAATTTCTTCTTTAAATTTCTCTACAGTTAGTGACAGCAGTTCTTTTTAACAGAAAGACAGAAGCTCCTACCTGCTTAAGTGTGGTTTCCACTATATTCTGGCTTTTATCTGTAGCTGCAGTGGCTACAGTCTTTAAATAGAGAACAACTTAATTCTCTAGTTTCCATGTTGGAGGAAGAACGAGCAGTGCAGTACATCTGTAACAGGGCACTGATCTTATGTAGTGGTTAAACTTTTACATCTGTTTGGGGGAATTCTGCTTTAGAATGTTTTTGTTTTATTAAAAAAACCAAAATCAAACAAACAAATAAAAATATCACACAGTTGAGGCTCCTATGTATGTCATTAAGACAAAGTTAAGCATGGCCTTGTGGCAAGTCCAATACAAATTGTTTTAGATGGTGGCTGCAGAGTGTGGCCATTTCAAGGTTACATTCTGCTTTCCACACTTGATTTCAATGTGAACAGCCTTCTAACTCATCAACAAGATAGGCACTGCCTGGATCAAAAATTAAATTGATCTCAGGGACGTGCTCTTCACTGTCAAACTAAATTCAAGTAAAAATATCCATCTTGTAGTTTAAGTTATACAGATAAAAGAAGTAAACAACCAGGTATGTTGGACAAGAATGTCTGGAAGCTTCTTTTGAGTATCAGTATTTTTACAAATAAACTGCAGAAAAGAGCACAGGTTAAACAAGTTTTGCTTGTTCTTGCTAAAAAAGAACTGGTAAACTTGGAAATGCTGTTTGGATACTGAAGAGCACTACCAGGTAGACAGAACAAACAAGATTTCAACAAATTATTCATCCTAAAAAGGGTTAGGATCCTGAACAAGGAGGGCCATACAAGGCAAAATCCAAACAAAAGACCTAAGTTGACAAAAGAGATGCACTTCATCCTGCTATACTGAATGCTTGTCAATTGTTCAGGTGTGGTTTGGTTTGTTGTTGTTGTTTTGGTTTTTTTTTTGTATCAGATCTAAACTTGAAAGCAAATATTCTTTTTTTCCCCCCGTTTTGTCTACCAGCTCATTTAGGCACAGACTGCCTTCAACTGGGTAAAAGAGCTACTATTCGTAGTCAGGGAGAAATGCAGGAAAACCCAAGGAAACATTTTATTTTGCCTTACTGAAGATGAGAGGAAGAGAAGGGGAAACAGCCCAAAATTAGTAAGAGCTGTAGGAAGGCAAGCAGGTGTTTCTAAAAGGTGCAAGGAAAATTGAGACTGAACCACTTCATTGATTAGTAAGGGAGAGAAGCAAGTCTGAGTAGTGTGGAACAGGCTGGTGTGGGCACAGGAAGTAAGCACTTTCAGTAATTACTCTAACACAGGATTAAGTTTTTATTTCTCTTAAGATGCAGCTTTTCAGTAGTGGGCATCACTGTACATCACACAGGAAAGGATGCATACCACAGGTACTGATTCACACAGCTATGCCCCAGGGACTCAGTTCATCACTTAAAGCAAAGGGCTCAGAGGGCCTCTTTGAGGCCTTAAAATTTTACCCTTGTGATTAAACTCCTCAAGGCTCAGAATTCAGAGCCCAAATTTCTAAATTCCTGACCTGGGCAGGCTTCCAATGAAGCTGGATTCTGCTGATGATAAGGCAGCTTTTCATGTGGAGAAGACAGCACTGCTGCTACACATTAAAAACATCAATTAAAAGCATCCTTTAATAGAAATTACAAAAATATGGAAGCACCCCCTGCTACACTTATTTTTACTTTTGCTAAATGTATTACATTGAAAGTGCTGCATCTTCTGGGTATTCTTTACATTTTGCACATCATCTGCCACTAGTTCACATTATGAAGACTATGCCATTCTGAATTGCACATATTACTCCCTTAGACTGAAGTACATAATCATTTTTTAAATGTAACTAAGGATACTCTAGCACCCCCAGGAAATCCCCCTCTACCAAGTACTCAGTTCATCTTCTTTATCACTGTGCAGACAGATATCTCAGTACACAGACTGTACACATTAATGGGCAACATATTATGACACACATCATGAATACCACTCTCCTCAAAAACAATACACTTTTTAATTAAAAGAAAAAAAAAAATCTCACCTAAATGGGTGGCCTTCATCAGACTTCTGGATTGCCTGGATAACTCCCTTGTATATCCTAAAGCTGATGGTCACAGAAAGCAGGGCCAAGGCAATGTAAGCTGTCACGCTCACGATGCTGAACACTGTTAATGAAAGCAGCAGGAACAAGCTGGCACCAAACACCACTCCTGTCTTCTTAATGTCTCGCCAGTAAAGGAGGTCAACAACTAAAATTTAAAAGAGGTAAAAAATTAGAACAAGGTATCTTTTGCATCCATAGAAAAAAGTAAAACGTGATTCACTTGACTGCTGAGGGTTATCAAGAATGGAACTTGCGATCTCACTGCCAAAACCAGAGCTTAAATTATGACTAGAAATAGGTTATTTTAGAACCAATTTAGAACTTCAGATTACTGTGATTATCATTATTAGGATTACCTCAAATGTAATTGTTAAAGTTTAAGAACAATTCTGCCTTTTAGCAATGCCAGAATTAATCTCTTCAACTACTGTGCTGTGTTCTGCACACACAACTACAGCAGTTTGTGCTTAATTTTGTTTTATTTTTGTAGATTCTGTGGAGGTCACTCACTGAAGAGATTGGTTCCAATTCCCTGTGAAGATAATGACAAAATACAAAAAAATCTCTAAACCGTTGCAGCTTTGAGAGTCTGGTAGAGGCAAAGGCACTGCTCAAAACTCATTAGCAGTTCATTTTGTTTCTTTCTGACAGTAAACATTATCATGGGAATTTATAATGTTGATAATGGGTGACAGACTGAGCCATCAAGAGGGAATAATCTCACTGAAATTTCTATTCAGGCTAAATTTCCTGTGCTACAATGCAAAATACTTCATTTGCAAAACAAGTTATTTTTTCTTCAAGCAATCCCCATGAGATAAGACAATATTATGCCATTTTTAGCAGTACTGTGTATAGTAAACTACAACCTTACACAAGTCATAGGCAAAGATTATTGCACCCCTTGTAGAATGTCTGGTTTGAGGTGCTGTTGATTGCCTTACTGGACTCATGAGGTCTGCAAATGTCATTCTCCACTGTGGAGTACAGAACTGGGCAGGGGCATCTAGTCTGGTTTTATACTTAATAAAACTCATTCTTCACAATTTCTACTTTCACAGGTAATCAGATTTTCAGAAGAACAAATTCCTCTTCTGCATCAAAGCTGCTTGTTAATTGTAATATTTTTTTATTATATACAGAACTCAAATCATAGAAAAAATATTACAACACAAGTTTAGTAATCCTATTTCATCTTAAACATCACTGAAATTAATTGTAAAGTAGCATACCACTCTTCAGAACAGATTCTTACTCTGAATGACTGTAAAAGAAAACTAAAACAAACAAAGCTTGACTATTAGTTCTTACAGGATGAGAATGTGGTGATACACCAACATTAAACACTTAGCAGCCTCTGTAGGACAATGTCTTCAAAATCCCTTTGTAGGTACAAAATTAAAATGCCACTGGGACAGTTCACAGTGCCATTTCACAGTGGTTCAGAAGCTGAAGTCCTTTCCTAATGACTGAGCAGGGAAAAAAACCATACAGAGACAGTAGGTGCTGGGAAGATGAGAACCCTGGTCAGAAACTTAAAGCTGACATTTTCACAATGCAAAATATTTTATCCAAATATTTAATTAATAATTCAGTAAAAATTTCCCAAAGCTCTACAGACTGAACCAGGTTACAGTTGCATCAATGTCTTAAATTTGGCACAAGCCAAAACTGCTTTGAAAAAGAACAGCCTCATTCCTCTACCACCACCCAACTTCCCGTGCTCTGCATGGCCACAAGGCTTGGTTTTCTGCATGCTGCTGACAACTACGACACAAAAAAATAAATTAAAAACTAAGCCAGATCAGATTCTGGATGTGGTGCACCATGTGACTCTGCAAACATGTGGAGAGAGAGATAGAGCAGCCCAGCTGAAGGAGGTGACACTCCAGCTCCCAGAACAGCACCCATCTAAAGTCCTTGTCAAATTGCAGCCCAACCCATGCACCCAGGTGACCTGTATTCTGCTGGGTCTCTTCGTGTTACAAAGCTGCACTTCTATTTTCCCTGTCAAAGAAATGAAGCCCCAAGATTTTTCTTTCATATTTGTAAAAATCAAACAAACAAACAAAAAAATCAAGTTGTCTTACAACTCCTTTTCTAAGGCCCACAATCCCTAAATTCAGCAACATTTTCTCTATCTCCTTTGCTTCCAACCACAAAAGTGTCTAGTAGTGTCTCTATTAGTACAACTTATGTTAGCAATCTCACCCTGTATAAACGAGCTTACAAATGCAACTGTGAGCTTAACCTAAAAATCAGTATAAACTGTAAACCTAAACTGAGATGCAGAAGTATCCATGACAGCTGGGTGAGATTTTTAAAAACAGTCTTGCCAGAAAACGGTTGGTGGATTTTGTGCTCCTAAATCATGCAAGAAATCTTGGAAAAAAAACTAATTTCTTTCCAGTTATTTGCTTCAAGTACGGAAACTATTTATTTTTTAAATGCTGCAATTTGAGCATCCATCATTCAAATTTGGGTGCTGGTCCCCTATCAAGTGACACACTAAGTATGTGCTCTGCTCCTCTCCGTTTGCAGACAGCATTCTGTAAATCAGATACTCTCCACCCTGTGACACAGTTTTAAAGCATCTCCACTGATGGTGAGTTTTCACAGGAAATCACTCATTACAAGCAGTTAAGGCATTATTCCCAAACCCAGTTACAAGGAATGTTATGTTCACCTGCATGGCAGTTTCCAAAAAATGAGAAACAAGAGTAAATTGCTGGAACCAAAGCATACCACCAACACTAAATGGACTCCAGTGACCCATCTTCAAGTCTTTTGTTCTCAGTAATCAATAAGAAAAAAACCCAGCTAGGACCTCCCAGGCCAGAGTTAATCTGCACATGAAGCATTTTTCCTCAGTGTCTCCATTCCATTTGGAGAACTACCAAATCAGCAGCAGCTTAACGACGTACGTATCTGGTTTCACTGTAAATTCCTCAAAGGAAAATTCAGTGTTATAAGTCACTGAAAAAATTATTTGCTATTTTCAGTCCAAGAGAGTGTGTGATAAAATTGATTTATATTTTCCAACTGACCAAAAGCAAGAGTTTGCAATTCTTTCTAAAGAAAATGTTAAAAGCTTTACCATATCAGAAGCAGCTTTCTGGCTTTAACTCACACACAAGTTAGTTTTTTTGTTTTTTGTTTTTTTACTCTGCTTTTAATACGAGAAAAACAAAACCCCCAGCCAATTCTCAGGAACAGCCCTGCCAAGCGGTATCTTTCCTTGTGGGGACTGTTTTAAGCTTTATTTGATATAATACAAACTACACCTCATGCATTTAATGCAAATATTCCAGGCCTATTCCAAAGCAAGAACAGCTGCCTACATTTGGTAAGCATGAACTGTCACTTGGCACGTCTAAAAATAGTACTGCTAGCATCCGTGCCTTACATGCAGAACTCATCCAATTACATTTGCTTTTAAAGCAAAGGACTGTGATACGACTCTTTCTTTTGTGGATTTTAACTTCAAACTGAACTCTTTTTATGACACTGTTTTTTTTAATGACAAAAACAAGTGGTTTAATATATCTGACACGATAATCCTCTTTAAAGGGAAGGGAAAAAAGGGAAGAAAAAAAAAAAGACAAAACAAAAAAACAAAACCACAGAGCCGTGTCACCTTCTGCTTGTTTGCGTTTTAAAAAGAGAAATTATGAGCCTGGAGGTCGAACACCGAACTGAATTCCCACCGACCAAAGCGAACCCAGAATAAAAAAGAGGGACTGACCCATTTTGGCATCCATCTTGCGTGTGCCCGCACGCAGCCCGCTCTCCCCCGGCCGCCGGTCCCGGAGCCGATCCACTTCCTGGCGCGTCGCGGGGCGGGCGGTACCGATACGCAACCGCCCCGCGAGACCTGAAACCCCCGCCAATGGCGGCCCCGGCGCTGCACCCCGGGAAGGAGGGAGGGAAGGAGGGAGGGAGGAAGGAAAGGAGCAGCTGCCCGGGGCTCACAAAGGACAACTGCGCTCCTCTCTTCTCTCCTCCTGTGTTTGGGACACAAACACGAAAACGGGGGTTTCATGGCCAAAGAAAGGCCGTTTGTGTCAACGGAGGGGGGAGATTTTAGAAATAAATAAATGGATAGATAAATAAAAGGGCAAACAGAGCGCGATTTGTGTGTCAACAACAACCCGTGACACTGGGACCCTTCTGTAATCTGAGAGGTAAGATGAAATTCTTTATGTTCTTCAAATAATCGTAAAAGCAGTGTAGAGGCACGAGTAGAGAGCCTTTTCGGGATCCATCTAAGTACAGGCAGTGTTGTGCTGAGGGAGACATGTCACAGCAGCACCTCAGGGGGACAGCCTGCAGATGCAGGTGAAGTGCACGGTGACAACCATCACCACAGCACCATGCAGGCTGCTCTGAGGAAGTATTAGCTCTAGACCAGCAGAACCCAACCACAAACTGCTGTTCATTTCTGCTTAGAGAGACATTTTCTAGTTATGCTAAAAAGACTTAACATTTGCAGATGACAGCGATCCTCAGGATTTCCACCTCTCTCTCACATAGAGTATGGAACAGGTAAGACCTGGCTCTACAGTTTCACTCTTGAAGTTTGCTCGACCCCTGCTGGGGACCGACAAACCCCGAGAAGCCACCAACCCATCCAGTGGCCAGTCTGCCAAGCACAAACTCCATTAGCAGACTGAGGCTTGAAGCATCAAGATTTCCTACATCAGAATGACCATTTAAAAAAAATCCCCATTGAGGAACTCAGCAGAAGCCACAAAATTCAAGCCTCCTTCTACCCTGGCTCAGACATGTTGGAAGGCAATTTGGTCCTTGGCTGCCTTGTTGCAAGTCATTAACAACACAAAAATCCCTGGCTGGTCAAACTGGGTGGTTATTGCACAGCTGCATATGGTGCCAAGCACATGGGGCTGCCTTCAACTAACAGAGCTCTCCCTGTTTTAGGGACAGGTGTTACAGAGGGATGGCATGTCCAGTGGGACCAACAGGCTTGTCTAACTCCATCCCAGAGGTTAGAAAACCAGTTGGCATCAAACGTGGTTCTGGTAGATCTGCCCCACAATCTCTATCATGAAAAAGCAATACAGACTTCACAGAATACATGCTAGAATGAAAATGAAGTCAGGCACTACCAGATTGTCCCCCCAGAATGCAAATGCTATCTAGCAACTACTAATGAGCTGTTAAAGCAGTGTGTTTTTCTTCCATTTCTTCTTTGTCATTCTTTTGCATGTGTGCACAGTGTAGGAACTGCGGAATCCATCCCAAAGCCCTGACTGGTCACGATAACAATTTAAAAAGCTCAAGGGCTGTACAAGCCTATGCAACCTTTTCCACCATTTAATTAATCTGAACTAGAATCCAGATAGCTTTTCAGCACATTAATAAGAAAATAATCCTGGGATAGCCTGAGAGTCTAGCTGTGGTGTTTATCCTACCATTAGCATTATTCAGCTATTAAAACCTGAGAATTCATTGAAATAGTAACTAAGTTTTAGACACTTTAGTACCAATCCCTCCATGGGGGCCTGTCTTTAAGTCTACTAAAAATAAAAGCTATCTGCAGGGTAAGCCTATTTCATTCTGCTTATCTAGAGGATCAATATTGATAAATACCACAGGGTGTACCACTTTCACTATGCTGGTTCCTCAACTACTCTGGCTGTAGTACAAGACACATGCAGACAACTAAGCTTAGGGCTATATTAATTAGAAAGTTTTAGTTGGAACCTCTAACTAGGAACTGTACTTTTGCCTCTTCTGACCTCGCCACCCCCGCCCCCCTCCCCCCTTTTTTTTTTCTCCCTCTAACTGCAATAATTTCAGGCCTGACTTAACGAGTGTTGAACATTTAAACTATATATTGAGAACGTATTGCTGAACACTGCAGAATGTTTTTTCCAAATATTTTTCAGCCCTTTAATGAAAGGCTTTAGATTTGCTACATTTTTAAGGTTATTTTTTAGCATGGCAAGAAGCATGTTGCAATATTTGCTTCTATATTTATTTTGGGGCTAGATGAATAATGTAATCAGTCCTTGAACTTTACCCATCATTTTCCATGCCACTGGAGCCTGACCTAACGAAGGAAGAACACACGTAACAAGAAATCTTCAACCCGTGATAAACAAATGCTATCAGAAAACACACTAAACCAGGTTTCAAGAACAGCTGCATCAAGAAAGGAACCAGCTTCTTCTGCTTCCCCAGAAAGCCACCTTCCTGCTCTGCTTCCATTTTCTTTTAGATTTTATCTCTACCAGTTAAATTATAATTAAACCTCAAGGCAGGAGGGACTTTCTTGGAAGGAGAAACTGGTGCTAAACCAGCTTCCTCCACCCAAGGGGATGCCACTCTGTAAAAACAAAGAGGGAGGAGGAATTTAAAACACTGCTTGAAGCAGTTCTACCAGCACACAATGTGCAGGTGGGACAGGTTCGGGTTTGCTTCTTCATCTCAGGCAGCTCCAGTACACACCAGTCAGCTCTACATTCTGCAAAGCGAAGTGCACAGACCCCCCACCACTGGCCTCCAGGCAGCTGGAACAGCACAGCCTGCACTGCTTAGTGTATCCTCCCCACCTGGTATCCTCCTGTGCCATACAAGAATGCTCATGATTGGCAATTCATTCATTTTAAACCAGGAAAGACTCCATTATTCTCAGGCCTGAAATTCTAGGCTCGGAAATGTTGGTGTTCAGTGGAGGTCAGGGACCCAACAGGAAGAACCCTGCTTGTCAGCTTGTAAAACAAAGCTTTAAAAGAGGCCTGAATACACAAAGGTAACCTGTCTTTCAATTTTTTCAAAAACCTTCAGACCTCACCCCCCCAGGAATTTTAGGCCTGACATACAGAGTGCTGAATATATGCTAGTTACCTATCAAGACCATATTACTATAAACTGCAGAATATTTTTTCCCTCATATTTTTCAGCCCTTTAAATAAAGATTAGAACTTTGAAAAACTTGTTTTGCCAGGGCAGTTTTTTCCCCTGCTGGTATGTTTTTTTGGTTTTGTTTTGGGTTTTTTTTTTGCTACATATTTAGGTTCTGTTAGAGCATTCTATGGGTTCTAGACAACTGGCAATTTTGTCTAAGTGGAAAAAAAAAATAGATTCTGAGCAATAGTTGTAAAAAGAGGAAAACTTGACAAATACCAAGCATGACAGGGCCCTTTAAAAAGATATTTAAATATCCAGAGATGATTAAAATTTTTTGAAGCTTGTACGGTTTATAAAGTTTGAAGATTACATATTCAAATAAGGCTTAAACTCTTACACACTGAGCGCTAATATAATGATCCACAGAGATTTACTCTGGCAATCTCCCATTGGTGGTTACGGAACAAAGGTCAGAACCACACTAATTTAAGGTTAGCTACTTACTTTCTGAGAACAGTTTGGTATTATGGCTGCATTTCTGAAACATCTGACACAGTTTTACCTAGAATCCAACAAAACTGAAAAATACCAAGCAAACATGTTTAAGGATAGACTCCAAATATGCTACGCCAAACAGAAAAAACCACCACTGCCACCCTGCCGTAGTCTGCACGCAATTTCTTCTCCTAAAATTTTTAATCTACACGAACGGCAAAGGCTACATGCTTTTGAGTTAATGGTTAGTATTATTAATTTATTAATGATCTAGGAATTTCAAAGGAACATCAACTAAATTCAGCCATTGCTGGTATTTGTGCAGTGCATACCAAAACAAGCTGGTTTTTTTAAATGCTCCGTCGGACTGAAAAATATCTGCAGCGTCACACCAGCTAGTTCACCTACATAAATTATTTATCATTCTGCATTGCTCGTATTTACCCGTTTTAACCTACAGCTTTTACAGTTTGGCATCCAGCACAATTATATCTTGTATCATTAAATGCTTCACCACTAAATACATGCTACAAACACCGTTTGCTCGAAACAACCCACGGCATCTCAGCTTTAAAATAAAAAATGAAGAAGGTAAAAGAACAAATACCCTTATCCTTCCAGCTGCTCAGCTGACTGTCCATCTCTCCACGGAGAGAGGCGTCCATCTCTCCACGCCCCTCCAGCTGCGATTACCAGTTCTGCATAGCAGGAGGCCAGCTGCAGCCGAAGAGCTCCTCAGCCCGGGGTGGGGACCATGGGCTCCCCCGCCGCCTCTGCAGCCGCCGCTGCTGCACTGGTGCTGCAGGAGCGGTCAGATGACGGCAAGGGGTGTGCTCAGCGCTGACGCAACGCGCCCCAACGCTCCTCCGCCACGGAGAAGAAGAAGAAGAAGAAGATGCCGTCACGCCTGCGGCAGCCATTTGCTCCTTGCCAGGGGGAGGGAGCAGATGCCAGGCAGGGGCAGCGGCCCGGAGACGGTTCCTGCCCGCAGGCAGCGCCGGTGCCGGCCCGGCCGACAAAGCCCCGGCGCCCTGAGCCGCTTTGCACTGCGGCAAGCAGTCCCCGGACAGACCGCTCTTCAAACAATGGTTAAAAGGCGTTTATAAACCTCCTAGATACGTGCCTTCCCCTCGTTTATTTATTTATTTATTTAAAACAAATGTCTGACTGTCTAGAAGAAGAACAGAGACATCTTTGTACCCAAGCTCTCTTTAAAAAAATAGCCTGAAGGAAAACACAAGAGGACCCTTTCTGTGCCGACAGCAAAAGCAAAGGGCTCCTAAAAGAACACAAGAAGTCTTTTTTTGCTGGTAGTCATCACGAACTGCTCAGCCATGTTTATACATCTCAGCAGAGGTTTGAGAGGAACAGTTCTCCTACCCTCTAATTCCTACAACCCAACACCCTTTTTTATTTTACATTAGCATCCTGCACTGTGAGCTGCTGACCTGACACAAGAATTTCAACATTTATACTGCTAACGTACAGGAGGTAACATAGCCGTAATCCAGGCAGTATTTTAAAACATGAGCACAAATTAGAAACTAAAAATTTGAAAAAGCTGTGAGAACAAAGCTGGCATTTCATGTTCCATCCTTGTGGAGGAAAGAAAAGAAAAAAAAAGACTACCCTTCTAGTTTGGAGTCTCAGTATCCAGGGCTTATAATAAAACAAAAAACATCCCAGCATTACTCCAGAGTCTCTAAAAATTAGATACCTCATTTTCCAAGGAACTAGCAACAAAAAACTAGGACGTTCACACATTTCCACAACGTTTTCACAAAAATACTGTGTAGTGGCTGGGATGGGATTCTGAGCCAGTCTGTTAGTCTGTAGTATTTTTCATTAAAACAGACAGTCCTGCATGGAGAAAGTTTACCATAACGTTACCTGAAATCCCTGTTTGTTGCTTCATTTGCTACATAAATTCAAGGCCTCCCTTTGACAGCAAGACCTGCTATATGTATGTTTCTACTTATACAAAGATGTGCATGTCATTCATAATTGGAACAGGTAAATCAAAATCTGTACCACAGGAGGGAAATGAGAAGCATATACTCAAACATCATAGTGCAATAACGTTTGAAAAGTTGCACTACATAAAAATAGGACAAAATGTCTGACAATCTGCTTCAGTCCTTCTGCAGAAATTCTTAAGATCAACTGGAAGCCACCAAAATCCATTATTCTCCACATTTGTTTAGCTGACTGCACTGTCAATAAATTAGTCAAGAACTCCATGCTTCCAGAAGGTTCTTTCCCCTGTCAAATTTCTAAATATACACAATTAAAGCCTCTTAATCTTTGTATTCTTTATATTAAATACTAAATATAGTTCATTTATGTACTATACATTCCTAAGCAGATTTTGCAGTAGCCACACATGCAACCACAGCAAACCAGCAGCAGCCAGAAACCATTAGGTCTCCCTGCACTCCCATCTCAAAGGAGCCACTAACTCCCTCCACAGGACCTTCCCCATCCTCAAGATCCTCCTCTTTGCATACTCCATGTTCCCTCTTGCCACTCTGTGCAAACAATAGTTAAATCTCTCTCTGCGTTCACATCTCTAATTTCAGACAAGAGACATCTATCTGATCTTATTTCAGACATAAACTGAGTACCAGCACTGTCAAACTTCTGTGTAAGCTTTATTGTTTCATCAGGGAAACTGCATACCTGGTTTTTACACCACCATTTACACAAAAACTATCCAGCCAAGCAGCTACTTCCAAAATGGTATTGTCAAGTCACCCAGACAACTAAAAAAGATGCAATCAATTCTAAACATGCTCTTCTGCTGAATGCACCTAACTTCCAAGGGGCTGCACCCGTGCAGGGCGAGTACTTCACACACAGGACAGGCATATAAATCACCACTTTTCCCATTATTTTGCCACTTTGCAAGTAACTGCCCAAAGGTTTTTCTCTGTTAGCAGCCTTGGCCCTACTGACCTTTGCCCCTCAGTGATGATGTGAGAATTCTTAATGAAACACATCTAGCTCTTTCCTTCAGAAAAAAATTCACTCAAGGTTTTACAGTTTTTTTTCCCCTCATTCCTCCTACTCCTCCCCAAATTCTCTATCCTGGAACAGAAGCCTCTATTATTTACTTGGTAGCATAAAGGAAGATGCTAACAGTCAAAGAATCTAAAAACACAGCAGATAAAATCAGATTTTCTGTTGAATTATATTTAATGTGTAATCTGCTCCTGAAACTCCAGAGGAATTCCAAGGTATTTTTCCCCTGGTGAAAAACAACAAATCAAACTAAACCCTTCCTCTCTGCTGAATGGTTCTATTTAACTAACTACAAATACAGCAACTATCATCCATGAATCAAATTAGTACAGTGCTGGTGTACAGCAGCATTTCTAACTTCTCTTAAGCTTCACTAAACTGTAATGGCCTGGTTTGCAGTTAGATTCACAGAAAGTGCTTTATTTCTCCCCCCCATGATTTTGGAGTAAAAAGAAAAGCTTTGTCATTACCACCACTAGGCCACCCTTTCAAAGCACATCCCCACTTGGACTTCACCTTTAAATTTGCCTCTTCAAGAGGGAAGAAAAGCCTGCTGTTCAAACACACCCTGAAACAACCGTATCTTGTGAGACAGCCTGTCTTCACAGTAAAGATCTCAATGCCATTTTCAAATGTTATTGTGGCATTCAACAAGAATATATGGAGAGATATAAACTACCAATGCAGTTATCCTTTGGTACTCAACTTTCTGTCATGATCACAGGTTTAGATTTTTGAGGGGATTCTACACTGTACTTTGCTGTTGTAATTCAGTAATATAAAGTCATCCTCATTCCACGAAACAAACAAAGGTTTATGGAAAGCAAGGTTTTCTAGCCTAATAATCTTCACCAAAGAGTAAATAAAGGGTTAACAGCAAAGAAAGTCTGTACAACAGAAGGGCTAAGATATGTAATATGTATATTTAGTTTTTGACTCTAAGATTTAATTATTAAGCTCATTTCAAGAGCTCGAGTGTCTCAAAACCCAGGGTGCAATCCTGAGAGGCTTGGGTGACAGCTCATTTACAGACACTAGATGGCATCCAAGCCCTCTTCTAGGAACACCCTTTAAACCAGGACTCCCCATGTTCGTGCTGCACTGTCCTGACAGCCCCCAGCGCGGAGGTGGAACAGGTGTCCTGGTTTGGGCCAGGATAAAAGTGATTTTCTGTTTGTACTTTTGCTTTCAGCTAAGTTTCTTGTAAGTAGCTGCACTTGCTGAAATTAACAGCAAGTTTCTCAGACAGTGTCTGCTTTTAGGACTGGACTTTCCCAGGGCTGCCCTGCAGCCTCCGTGGTGACGTGAGAGTTATTGGGGGGAAGGGGGGAGGACGTGGGATCAATCTTTTCCTGTACATTTGTATATATTTAGTAATTTTTCCTATTTATCGTTACTGTTTCATTAAAGTTGTGTAGCTTAGTTTCCAACCCGTCAGTCTTTTTCCCTTATTCTCTCTCCTTTCCTTATCAGGGAGGAGAGGGGGATTAATAGAAAAATCTGTTACTCGGTTTAATTGCCGGGCCAGTGTTAAACCTTGACAACAGGTCAGCACAATCTAAACCATCAGGAAACATCTTAATATGCAGTATTTTTATGGATATCAGAAAATTTTATTTTGAAGTCCAGTGAGCATGAGTGAGACAGCAGGATTTACCTGCTAGGAAGCTAATTATGGCATGTACTGGGACACAGAAGGGAAGCAAAAAAGCAGCTCACAGAAACTTTGACAGCAGGAACTGCTGGGGTTGCAGGGGTTATTTGCTATTGAAATAATTGCTATAGTGCTCCTATAAATCTGAGCTTTTTCTTAACATTTAACTTCAGTTGTAAATTGGCTTTAGCTTGGGTTGCTTTGGCTTTATTTTTGAACTTCTGCAGCTATGGAATACAAGGTTGCAATGTTCCAATAGCATTACAACATAAACCAGTTACCCTGGGGTCTGCCAGGCAGCATTAAAAAAATCCATGGTCTATCCACGAGGCTGTTCAAAACTTTACATTTGCTTTATTCAAGTGGTGGAGCATAAAAACAAAAAAACAACCAAACAAACAAACAAAAAAACCCCACCACACACCCAACCACAACCACTTTCAGGTACACATAATGCTGACATTTAGGTTAGCTTTCAAAAAAATAGCACCATTAAGTAAGTGTTCAAGAACCTTAAGTGCACCAGTAACACAGTGCAGACAAATGTTTCAACAAGCATCAGTCATTCAATCACATCAACTGATTTCAGACATCCTGAGGCACTATAAAATCTATTTCAGTTCCACTCACAGGAAGAGAGAAAAGACCCCACACAATAAAAGTAGACTCAGAGGACCAGACACACACTGATCCACTTCTTGGCCTTGTGATCAATTACCTCTCCTTTCTGACAGTATGATAGACAAGTGTACGTCTTAATTCTTTAAAGATTGTGCTCAAGTAGTGTGGTAGTAGAAACAGACGACTGATTTTGTTCATAGCTTGTGATTTGACTCCTTGGGCAGGTCTCAGCAGTCCAGTTCTGCTGTATAATACAGCAGAAGTGAGTGAATAAAAAATTACTGCAGATTGGGCAAAACCAAACAAAAACACACCACACAAAAACAAAACAACAAAACAAACTACCAACAACTAACAGCAAAAACCCAAAGACTGTGTTTTTGAGTCTTCTCTGACACAAAGACTGTAGACAGTTCTCCACACACCCAACCCAGTCTATGCCTAGCCCTCCAAAAACATCAGTGCTGGACAGACGTGTGGCCTGTCCCAGCACTGTGACACTAAAGGGGAGAGCGAAGACACTGTTCAACTCCCTTTTGCTACAGCAATGTTTCTATGAGCAGCTTCTCTGTCAGTTTCACATGGAAGAGCAGCAGCTGTGTCCTTGTCAGGCCCTAAGTAAGAGTCTTCCTTTCCAGGACAGTGACTTGCCACCCCCAGGCTGCTACATCCATGCAATGATTAAAGACAGGTCTGCAGAAGCTTCCTGTTAAAAGAACTAACAAATACACTAGTATACCAAGCGTAACATTCCTTTAAGTAGCTTGATATCTAAACAATTAACCCCTTGGCATGAAGTTTAAGATCCATAGCAGCTGTTCTCTGAACAGTGCACTGGGAGCCTGAGCACAACGAGCCAAGGCTTCATCAGTGTTTTAATAGTGCAGGTATAGCTGAAATTTCATCAACATAAAAACTGCATCTACCTTATCTTCTGAACCCTATTTCAATTTCATCCCAACACCCTGACATTTCCCTCAACATGTATTCCCTTCCAAAATACAACGGATGCATAAGACATGTTAGGAATGTAGTATTTTATGAACTGTGGACTGTACCTGCTGCTTTAAATATGTTACTGCTGAGAAACCCCAACATTTAGCTTTCTATTTAAAACAGGGTCATTGTGCCTTCTGCAGTAGCTCCTTTAAGTGGGAGCAAGATTTAAGTAGCAGCAGGGTGATGTGATATCAAAAGGCAAAGCACTCAGGCAAGTCTAAAAGAGCTAAAACTGAGGCATTCACTTTACAGAACAGAACTCAACATAACAATGGTCCTATGCTTCCCTTTATCTTTCTGCTACTTTAGCTACACATCACCCCAAGAAAAAATCACTATGCTGAAGCACAAGTCCCACCTGAAATGATAAATGGAAGTTTGTATCCACTTTGCATATAAACCAATTTTCATGTTTGCAGGACACTCAATTTATTTCTTAATGGCCACTTTCCTAGTAACCTGAACACTACAGCTCCCTCATGAGCACCATTTAAACCACTGGCCTTGATCTTATGCAAGCTGCAAGTCATGAGCAGAGATGAGCAGGGTCTTTTCCAGATTCCAGACACAAGTTGTAGATACTTGTTTCAAAGACTTATGTCTGTACTGTGTATGAAAAGAAAGAAAACACCTCTTCAAATCATGAACAGACAGCAGTACAGAAATATTATCCTTGGCACATAATAAGACCAGGTTTGGAAGGCCACCTAATGCCCAGCCTGTAGACAAGTACAAAAGGGTCTGCAGAGCGTAGTGACTTATTTCTGTACCAATAGATCATCAGCAGGAGAACTGAAAGAGAAAACTGGAGACAGCGAGTTCATCCCTGATAAACAAACAAAAAAAAAAGGGCTAGAGCAATCAGAATATGAAGATAAGAGTGCAGGCACCAACATTTTCTGTTGCCCTTAGCCTACATAGAGAAGTTTACAGAAAGTGACTTTAAAAGAATAAGTAATGACATGCATAAGTTTAACTAAAGAATTATGCATATTAGTGAACTGCAAGAGCATACACAGATTACCTGAAGATTTATTCAGCTTTGCTGAAAATACAGCAGTAGGTTTTTCCTTTTCTTTAACAGAAGCAGCTTCTTGCTCAGCTTTCTTCTCAAAAGCTTCTGGTTTTACTACACTGACTCTCTCTTTTTCAGCAGATAAAGGCGAGGTATCTGTGGTCGGTAAGGACATCATGGATACTTCAGGCACTTCTCTGTCTGCAGCCTCCAAAGACTTCTTCAAGGCATTAGTATCTTCCTCAGCTTTTGCCTCTACATTCTTTATAGACAGATCACAGGGAAGCTCTGGGCAAGACAACTGCCCCTTCTCACTCTTGATTGCCTTACTGACCTCTTCACTTTCATCTTTGCACATTACTTCTCCGACAGAAGCTTCTTCCACAAACTCGTGAGTAGTTTTAGGATGAGCTAACATCACAAAATCTTCTTCAACTGGGGAAGACTCCGTGGATGAGAGTGCTTTGTCATCTCTCGTTTTTGGTTCCATAGCAACAGCTACACCAGCTGAATAAGCCATAGCACTCAGCTCTTCCATCTCAAGAGGCATCTTCTCTGCCTTGGCTGTTTCTGTAGGTGTTGGTTCAGGCAGCAGAGCAGCAACAATTTTGGAAGAGTCCAGTTCAGGCTGGAAAGACTCCAGGTAAGGCTTGCCTGTGGCAGCTACCGAATCCAGCAGTTGTTCCTCATGTTCATCATCAGTTACAATATTCTGAGTTGATTTACTTTTTAAGATGAGAGGTGGCTCTTCATTCACTTTCTCAGTAAAGTCAGGTATCACCTGTCTATTGAACAAGTCAGATTTCCCAAACTGCGGTGACAGTTTTTCAACAGGTTCCTTGTGTTCAGGCACAGCCTGAGAAATGCTCTCTGTTAGTGTCTTTGAATAATCTGTAAGGGATGGAGAAGCAGGTTCACCAGAGACCTTTGTTTCCTTAATTAGGTCACATGCAATAGATATATATGGAGTGTCTGTATCTTCAGAACTGGAGCTACTTTCATGGTAAGGTTTTTTAAATGCTAACGTCTCCTTCGCTTCTTGGGCCTGTGTCAGTGGAACCTTCCCTGCCTCTTGGTATAAGGCAGGTTTTTCAGTCTCCTCTTTTACATTCTCATAATTAGCAGTAGGAATAAATGTTTCTAATGGTGAAGCTTCGAGCTGCACAGCAGGTGCTTCTGCACTAGCAGTCCCAGTGCTCAGTGGGGCTTCCATAACAATATCTGGCAGTATTGGTGATGGAGCCGCTTCTGACTCTTCAAATGAGGGACAGAGTTGTGTCATGGGTTTCAGAGTCTCTTGTACTGACTCAGAGGTTTGAACTAAATCAATCTTTGTTTCATAAGCAAGTTTTGTACATGCTGCATCATGCATTTCACTTTCATACGCTTCTTGTACTAGATCAGGAGTAAGACCTTCAGGCATATTTGCTGCAGTGTCAGATGGCACTGTTGATACACTCCCTGTTTTAGCAGAGTCAGCTTCCTGGCCTTCCTGCTTGCCAACTGCTTGAGTGCTAAAATCACCTTGTTCCGTGCTCGTCTGAGCTTTCATTTCTGCAATTTTTTTCTCGTCATCGGTTCTATTTTCTGAAGTGCTTTCCTCTAGCAGAGAAAGAGATTTGACTTTGTTACCATCAGGACTTACAGGGGACTCAAATTTAGTACAAGTGATGTAAGTCTGCGAAGGTTCTTTTACAGCTTCTGGGGTACTTGGGTAAGAGTGATCTTCAGCACTGCCTTCACTCTCTTTTTCGTAATCCTCCTGCACATTCAGTTTACCTATGCCGTATTTCTCATCTAAACTGCTTTCTAGTTTGGAACCTATCTTACTTCCAACATCCTCCTTCATGATGCTGAGTCCGTGACTAGCATCTTTGACTTCCCATATTGGCTCAAATGGTTTGAAGTCTGCATATTCTTCCCTCCTAAGAGGATCTTCTTTCAATGCCCCTTTTTCACCATGATCACCATCTTTGTATTTGTCTTTGTTATAAAAGAGATCTTCCTTGTTTTTCTCAAATGAATCTTGAGGGGTTTCTGGAGACATTTTCCGCTGCTGTGCAAGCATTTTCTCCAGACTAGGTAATTCTTTAGGGCCCTCTAGCTGTGTTTCTTCTTTAGCTTTAGATAAAATGGCTGCTTCTGCTTTAGCAAATGAGGGTTCTGAGTACTTCATTTCTGAAATGCCTTTTTCATTTCCCTCTGCAAGAAATGGATTCCTTGCATTTTCCATAGTTTCTTTATAAACCTCCCTTGCATTTTCTTTGTAAATGCCTCTTGCAGGTAATTCATCTGAGAGTGCATCAAAGGCTGAGTGCTCTTTAAAGGGATCAGCTGAGATAGGAGAGAAGGAGGGAAGAGAAGGAGCAGTGTCAAGTGCAACTGCAGTAAAATCCTCTTGACCAAGCGACTTAGTGCTACCTGGCTGCTCCTGCAAGTCCATAACTTTTTCTGTGACCATGGACAGAAAGGAAAGTTAGAGAATGCAAGTGCTCTTGAAGTCAATGCAAACTTTCATGACAGGTTCATGTGATGTTAGTTATTAAGAGATTCTTCCAATTCTATCATAAATACTCTTAGCCATTAAAACAAAGCCTCAGTTAAAATATGCTATTCTATTTCACCTCTTCCAGAAGAGATGTAAGACTAGAATAATAATAATAATAAGGCTAGAAAAGCAGCAACTTTATGCATTGTAAAGATCACAGTAAAGCTAAAGATGCCAGATGAGTGCAGCAGGCAATATTAAAATGACAGAGGGAGGGTGGGGAGACAAGGGAAGACAGAGAGAGGGTATGTGTATATGCTTGTGCATAAACATATGCACAAAGGTGCACGCCAGTAAAAGTCTTTGACGCTTTTAAAATGGGAATTTGATGGACAATGTAGCTAACAAAACCCACTAAATAAATACTAAAGATACAAATTTTACTTATATAAAATACTGCAGAAAGTTATTGTGGATTAAATCTTTCTGCTGAATCAGTAAAGCAACTATGCTTTGATGTGTTAACCTGTTAATAGTATCAGCTTCCCTCCTACATCAAGGGTCCAAGAATTCACAGATGGCTGTAACTTGCTTATAAAACAGTTTGCCACATTAAAAAAATGCACTTATTAAAATCTCAAACAGATAACTGAAAAGTCAAAACTGAAAAAATGCGAGAGGCTATTCTTGGACCCATGCTGACTTTTAGGAAAGGCAGACTAATCAGAAAGAGTTAATGAGATCAGAAATGCAGGATGGATTCAGACGAAGGTGAGCAGAAAGAACTTGCCTGCAGAGGAGTGCATCAGAGGCGCAGATGTAGCAGGAAGAGCAAAAAGGGTCTCATCTGAAAAACAAACAAATAACCTCAGCAGAAATAAAGGCTAGGTTGAAAAGGGGAGAAAGCACGCAAGTAGTTGGTTCCCAGTAAATCAAACAGATGCAGAGCCAACATCTACACCCACAGAACTAGACACAAGCCAGGTAATTTGGGAGAGGCAACGCTCAAGAATTCTCCATTTACAGCGGGATCTTTACTGAGGCAACTGAGGAATCCCCACCCTCCAAGACAGGGAATGTTCCTAATGTAAGATAAACCTCAGTAGCTACTCTCTATTATCATTCTCCAAACTTTCACACTGCTGAGAAGCTATAGGGTCCCTCTCACCATGAAGAACACCTAGTACTGACACACTGTCCTTAACCAGCTCACTTTGTCAGAGGGTCTCCTAACAAAGATCACTTTGTGTAAGAACAGCAGTGACAGGGAGACTCAACCAAAAACTGCAAAAAATTAAATTGCTAAAGCAAGCTGTGAAAATCCCCACAAACAGCACTGATCAAGCATGCCGAGACAGATGAAACTGGTAACAGTCAATTCTAGTCAACTCTAAATGACTGTACTATTTCCTTTATGCTTCTGCCTTTACTATTTTTTTTGTGTTAGCACATAGACAAGCTTCCAAATTAAGGTATAATTTTTAAAGCCTTCTTTGGAGTGGTCCAATGCGCATATTTTGCTTTGCTGAATTTCTTCTAACCCACATATTTCAAAAGGCAATCCCAGTTCTGCAATTTCCATTCCAAGAACTAAGCAACTACAAGGAAAGACAGCCTTCTCCTAAACTGATGAAGTCCTCTCCTTCCCTAACGCACAATGGTGAGAAGCTGGACAATGCCAGAGTTTCATATTGCACATTATCTGAAGTAAAAGCATGCAACTATGATGTTTTACTAAGTTACATGAAGCATTTAATGAAAAATCAGTTCAGAAGAAGCAATACTAGGCAAATCAAAACTAGCCCTCCTCTGGATTTGTTTCAAAAGTAGTATTTTTCCCAGGTCCATCATAGCCTATTGCCATTATATTAATGCAAAACCAGTAACTTTTAGGTAAATACGTCTCATTCTGAAGAGTGCACAAAGTTTTCAAATTAAGGATGTGAAAGAATGTTTGCAATTCACATGAATTGTATTAACTGAGTGCAAAATTATTTTTAAGGCATTTCAGTTACATTTTGAATTCCTAGTTCAGACATCAACAATCTTCAGTTTTGCTACTTGCCTGGACAAAAGCCAGTGCTGAAAAAGTTAAGATTTTTTTATTATTATAATTAAAAGCAAAGAAAAATAGAAGTAATGACTTTTAAAAGATGAAAGGCAAACAGTGAGAAACATGGTAGACTCAAATGTATACACAATAATCCAGTAAAGCAAGGCATTAATGTAAATTTTGTTTTGGCACTGAACCATGGCATTCTGCAAAAGCAACACCACTTCAAGATACTCCTGCCTGTCTGGATTACTCTGGATTAATTCAACATAATCCCATCAGCAGTTTTCAAAAAATCAAGTCTCCTCATGGCCTGTTATTTCCTGTCAGCTGCTTGGTTTTGTTTTGCAGAACATTGTTATCCTCATGTGATGTTCATAATCCACAGAGTAAGCCAAGATATAAGAAAACAGAGTAATAACATTGAAGTGTAGGACTCAGTATTTAGAAGCTTCTGAGCCAAAGGGATTTATGTTCAGTTTTCTAGAAATTACATTTTCCTATTAAGGACCATCAGAAACCTCAATTTCAAATTTAGAACACATTAAAGCAGTGTTACAATTCAGTGGTGGCAAAACCTTTTTAGGGAAAAGAAGAACCACACTGGAGGACAGCAGGCATCACCAGATGCCCTTTATTTCAGGAAATGCTCGACTCCACATGCCCTGACTCACTGGGGATCTCTTCCACAAGCAGACTGCTCACAAGGGGCCCACCATCCCAGGAGGCAAGCGAGCAAGTCACTTCCTTTGGATAGCGAAACAAGTTGCTTCAGTGTAACTTCAGCTTGGGACTCATCAGTCCAAGAGCTCCTCTGCCTTTCTCAAAATAAAGCTTTTAGCAGTAACGTTGGAGGTTTTCCTTCGTTTTCTAGCGTGCCTGGTACATCAAGGTACTGCTGAGCTCTAGATTTCCTGTTAGCAAGTTATTAAACCACTCTTTTCTCTCACCATTATGCCTAGACAGACAAAGCAAGCAACATCACCTGAGTACAACGGCAGAACTGTGTCCCTCTGTGTATATGGGATGCTGATCCTGCTGAAAAGCCTGAAAATCTCTTGCTGGTTAATTGTAGTAGTAGTTAAGATATAGCATGAAGACAGAGACCCTTAACAGCCCAACAGAAAAGGATCTCATCAGACAAAAAAAATAACAAGAACAAGTCGGTGGAGTAGGGATGAAACACGAGGCCAGAGAAAGAAGCAAGAGTCCACTGGGAAAAAGAGGCAAAAAGGAAAACACGAGCATCTGAAGATTCAGCACACCTGGTATCCAAAGACCAACTGTAATCTTTACCAGAAATTCTAGACTTAAAATCTTTTTAGTATTTCCCAGTTCCTGAAATATGTTTTGGCTTCTGATGAGGAACATGAGTTTTAGAAGTGTGAGCACTGATTTTTCAGAGCTTCATTAAGACAGCACAATACAGAAACTCTATCTCAGGTTTGGCTTCCATTTACTCAGCACAGAATGTGCCATAGCTGTGCCAGTCACTGAGCACCCAAGCTCTCCACACCCAAACTTTTTTTTCCACATGTAACTGGACTGTGAAAAGTGATTACATAAAAGTAGTTGTTGCCTAACCAGCCAAGAAGAACCACCCACTTGCACTCCACCCACATCAGAATGGCATTTTTCCTGCTGAAGGGAAGAAGATAGAAGGACTTTTTCCTGCAGCTGGCCCTGTATAACACCTCCAGGCAAGCAGGGAAAACAGAGCAGGACCTCTACCACTCACACATCTACATCAACCAACCATTCCCTTCAGACTGCAAATCAAATGACATGGTGAAAGCAATGGTGTTTTTTTCCAGCAATGAGATCTGCACTGAGGAATCCTGGTCTCCAAAGCTGCAGGTAGAAACCTTTCAGAAACAGAACTGTCTGGGTGCTTTGGTAGACAAAAAAAAAAGCAGTGCCTCTCAGACTGTAGAGTGGCATACAGCAGGACTGCCCAGGCTCAGGGACAAGAAGCCCACAAGCCACTTTAGCCAACACTTGGAGAGCAGTCCAGACAACTGTCTGCCTCTTCCCATCCATTGCTTAAGTAGCACTGACATGACAGTAAATGTGGTAAGTTTTGTAATAAAATATTATGTTTAGCAGAGGAACTTAATTTGTAAAAGAACTGCAAGCAGAATAGATCACTGAAAATGGCTACTCCCATTTCCATGACAATGGAAGAAATTATGTGATTAAACTAAGCAGTAGTAGAATCAAGTGAAAAAATGCAGAATATTTATCTAGCGCCAAGCAAGATTATTTTTAAGTGAAGATGCATATTTAAGATGTTGGTGAAGATGCATTTCTTGACCTACAAAGTGGGCATTCACTACAGCAAAATTTCACCCAAAGATACAACAAAACATCTAAGAAGTCTTCAGTTTTCACAAATCATAACAAAAAAAATTCAGTAAGAGCAATGGCTTCATTACTATTTCCATCAGAAGACACAGGAAAGAAACAGGAAAGTTTCATGAAACAGGAAAGAACGAGACTTCAAAATGAACACTGAATCTCCAGGAGAAAACAAATCTTTACTCAAAATTTTATCTGCTAAAAATCTGTAACAGTGCAGGTCAGTAGCCAAACTTCAGCATTACAGTTAAGAGAAAAACCTCCTATTTGTGAATGGTATTACTAGGTGTTAATCTCTGAAGTAGTCCAATCGATGTTTTTCAAAAGACAACTTTATACAAAGACCCAATCTTGCCCAGGTTCTAACAGCATTCAGAAATATACTAATATTGTATTCAAATTTACACCCCCACATCAGCAAGCCAATGACTACATGACTGCTGTTTGTCATTTAAGAGAAAAGTTAAGTTTGGGTAACTAGATGTGCTCCTCAATTTTGGGGTTTGTTTTGGTTTGGTATTTTAATCAAACTATCCACGTATGTTAACATCTCCCTCGTGAAAGGAAAAGCATTTGCCAATGTGATTCATTCTGATTACATCCCAATTTTTAACAAAAAAAATTTCCAAATTTTACCTTGGCTTTTTGCAAATTAAATATTAAAAAAAAAACAAAAAACCACCACCAGCAAACCACCACCAAACAACCCTGCAGCTTCTGCTTTTGTTAGCATGACCTTTCACACTTTAAAACTTTAAATTATGGTTTCAGCTAAAACATAAGCTCCAGTAAAACACAGATTTCGGTTTTTGCCTAAAACTAAAAACCTGAAAACAGTATGACAAAGAAGTGTCATTCTAAACTCTCATTAATTTTTGTTGATTGACTAATTGCTTGTAATGAGATACTGATGTTAACAGCATAAAACTTTAAATCTAGTATCAAAGTTTTTGGTAAAAAAAGCAGACAAATAAACAGAGATTCCTTTCCCAGGCACCTAAGAAAGTAAAGTTAGCTATAAAGTTAAAAATTAGAAAAATATTTTAAATGAAAAAGTAGAAAACTGACAATTTTCAGAACACTTTATGAAAAAACAGCTTTTCTTTCCCCTCTCTAAAACATACTTGCCAACAGAAAGCTGAGACTTAGGTCTAGTCACAGGAAATAAGAACTCATCGCTCCCTCATTGCTGGATTTTTGGTAACTGATGTAGTCCCCTTCCAGCTGCTCTCTCATGTGACTCCCTCTAAACACCAGCAGCAAGTCTGTGGTAAAGGAGGTTTATTGTTCTGATACCGAGATTAACATTGGAAAAAAATACCTAAGTATTTTGTTACACAAACACTGAGTAAACTTCATCCTGATGCACAGTTTAACTTTGGTAGGAGACTGTATTAGGCTGCTAGATGGCAGTTTCAGTGTTCAGAAAACAAAAACGTTTCCTGCATTAGTTTGCTGTACTTTATTCTTAAAACAAAGCAAAGAATAAAGTTTTTTAAGAATCAGCTTAACCTTTGCATATTTAGAAAATGAGCAAAATACCTAACAGTCCCTAGACAGGGACTGCTTTTATATTACAGACCGACCATAAAGAGACATGGATTTTGAAGGGCCTCTTTTGTTAATGCAAATATTTAACAATAAAAGAAAACACAGTCAAATTAATACTCAAAGGAATGGCATCCAAGACACAACTCACATGTAGTTTAGAAGTTAGTTTGCAGTAATCCCTCTGGGGCAGATATGAAAGAGAAACTGACTGCTTCTAAAATGCACTGAGCTGCCAATTTGTCCACAGTGAAGGCTGCTGCAGTACCCTCACACTTGATCATCATAGGGAGGAACTGCCATGTTTTGGTTTGTTTTTTCCCCTGCATGTGCTGATGTCAAGTTATTGAGTAAATTGTCACCTCTTGGCATAAAGTATTAAAGACAACATACCTGGCCATTTAAAAGTTAAATTATTTCAAGCAGAGTTAAGTTCTCAGATGCCTGATTTCCTCCTGCAGAGTAAACAAGGGCATACAACTTCCCAAGAATTTCCTGAAAAAAGCAGCTGCCTACACAAACTCCATCTAAATCATCTCCTGTTATGATGCAATTTTCTAAATTTGGTATTTCACCAAATATTTAAGATAAAGAACAATAACTACTAATAGCATTTTTTCACATCATTAGATCAGGCTGCAAAGCCACAGCAAGTAATGAGGTTTTCTCAGTTGGCTTTTTAGTTACAAAAGTGCAAGTTCATAAAGAGAGATTTCCAGTTTAGGAGACTCAGACTATAAAGTACTTGGAAATCTCTGAGGAAAGTATACAAGCCACTAGAGTAGATGGAGGGTGCTGAAGAATTGAGCAAAAATGGGAGCTCTTCTTTTAACATCTTGAGGGTATCACAGCTAGTGTCACAAAAGGGTCCAAGAGTTTTCATTAACAAGGGCAGCTGTAGATTGTCTCAGGTCTTCATGGAAATTACTGCAGGTATTATGCATCAGCTGCAGAGGGAGTTGCATTATCCTGCACAGCAGATTTCCCATTTCACTTAATTTGAAACAGACTAAAACAAGCATTTTCAACGATTCTTGCTGCTCTACATGTTCTGCTTATGGGAACACAAGTCTCCAGTAAGAAGCAAGTGTTTTCTTATTGTCTAAGCAGAAATTGATAACCAAACTGGTTTAAGCAAGTTTTTTTCCACAGTATTTTATTTACACGGTTACTTGCAGCAACTTTTTCTCATTTGGAAAAATTACATTTTAGGCAAGTTGCTCAGCAATGCAGATAAAACATTCAATGACAGAGGTAAGGTATATGCCATGTCATCTTCTTTGATCAGCTATAAGGTGAAAAGCAAGAGAGAAAATACCACTTGCCTGCAATACCCAACTGCAAACCAAAGCAACAAGAGATATACAAGGAAGATGTATTAATTCCGGCTTTATTCCAGTTCTTTCCATTACCCAACCCCTTTGGATTGCCAAAGTACCCACAAGAAGGGTGTTTTTAAAAAGTCCATTAAATACCTCAGACACACAACTGCCAGCCTCACCTCACTCTTTCTATCAAACATTTACCAGTAACATTCCAGACTGGATCCAAGCAGTATTTCAGAGGTGGTTCTATAATGCCACTTCCTATTAAATGTCCCTCATCCATATCAATGTCACTATCTCCTCGGAGCAGCAAGATAATTTTACCTGGCATGGTTTTGTTGTTAAAGTAAACAAACAAAACAAGAAAAAAAGTTACACGGGTAAGTCCCAAAGAAACTTCTCATTATTCTTTTACCAAGTCTAACAGGAAAACAAGAAATTCTCAGAAACAGGAAGCACATACCTATCATAGTCCACAGAGGCTCTCAGCGAGGAAAGTTACACCCTCTGAAGAGCGAAGATAAACTACTTGGCTTCTGAGCATAAACAAAGCTCAGGAACCAATAATTGACATACATCTAAAAGTGCCTCTGCTTTCTCCCCCATAGGTATAAACTCACTGCATCACATAAATTCTGCCTTCTTCCAGAGTCAACTTTAGGTTGTGGGTAGATATCTTCCTTTATCAATGTCAGGTGGCCACAATAATCAACTTCATGGTTCCCAGCCCATTTCTGACTTGAAATACCCACTTTGCAATCACAACTTTATTTAATATAGAAATGGCAATGTAGCAAAACTCAGAATGAATCTAGAATTATTTCAGATATGAACATTCACAGATCCAGTTCTTGTAGCCACCAATTTAAATTCTGTTAATGTATTTAATTAAAAAGAAGCAGAAAGAAACAACCTAGGCAACTGCAAACACGTCTGAGCTACACCTGGCTTCAAAGACATATTCAGTCTTTGGCAATATTTGTAATCAAGAAAATCACTACAGAATTCCTCTAAAACTAAGTAACTCTTCTTTGGGACCCAGACTCTTCAACAATATGTTGAAGTAACAAACAGAAATTTGGGTTCTGGCAGTGCCACAAAGCAGAAAAATATAATAATTACACCAGAACATATTCAGACGCAAGAGGTCTAAATAGCCATGCAAATCGTATTATTATGCAGACATTTTCCAATTTAATTTTGGAGATTATAACAAGATTCCCTTTCACCAATTTGTACAGATGGAAATTTTCCCTGCTTTCCCCACAATTAAACAGATGGAGCAGTATTTAGATTAGCAACTTTATCATTGCAGAAGAATGTATTTATTAGCTAATTTAATCTTTAAAGAACAGAGATGCTACTGATTTAGCATCTGTTCACAACACATTACCTTGTGTGACAAGCTTCTGACATAAGAGCTTAAGAGTCTGTAAAATAAGAACAGATTGAGGCATAAGATATTTTCGTCTGAAAAGAGTGGAAAAAATATGGACATCCATTAGAGGATTCATTATAGCCATTAGCACTTGTGTAAGAATATTTTGTGTTATCATATAGAAATATATTTTACATATTTTAATTAAATTAATATAGCCGTGTGAAAATTACACACAGTCTCCATATCCTCTTCATCAAAGATGAATCAAAGATGATCAGGTATCAAGGAGCACTGAGCTTCTGGGCTGCAACAGATCTTGGCCAATGCAGGTTTTAGTGCTGTTTTTTGACGCAAATCACATACGTGGGAAAACTAATTTTCTTATCTAATATCTTATCTCATTTTGAAGAAAATCTGGGTTTAAAGCCCTGAAAATTCATCCCTTTGAGCAGCATTTCCCAAGCTGAAGGCATGAATACTTGAAGACCTGGATGAAGATCAAGAAAGAAGCAACCTTTCTTGCACCACTCCCACAGATTTTTCGACTTCCTTCACATCTTGCTTGTTCCTTTCAGTTCTGCAGCTACAACCTGCTCTGGAAGGCCTTGCACATGCCCTTTCATCTGTTTTACTTGACGTTAACTTCCCTACCCCACACAAAGGACAGAGATGGACAGGCAGTAAGGAATTTTATTCTTCTGTCAGAACAAAGGGACTGGCAGTGTTCAACAAGAACAACCAGAAACCAGTAATATCTGGATAAGCAGTAGTACTTTGACATTATACCAACAGCATCTAATAGACTGAGAACATTTTTAACTGGCAACAGAAAAGTTTATATTTATCTCAGTCTTGTGTCTTATTTAAAGACATCTTAATTAACATATTTTTCCTAGCCAATTAACTTGATGACATGTTTGCTCTGTTCATCAAAAAGCTGCAAGATAAAGCTCACATTACACTCCTAAGACACAAAGCAGGCCTTCCAGTAAATCAGGGCAGGTCAAACTGGTATTCCTGACACTTCTACGTGGGGGTGGGAGGAAATAAAAATATTTTCTTTATACATCAGAAAACAGCAAATGGGAGAAAAGCCCATTAAAAACCACAGGGAAGAGCAGTAATTTAAAAACATCTCCAACTTAAAATATTCATATTTTGACAGCTACAGTGAGCAGCAGATTGATTATTTCCACTCAAAAGATAAACACGTTCTACTGCGCTAACTTAACTTTGTCAGAGTTTGTGAATATTAATAAGCCCATTATTTTTTTGCTATTGTAATAGTTCTTATTGATGGAAATACCAGTTAAAAAGCTATCTGCCAAGCACATGTCATACAACTGGTACTCCAGTGATCTAAGTGCTAGCTGTACCATGCTCTCCCAAAACCAGTCTTAAAAAACAGAAAACATTATGCAGTGTTTTCAAAGTGTAGCAAGATTCTGACAATAAACCAGAAATAAAATATCTGAAAACATACCCAACTGTTCTGCTTGGAATAGGTCTCGCAGCTCACTATTTTTTACTTGGTGATAATAGCTTTTCTTCTTTCACTTCTAATGCAGCTTGATAAAAATTTTCTTCCTACTTCATGCATAAGCATTTTTTAGTATCTCAGGACAGTTCATCTGTATGTTACACATTACTTCACATTTTCCAGACAGCAAACGACCAAGAACTATTTCCTTGCTTACAAAATATCTACAACCCAAAGGACATTTTCAGATTGAACTATGCATTATTTTTTATCCAAGTTTCAGTTACCATAGTAACACACCAGCTCAAAAAATACTTATTTCATTCAAAATTTAAGAGAAAACAGAGAAACATAAGCACACCAAGACATTCTTCAAGTTGCTGCTTAACTGTCTGTTGTTATTCTAATACCTTTCCAGCATGAAAAAGCCAGACTAATTTAGTGACAGCCACCAAGCAGTTGGGTGTGGCAAAATGGACACTGGAACAGGTAAGGCCACAAACCTCCACACTCCCCCTGGATTCTCCATGGCAAAACTGGTCCCCAGGGTTAGAAGACTGATGCCTCTGTGCCTTCAGCTAAGTAGCTAGGCTCTCAAACTACGTGCTCTCTGAAATTCTCACTCTCCCCCATTCTGGGTACTGGAGGAAGGAACAGTGAAAACATCTTCATAATACACCAAACAAAGTTATACTGGAAAAATGCATCATAAATTACTGGAATAACATAAGATTCAACTGCAATCCACTTAGAAATCATATTTTTCAAATCATATTTTTCAAATCATATTTTTCAAATCACAGATCTACTTTAAGATTGCCCTTTGACCATGTCAGCTGCCAACAACCACAGCTTCTTTCTCTCCTTGTAAGCACCCAAGTTTGAGTCTCCTGACCACAGGCCTTTATATTCCAACCACCACTCATTTCTAACCCATTTCTAGATCAGCTGTTGCAGACTTTCACACATTCCTGGCAACACTGTACCAGTCATCAGGGGATAAAACCACTGACCAGGAGGCTTGAATGTTGTCCTCAACTTCACACGAGTGCTGCATTAGTGATTATCTACAAGGTAAGAAAGTGGTTCCATGTTTACCATCAGTGGTGCAAGGGGGTGGACAAGACAGGAGTCACTTTGCACACTTCCCACGAACAGGGAGGAAAGGAAAAGAGGGGAAAACAAACAGCAGTTCTTCCCTGTCTCCTAACTTGTGGTTTGTAAGATTTCATCTCCAAGGGGAAAACTCCCAATGTAATCAAAACATCCCTGAGGGCTACATCATTATATGGGTAGGTGTGGAAGCTGTGCGGTTTTATCCTGGAAAGCAAGTGAAAGAACACACAAACAAAGCAAATATACTATCAAATTTGGCAGGACTATCTTTGCACATATTTCTGGTTAACAGAAGAAATAGCTGGCTGGCTGTAGAAACTGCCATACCAGCTGAACTACAGAACCAGGCAGTACTGTGCACACAACAATAAATAAAGCCAAATAAAGCCATCCCCTGTTGAACTCACCTAGATAGAAACACAAAATACAAAAATTAAGACATTAGCTTTACTATACCAGTCACATTGCTAGCTACTCTCCTCCCCATATGTCACTATAAAGGAAACTGCATAATAGGAAAAAAATACTCATCATATTCTACCTTTGATATGCCTAGATTATGACCACTTGCCTTCCAGCTTTACTGACTGCATTTGGAAGGGCAAGAGGATAAAGGGTTATGTACCTCAAAGAAACACTGAAAATCAGGGGCAACATATTTGAATAACCGAAGAGTGAAAATGGAAGTCACTGGCAGTATTCAAGGACAGCTCCATTTTTTTCCAAGTCATGCTACATTCTGTCCTTAAAATCCACACCACCGCTCTGTACAAGTCTATGCATACATAGCAGCACACCAGAAAACTCAGCAACACAGAAAAAATACTGAGGGGCATTTATACTGCTATAGAATTTGTGTAAAATGCAAATTACAAGATCTGCATACCCCACCGCAAGAGGAGAGTGAGCAGAGGCAGACAGAGATGATTCTGTTTAATCACCACCTACTGCTGCTGGAGTCAGCTTGGTGAGGGTGAACTCTACTACACCACAGTTTGTGTGCTCCTGGTACAGCTGGGGGCATCCCTGCTGACCTCTGCTTGACACTGTCTGGCACATAAGCAAACTACTTATGAAACCTCTCCTCAACATAGGCAAATTAAAGCCAAGTCCTATAAAACTAAATGGAAAAAGAAGACTAATTAATAAATTGCCCCCTCAGAACATTTCCATATGTATTGAACCGTGGCTAAGTTGCAAGCAGCTGACACGAAAGGAGACATCTTCATGCACTTTGCATGCTGGTCTGTGGCCAGTCTGGAGGGTTTACTATATGGATTTATTTTAAGTGCATGGTTTAACTAAAAAAAAATCACAAGAATTTATTCCAGAAAAGTGGCATATAACCTGCCTTCTGTTTAGTCTACTTTGGACAGCTAACAAAACCAGAAAAAGGTGAATTACTTTTACGAGGCACAAATACATCAAATTTACTTTTCTTTGCACTGTATATAAATTTCAGTAATCAAAATATTTTACTGCTAATCTCCAGAAGAAATGTGATTTTTTGGTATCGTCATACCAGTGAGTAGGGGGGAAAAAAATAGCAGCTTAAGTTTTACTTACTGCAATCCTCTTGCTTGTCTTCTCCACCAAATATTTATATTAGCTGTTAAGAAGGTGGGCTGCTGATACACAGCCAGAGATTTGTATTACATATAATTATGTCACTTTCTTATAACAGTGATGATGAATACTCCTAAGTATGGGGCTAATAGTAATTACAAGTATTTACTTTTTAAAACAAAACGGATACATATGTGATACATTTTAATGGGCCATCAAGTAGCCTATACATTTTCTCTACTGTTACACTGACAAAAAGTAACACCATAGACAATTCTTGCAAATGAAAGAATCCCTACTATTCTTCACATACTTGTGACAGGCAATGCTGCTTTCTCCTCTTGGAAACAGCATTTCAAAGTTCTTTGCCTCAAATTCACACTGAAACAAAGCCTTAGGCTTTACAAATGGAGAGAAGAGTATTTTCAAAATTTCTAGACAGTGAACTGCAATCCCTTAATTATACCCTAAACTTGTAAATAAAACCTTAACCCTCCAGAAGAGCGGGAACTATCCCAGACAGAGAGCTCTCTGTGCCATAGTCACCCTGCCAGAAGTTGTGGCCATCGATTGGGTTTTGCCAATTTCACAACAGGACTGAAAGCAAACTAATTTGAATCCAGGTTAAATATTTTGACTGAGATAGTTTGAACACCAACTGCTAGATGCAAAGCTAAAAAATATTCCATGTTTAAATGGATATTTAACCTACTTGACCTTAAGTACTCCTGCATTTGAGAGGACCAAAGTAACCATGACATAACTGGTTTCTCAAAACAATTTTTTCATCTAGTATGTTCAAGTACTTAAAACATAGCCTATAATATTCCAAAGCCATAATTAGATGGTCTTTATGTTTTACATCATCTTGGCTTTGGAAACCAGGCCTCCCAAAGATGCTAGTCCTCACTTCAGAGCTCTAAATTAATCATAATTGATAAATTCTGTCCCCTCCAATTAGAACTCTGACAGCACTCCTCAGCTACATAACACAGTAATTGTAACCCTGTTAGGTCTCTTCTAATAGAGAAGATACATTTCAGTAATTACTGTGTTCTTTGCCTTATCTTTCAGGGGTTAGCAAAACAAATTAGCTCCCAAAATCACTTTCATCCCTACTTTTCAAAGCAACATCAAGATTTAGTTGCTCCTATTCCTTCCATTCTGTTCTGCTCAAACCTTCCACTGCTCCTCTGAAAGAACACGCCTAAAAAAAATTTGTTCATCCATCATACAGGATTCCTCCTCTTCAATCTGTAGCAATATATTTTGTCATCATCTGTCCTCCAAATGGTGGAAATAAAAAATAAATTAATTAAAAAAAAAAAAAAAAAAGAAAAAAGAAAATCTCAACATATTGCTACAGAGAGGTACCAGAAAAACACAAAAAGTAGGCTTCATTAAAGATAACAGCATAACTAACCATGATGCTAGTAAAATGTGTTGTGAACCCCTTCCTCCAACAAAATTAAATTCAGGTTGAACAACGGGCCTTTTCTGTCATTGTTTCAGTTGCTTTTTTTCTGTAAATTAAATCTTTGAGTATCATGTTCAGTCACACCATGACATCAACTACTACTGAAATCCTGCATCTTTAAAACATACAACATACCAATATGACAACACCAATGAACACACCATCATGACAATAAGGCACCTTGATTTGTTAATTTTCACCGTTTTAACAACCTGGAGCTAGTTCTTGTTTTTTGAACTAAGCAAAGCCCGAGCCAAGGCACGATCACAACCTGCATGCAACACATTAGTCATGCCAGGTCAGCTCCTGGATTAGACCTTCCAAGAAGAGTTCTGGCACTCCAGCAACACTGGCAATCATCAGGGGGCACCCCCCGCTACGGGAGTTCTGAACTCGGGGTACCCCAACATTAAGGGGCGATCTCCTCAGACACCAAGCCCCAGATGGCAGCTGCAGACATGCAGGAGGCATACACGCAGGACAGGAGGATGGCATTTTTCTCCCAGCAGTGCCACACCTACGGCACCCGGCAGCCTTTTGTGTTTCCACACACACACTCCACTGGTTTACATTCCCTCTTGGGGTTTCGGAATCATTGTCTGCAGCCGGGGAGCGGCCTTCCCCTCAGAGGGCTGGCTGGCCGCAGGCCCTGCCAGGCCCGCCCACGCCTTACCTTTCCCCCGACAGGCAGGTTTAGGATAGGAGGCAGCGCTGCTCCTTAATTCCTCTCCCTCGCCTCTCCCAGCCAGGTGATTTGTATAAAATGAGTAAGATTAGAAGCATCTGTGCTCTCCTCCTCCCCCCACGGCCGCCCGCTGCAGGGCTGGCCGCCACTCCCCACACCCAGCCCTGCAGGCCGCCTTGAGGGTGAACCCTACCCGGGATGCTGCGGCCAAGCTGCAGGTTTCCCCCCTTTTTGGGCCGGGGAGAAACCGGCCGGGCCCGGCCCGCGGGGGCAGCGCAGCCCCGGCCGCTACCTCAGGCTCTGCACCCCGCGACGCGGCTGTTGCCAGGCGGCGGCGGCC
>JAAWXA010000001.1:28442425-28493300 GCA_038090715.1 Florisuga fusca | reverse complement strand
CCCCCCCCAAGTCCGCCCCCCCCGTTAACGGGGCGATTTCTCACTCTGGCTGTAAGTGAAAGGGTCTCCGCACCGCGGGGAGGGCGGAGAGGCTCCTTCCCCATTCTGCTCCTTCTGCTCGGGCATCCCGGAGATCGGCGCAAGCAGGAACATACTCCCCCTGGGTGGGAAGCGGGGCCAGTCAGCGGTTTCCTCCGAGGGGAATGGCTGTTGTAACCAAAACATGATGAAAAAAAACCTTTACTATGTCTGGAAAAAAAAACACAAAACAGAGAGGAGACGTTTTCTGACGGGACAAACTTGTTTAACCACTGGTAAGAGTTTAAAGCAGCCATCTGAACAGATTTAACCATCTCTCTAAAGCTTGGAATTCAAGCAGCTTGTGCAGGGAAAAAATGGCAGCTTGTTTCCAAAGCAAAAACTGGCGTGTGTCTCTGTGTTAGGCTGCTGCAGTCTCCTGCGTCCTGCTCAGGGGTGGAACATGGGCCAAAGCCCTCAGGGTAGCACTGATGATAACTAAAATGACCTATCTTTGGATGCAATTTCCACTCACAGCTACCACAGTAAGGCCAAAAGGGCATATGATCTTGTATTTAATATTTCTCCAGCATTACGATGGATATTTAATCCAGGGGTGAATTATTCTCCCACGTGTGCTGGTATAAAGAGACTAGTTCATGGAAACATTTAGAACAAGCAAACTGCAAGTACAGAGAGACACAAGAACTTGAGGAACACTTCTCCCATGACTTCCCTTCTGCTACATAGGTCACAGTGAGTGCAGGGATGTGTGTCCTGCTGAGCAGTCCCATTCCCATGTTCCTCCGAGCAGCCTTTCCCTGCACCCTGTCTGGTCAAAGTTTGGGCACAGGAAGTTCCAGATCAGATGGTTTTTTTCAAGATATCTGTATCTCTACCAGAAATTACTAGAAGGAATGTGAAAAATATTTTTGTAAGTCCAGTGAGGGCAGCACTGTTATCCTATTGGATATGAAAACAACCTGTGAGGTCTTTAGACTTCAGTCTTTTCTCTGGAGATTTTGTATCCTCTGTTGACAAATTATTTTCACTATTTTCATATATATATATGTATATATATTCCTATAAAGGATATAACAGTGGCAGTAGGATGGATGGAATAAATTCCATGTATTGTTAAATATATACAACATGGAAGTTTTGGATAAATTCTGTCCCTAATTTTATCTTTACATCTGTTACAGCCAGTGTACATATATATACACAATATATATATATACACACAGTATACACATACACTAATAAAGGCAGGACAAGCTCAGTGGCTCCCATCATCCTTACTTAATTCTGTATTACACTACTTAGGACAGAGTGCAACCTGACATTTGGCTCAGTCTTGGTACCAACTTTCAACTTCACCTCGATGTCAATTATCCCTGAATTTCTATCAGATTTTTTGCTCTGGTAGGAATGGTGGGTCCTGACATGGAGGATCAACATCCCTGGATCTCTGCTCTAACACCAGTACCAGCACTTGACCAAACCAGTAATCATTTCTGTTCATGATTTAAGATATAAACTGATACCTTCAGTCTTCTTTTTACTTATGGATTGCCTTGTCTACCCAGTCCCTTACAGCAGCTGCCGCAACGTAAGCCCCAACAATGAAAATCTTAACAAGCCTTCCTCTTTCCATACCAATCTGGAGAGTCAAATTTGAGTTAGTCAGTTTGGAGAATGTGTATGGGGAGAGCACTCAGTTCTGGGTAAGGTAAATTCTCAGAACATTGTCAGTCTTCAAAGGAGCTTAATATACTAAATTGCATTAAGAAGTGAGTAACAACCTGGTAATGGCTTTTATCTGAGGAAAAATCCAGGCCAGATTTAATCACCTTGTCCATGAATAGAGGTCTGTAATCTTCAGTGGCACTTTACCCTGTACACAGTAGATGACTGGGCCTGAAATACTTTACAGAAACAAAAATCCAGGTTTTCTAGGTACTTATTTGCTACATAACAGGAATGTGACTATACTTTTATCTTCTTATTGTAAAGATGCACTTTTTGTATAGCAAATAAAAATATTTTTGTTTAATAAAGTCTTTATCATTTCACCAGCAAATCTGTTTTTTGCATCTCGTGGTTAAATGAGAAACTGCAATTTTAGCATCCCATTATAATACACTATGAGGCAACAAGGTACTTTTAAAAATTCATAAAATTCTGTGTATAGTCACATCACTGAAACTAATTTTGACATATCTAACTGCAGTGATTTCTGGTCACCTACAAATAGGAAAAATCTATATATAATTTGGCTGATTTTATCAGAGTGCTTGTAAAAGAATCCATCATCAGTTAAAGACAAATGAAAGGGGTTTTTATTTAGAGAAAGGAAGTGACTAAAGGTCTTGGAGGGAAACAGGAAGGGAGTTCCAGATCGCCTGAGCAAGTCAAATTAACAAGCAAGAGGAAAATCCTGCTCTCCAGTACTACACTATACTGCAAAACACCCTTTCTTTTAGCTCTTCAGAAATACCTTTTACAATTCTTACTTGAAAACTATCAACCATAGGAGGACTGTATAGATATTCAATGAGTTAATTTACAGAATCATTTTCCACAAGGTGTTTCATGTAGCAAACTTAAGGAGAAACAGATTCAGCACATGACAGAGAAACACCAGCTGGCATGTTTCTGAATTTCCATGGCAGAGCTGAGAATGGCTATGGACTGGTTGGATTTTTTTTCTGTCCACTGTGACTCTCTGCTTGATCTTACACAGAACTAATCCGATACCACAGCATACGTAGACTAGGAAAATTATTGTGATGGGACAAATGCAATGTTATCACTTCACTATGGGATCAAACAAAAAAAACATTTGGTCTCAAATAGCAATTTTAAAAAGTGGAGTTGTAGTAGCAAGGAAGATTTGATTTCTGTCTCTCCTTTTAAGCTCAAAGTACAGTCCTCAAGGTTTCAGGCATCATATCTTTATCTCTGGAAGAATAAAACTCTGCAATTCTGCTGTTTTGGGTTATGTCTGTGCTGCAGTGCCTTGGGCATCAAGCATCTTCATTTAACAGGTTTGTCTTTGTCTGAACACCTGCTGTACTCTTTTCAGGATTAGTAGTGGGATATTGTGACAAAATCACTGCTCAGTTTATTAATATAAAGGCAGCATTTGGAGGGAAAAGTGTTAAAGCACTATCACAGAGGGATTACTGTCTCTGGATGGTAACTGAATCAGGTACAGCTTTATCAGAATCTTCTGTGGGGTCTGCCTTTCAGCCTGGTCTCTGCAATAATTAAAATTTTCTCGACAGTAGGTTTTCAAACCTTTTATGTTTACTAGCATTTCAGGCACTTCCTATTATTTTGAACATCCCTTAGGCTAATTTATATAGAGCCAAATTTTTTTTTTTTTTTTTTTCCAATCCCCCCCAGCATTATCTTGATATATCAAAACAGTCCATTTCTACAGAAAATGTCCTAATAACCATGTCAGCATAGAGCGTGCTGATTCAGATCTGTCACAAAAGATTATTTAAAACTTCCTTCAGCCAATGAGCCAGGTGCTGAGCCAGTACAACTGCATCAATGAGAGTGGTTTAAGGACAGCTCTAAATATTAGACCAACTGCAATTGGGTGTATCTTCAAATTCCTACATCCAGGTCATTTATTCCTAGGCCACATCTTGATTTGTTTAAGCTTACTTCAAAGGGACCAAAGCTGATGCATAATATTAAAATGATGTTACAATAGTCATAAAGAACATATTTGCTCACCATTAAAATATTCCAGCATTTGAAATTAATTGAAGCAGGGACTGACAATATACACAATGCCTCCCAGCAATGAGACTATGTGCTGAGGAATTCCAGTCGGGGGTAGGGGAGAGAAAGGTTTAGACACTGAGGGAGCACGCAGGCAGTTAGAAAAGTTCTTAATTGAGAATAAAGAAAAAAGAATTACCTTTCAGTATTACAATGACACAATATATTAATAACCAAATTGAATCAAGGGTATCCATTAACATGCTAGTAATAGTGTATTAGGAAAACAAAGTCATGGGAATGTGGCAGAATGATGTACTCTAAACAATTCTTACTACCACTTTCTAAATTCATCAGGTCACTGTAGAAAGTTTAACATACAAGAATATGAAGACTCTCTGTGAGCATTCCTAAAATTTTCTAAGGAATCAGAAGTAATGGTAAGCATTTTTCTGATTACCCAGAACACAGGTGATACCCCTCTTCAGGCTTAATATTGCTACTCTTCAACCCTGTTAAGAAATACAATTAAATTATTCACTTACCAGTTTGGCCATAATGCTTTACAGTCCTGAGAAACAGAAGGACCGCCAGCTTTGTTGGACCTAGACACAAAAAAAAAATCTGTTGTGTATTAATACCTCTTGTAAACAGATCAAGGTAGTATCCTAACTAGTTTTTCTAATTCATGTTCTCCCCTCCTACTTTTCTTTTAACCACGAATGCTTAAAAGCAGTATCAAATTTAGATATTAGCAGTATCTTAGCAGTATCAAATTTAGATCTATCAAATATAGATCCCTAAATCTATACCTGTGGATATGTATAAATTCAAACTTCTCAGCCTTAATACTTAGCTTTTAAAATTTTTTAAAATGTTTTATTAAAGCTCTCTGGCTTATGCGAACATCCTGAGCAGTAATTAAAGTCATGAACCAGTAGTGCTTTTTCCCTGTGTGTATGGCAGTGAGTGGAAGGAAGAAAGTCCATGGATGCCCAGTACCATCATATTGGCAATGTTCAGTTCCCAGGGAGTGAAGAAAGGAGGATCTACTCATTACAATGCAAATAAGAGCACGGACAGAATAGTTTTACAAGTGTTTTTTTATAGCAGAAACAGAATTTGGATGGCACATTTGAGTCTCAGAGTACCAAGTCTCTCTCTAAACTGGGGGTGCTCAACCTCTGATTTCTTAATTTGTAATGTACAAGAGACAGATCTGAATTAGCTGAACAAACTAATCGAGGGAAATGTGTTCAGTGCAGGTGGCAAGAGCTGATCTGGCAGCTCCACCATTATGATTCCAGATGTTGAGCTAGCAATGCTACTAGCTCGGTGCCTAGAATTATAGGAAGGATGAACTGTCTGAAATCACAGGGTTTTATCTACATTATTTTAATAGTTGGTTGTTTTTTTTTTTAATTTAGGAATTCTTAAAAGATATAACAATTTGGAATTTTAATTGGTTTGCTTTTAAAAAGGAAAAGTGCATATAATTAAAATTATAAATCGATTTTTGCTCTTTTTCAGCATTGATATTTACCCACTTAGGAAAGAAAGAGCCTGGTAACCAGCAGTCAGGTTGGTTATTCACTTGGCTGCCAAATATGCCCAGTGAATAAACAGATGGATAGTAGCAGCATTTTCACCATTACTGTAGAGAAAGCTGGTGGCATTGCTACTGGGACTTAAATATACAGGCAAAGTTCACACTGTAAGCAAGAGTACTAATTTTAAATGACTCACATTTGACAGATACCACCCCACCATCTTCTAGCACTTTTCTAAATAACTTCTGCCTTGTAACTGCTTTTACATGACTAACAGCAGTTGGAGTCTTCCTTTGAGTCATGGTGGTGTTCTAGGGTCAGGGTGCACTTTTGACGTTCAAAGACAGAAGATATGGCAGCTTTGGAAGGCACCACCAAGACTGTGACTGCTGCTTCTTTATTATGAGCATTTAGGGAGCTCTTTCTTTATCTGGGTCAGACAAAGATAGGATAGCTAAAAAAATTTTCAATATGACTACTCTGCTTTCTCAGTATTGCATCAAGCTGATCATACACTGAAGCCCTTTATCTCCCTCACGTTTCCCCTTATAAAACACTCCACCTTTTAAATACTTAGGACACTTCCGGTTAACTATGGCAGTGGCAGAATATTCAAGGATATGAAATTCCTGGTAGTTTTGTAAAAAAAGCTAAATTACAGAGAGCCGATGAGCTCTCCCGTGTAAAGGGAGCTGGGAGAATCTCATTGTTTCCATTCCATTTGGGAGCCATCAGCTAGTTTGTAGTTTTTACAAGTGTGTCTGTTTTTTACACAGATGACAAAACTAAAAAGGAGGAAAAGAAAGATATGGGAACAACTGAAAATATTCCAGGATAGAGATGCAAACAATATAAGGCCTGAAGCTATAGGAAACCTGAATTTGCTAGTTTTACTGGTTTTGAAACTAGTTTCTAACTGTTGTAGACAGGAATGTATTTTTAGGTTAGTCATGCCAATGAAACTGTGGTGAAGGCTGCCTTGGTGCAGCCACAGATTTGGCAAGGACAGGGAAAAAGAGGGAGACAAAATCTGTAGGCTGAATTATCTCTGACGTATCCTGTGTAAAGGAGCAGAAACAAGATATATCCAGTTAAATTGGTTCAGCGGAGTTCTTGTAAATTTAGCATTGTGCCATTGTAATGTTGAAGTGATCTCTCTGATGGATGGAGCACATTACAACCTTCCTGAAGCTAATGCAGATGAATTAAGATGGCAGGTACTTCATTTCACTTATTTCATTCTCCATTTCCATTTCCTTGCAATTTTTTTACCTAAACCCTGTTCACTGAGACTTTTCATGTGAATAATAATTACTTTTACTAAATAACTTTTAGTTATTTATGTATAAAAGCTTTTTATATTACATAAATGTAATACTTCATCAAAACTTCTAACCTGGCTTTTCAGCAAAGTCTGTGATGGTTACTACCTCTGTATACTCAGCCTCTCTGCCCTGATCATAGGCACTTTTTAAAAAAAAAATCTTTTTCTAAAACCATTTATATTGCTGCCCCAGAATGCTGAACTTGTACAAGTGATTTATGTATCCCACTGTGGGACAAGAGGAAAGACAGCAGGGAGTAGACAAAAAGGGATGCTAAAATGGGCTAGACCTCCAGCTGCTGACCCACAGAATAGAAAGATCAGTACTGGCAACTGGCACAGTCCAAAACTATTAATTTTACTTCCCTCAGACTTAAACAGCCCGAGGCAAGTTGATTCTTCTTCATATAGCATCAATCTAACTGCAATGAAGTAAAGATGAACATATTCCTAAAAACATTACAGGATATCATCTCCCAAATTTTTCATATATATAAAGTGTTACTTGAACTGCTTTAACAATAAAACCAGGTGCCCCTATATAAACACACAGCATATGATACATTGGTCCCATTTTAGACCATTTTTATGACAACCAGATTACTTTTACATTTTATTACATTCCTACCAGTATGCTCTTTTTAAACACGCTGTTAGGAAATTTGTTTTCCTCTCTGCTTGGAAATGTTAGTTTGAATTACGGATATACCTCCAGCCTAAGAATTTATGCATTTGTAGTTGTGTGTGGCGTATACATATGGATGGATGGATAAATGGATATGCAAAATGTGAACCAGAAAAGCAGAATACATTGTTTCTGGCCTGACTGGCTGTTTTGCTTTGATTAGGTTTATGTTTACCCTATGGAGTGCTTAGGCTTCCCAGTTAAGTACCAAGACTCCCTGTGTTATGCAATGTACTGGCATGTTAAGAAGTCGATTCCCACACAGTTCACAAGAGACAATACAACAGGTGGATGAAAGACATGTTGTGTGTGGGTGTTTTGGAAAATGAGGTAACAACAAATGAAGGAGGTCAATGGAAAAAGAACAGTCAGTTTTTGCTACCTACCATTATGGGTTAGTTGATTTCTCTCACAGATGTTTTAGGTTATTTGAAAGGTGGATCTACAAGCAAGTAAATAGATACATACATTGAGGGCAAAAATGGGTAAAAATAAAATCTCCAGTGAGGTACGAATAGCATCCCATAATACTAGATTTAGATACATAAAGAGACCAGAATATAACAGCATATACAGGCACTATACAGTATATTATAGCTAAATGCACATGCTTGTGAGAGTTCTCAGTTGTAGGCTTCTAAGATTGCAAAATCTCCTGTTAACCAAGCATTGCACAGCGAACCCTCAAATCTGATCACAGCCCCTGTAGGATACACATAGGTATTATAAATACCTCCTGCCAGCATGAGCTTTTGTTTCTTTTTTCAATCATATTTCTTCCAACTCCACAAACAAGCCGAACACGTCAGCTGGAAGCAGGGATGAACTGGGTGCTGGTAACCCACACTGCAAAAGTTCAGAAGAAATATTCTGCCCATTAAGTTAATAACACAATATAGAGAACAATTTAATTTCCATTTATTCTGCTTCATGTCAGCACATGATTGATTTGTTGTAAAATCCTTTCTGAGTATTGGCAACGCACAGAAGCGTGGGGGATATGTTTATGCAATGTTTGTAGCCATATCACCTGGGGCAACATCCCATGGGATTTTACAAGATAGGTGGTTTTGGGGTTTGGCAATACTTGGATAAGAAACCCACAAGATTCCTGCCAGAGATAACATTCGGTTATTACTGTTCTCGGTGCTGCTACACAGAAACTCTGACACTGCCATAAGCTGTGTGGTAGTCTTCCAAAAATAATGGCCATCTAATACAGCAAGCATGAGGAATGGCTGGCTGTTCCTGTTTAAGTTTCCGAATGAAGTCATTTTCTCAGGAAAAGCAACATAATACTGGGAGTTTGGGGGCTGGTCAGTGATGGTTATTGTGGGGAAGAGCTTGAAACGGCAAATGAGAAAGGTGGGAATGTGTGCACAGAAACCAAGAGTGATAGCTGAGCAAATTCCCAGTGTTTTGAGGCCTGGGTGGGAGGACAAGCCCAGCAGTGTCAGTCAATAGCAGCTGGAGATGAAAGAAAACAAGCAGAACAAAATGGAATCTGTATCCCTAAGTGTCTGTAAGAGTGGGCTGTGGCCAGACACAAGAGGGTTAGGAAAAAAAGAGTGAAATTAAACATAAACACAATATAAAGAAATTATAAAAGATGGAGACAAAAAGGAAAGGCTAAGAAATCCCTTTCTCTAGCACAAAAATAGATGAGGCAGAGAAACAGTGAAAAATGTAGTTTCAGGTTACCTTGCTGCACTGAATGTATTAACAGTTTGGTTCAGTTCTGCTGTTTGAAACGCAGACAGAAGAAAGAGAAGGCCATAAAATCCCCCTTACAAGCAGAAAAACAGATGAGGCAGAAAAACAATGAAAAATCTAATTTCAAGTTACCTTGCTGCACTGAATGTGTTTATAGTTTTACTCAGTTCTGTTATTTTAGATATACATTTAAGAGCTGCTCTCCCTTCTTACTCCAAATTTACTTCTGTGGGCCAGTTTTTCACTCAGGCCTGTGCACTTAAGTGTCACTACAGTAACATGCAGTTGTTTATGGGTATCTGAAGGCAAAAGGACTGCAATCTGGTGCAAGATAAATTGAGGGCTAGTTGCTAGTGGTTTTAGGATGATGAGACTGACATTGCAGCCTGATTTTTCATTCTGCTTGTTCTAATCATATAAAGATACCAAAATAGGAAACTGTTACCCAAAGTTAGACAGTATTCTGAAACAACCAGGCATTCATTTAAGGAATAATAACTAATTTGGGTCTCCGCATTTATGAATATCACATGGATCAAACTTCTTGCAGACTAAGAATTCATCCTCAAATTACTATTAAGCAAAAAAACCCACCCATAAATGAAAGCTGAAAAGACATTTGAATGTATAATAACAGCAAAACTGTTATTAGGATTAAACCTTTCATGTGATTAGAACATTTTAGAAGGATTCCACCTTGAAAGTAGAAAGCAAACTAGAGCCGTATAGGAAAATTGTTATTCAAACTTGGAAATAAACAGTTCAAGAGATGCAGTTTTTCAACCCACCATTTCTTCAGCTGAAGTATGAACCCAATACAGCCACTTCACGCCCAGGGACTGTTGTGATAAAGTGAGAAACACTGAACTGACAGGAGTTTGGGAAAACAACATGAACCACAGCTAGCAGGGGAGAAAGAGGACATTTAAAAAGAAATTGGTGTTGTCCTGAGATAAAGTTACCATTATTACTATAATCCTCAGAGCTCATGAGTGTCTGAAGTACCACAAAAATAAATCTGAAAATCTCCTGTATCAGTTTGAGAACTGTGGATCGTGGACCACTTTCTGGGAATGCAGCAGCCCTGCAGAAATTGTCTCCCCCTTTTTTCTCCAGAGGGAGCTTTTCTTCTACTGAGCTCTGCAGTGTAAGGAGCACAACCTCAGTCTAAGAATACCACAGCCCTTTGTCACAGCTTTATGTTATAGCAACACTGGTAGACTGTACTCGTTACAAAAGATAACCACAGAAATGTCTGAGATCATGCAAATCTGTATTTGCTTCTGGGAAAAGTGAAGGGATCCTTAATTTTTCTCAACATAGGTAAAGATGAGCTCAAGAGAGTTCATACTACGTATTTAAGAGAATTGTCACTAAAGTGAGATCCAGCCTTCTTATGCAAAAGGTATTGGATTAAATCCTCAGCTTCAGTATATTCAGGATGCTTCATTGAAATCAGAGTGCTGTTGGGAATTAGCATTAACTAAGAATCTGGCCTGCAACAGTTAGGCTTAAGATGTTTACAATTAACTAATTGAAACATAGGCTACACGAAAAGCAGAGTATCAGAATAGTATCAGCATAGTATGCAGAATAGTGCTCCAAGCTAGTCTGATACTAAATTCACCATACATCATGGAAACGTGGATGGGATGTTTATTCCAGAGAGATCAAAAGATATCTATATACCACAAGCTAAAAATTCCTTCCCAAACCGTACTAATAAGCTCTCAACCCACAGCAAAGAGAAAAAGATAGATCTTTTTTTCCTTTTTTTGTTTTTTTTTTTAATGAATGACAGGATGTCTTTTCGTGGATAAACTTTATAAATACTTTTCATTCAAAATGAACAACATTCCATTTCCTATAATTGTCTCTAATGCCCTGTGGCAATTCTCATCTGTATGTTGGGGAAAAAAAACCCAACAACCAGTTGGTTCAGACTTGAGCCCATATTCCCACTACTTTAATAATACAGTTTCTGTTTGGGATGGTATGCAACACTGACACCAAAGAAATCAAGAGATGGATTTAGCAGGACCATGCTCTGATCTCAGGATGACAATGAATAAGCCACAAAAAAACTCTGCAAAGACAAAAAATCAAGGAAAGAAATCTTTAAAAACAATTGTTGTTAGTAATATATTTTTCGAAGTGTATAATAGTTTATTAGTTAACTGTATACTAGGGCAACATGCATTTTAATGGTATCTAGCTTAGATATATCAACTATTAACTGTGTCTTTGAAAATGAGTGAACCTTGCTACTTTCTGTATTTTTCAGAAATTAATGGAATGGCATGTACGCATAAAATGATCTTTAACTGCATCCATTTTATTGTACCTGCAGATTAATCTAATCTTTGTACTTGATTCTAAGCTGAAGATTCTCCTGAATAAAGTCCACATATTTCTAAGAACAAGCAGTTCAGATATGTCTATTCTAGTTACCACCATACCACAAGAACTGAAATAGCATCAATTAAAATTGTCATTGACCTCTTCCAGAGCACTCATATAAGTGCCATTCTCCCCATGTCCCAGCTGCTTCTTATACAACAGGGTATTTGATTTCCTCTGAACATTTGATAGAAAGATTAAAGTGTCCAATGTTTCCAATTAAAAGCAGTTTGTGTTCTACAGTGGATTTAACTGCTTCATTAAACCACTCATTAAGGAGCTCCTCACAGCACTACCTCAGTTCTTTCCTCCAATCTGTAAATTTTTCACTTGTAGATCTAATAAAATCATCAGGAAGCTTAAATTTCATTCTTATACCAACTATCACAAAGATGTAATTAAAAATCACTACCACTATTCCATCTGTCACTTCTGTGCGTCAGTGCACCTGACTACTCTGTATTGCAGAGTGTTAAGAAATCTGCAAATTAATGCAATATGAACAAAAAAATGGCCATATTCTCTAGATATAATTTAAATGCTGCATTTTTCTCTTTACAAGATCTCACACCTCTCTTTCTCAGCCCTCAGAATCTCTGGTCCAGCATACAGCCAGTGTGCCTTCATGGGAGTGAAATGTTTCTCCTTTCCTTTTAGGAACATTGCCAACACACTTCTTAGCCTCTCTGGGATGTCTGTCCTTCTTCACGTCTGTGTTTTGTTCCATTTAGATCAGTGTAATGTTAGACCCTTTCTGCTGATGTGTATGCATGCAGAATTAATAGACTTCATCTACTACAAAAAGATGTTGGCAGGAGTTTTGTTGGCAGCAGATAGAATGAGCACATAACTCCCATAGTGGCTTAGTTACCCTGGTTGCCAGCCTGATTCAGTATTAGCCTCAAGGTGCTTCCTCTTGACCTTTAAAGCCTTGTGGAATCCCAGCCCAAGTGCTTTCTCCAAGGTAGCAATTCCCTCACCTTCCCAAGTGCCAAAGAGGCTCACCCAAGTCCTCCCTACCTCACCAGCAGGTACACAAATGTGCCTGGCTAACTCACAACTTCAGTCATCTACTTTCTCCCACAGAACTGCACAACTTACTGTGATCACCAGAGATTGTAGCCAAGGATTTTTTCCCTTTTTTTTCACCCAAAATGCAGTTTTGGCATCCAAAGTTACACTGAAGTCCTTTATTTTTATGTAAATGCTTTACCTGGTTGCCAAAAATTAAAATACAAATTAAAGTTGTCACTCGTGGTCGCACTTTTGCTTTAAGAAAATAATACTAAGCTTTAAGAAACAGGTGACAAGTATACACTGATCCTGATGGCAATTCATTTTACTGGATGAAAAGATTAAAAATAGTGAGCTTTCTTTAATCTGTTTCAATCCAGTAAAATTTTCAATAAATAAATCATGGTTGTATGCAATATGTAATTGAAGGACAACACCAATTTCTAATTCTTTTGACCCTCACACCTACAAATAAAACCATAAGCACTCTAATTTGCTGGTATAGCAATGAACAGCTCTTCATTTTGCAGTGCTTGTGTACATAGATTCCTCTTCATAATCACAACGTGCCCTATCTAGTACCCAAAACTGTGCTTTGTAGAAGAGTATTTGCTGGACTGGACCTAAGAGCAAGCTTTATATTTTAAAAGTTTTATTTAAAGTAAATTAGTTTATATTCTGAAAATTAAACACAATTTAAAAGGATTTACAGCCAGCTTTTTGAGGAACAGGTCTAGATTATGCTAAAGATGTGGTAGTTACCTGAATATCCTTTCTGGTCTCTGATTCCTCTGGCCTTTATGGAACTTGCCAACAGTAACAAAACGTAACATGTGACAGAGTTGGCATGTATAGTCATAAATGCATCTGCAGAACCATTGTATACAAATATGTAGTCAGACTTGCATTTCAAATACTATTTTGAACTAACTGAAACTAACTGAAAAGACTATTTAAACAATAGTCAGTCACTATACTAAGAATGTCATTTTCTTTTCTATTTACTTTGCAGGAAATTTGCACATCATTCCTCCCACAAAGATGGTTTCCAGGGATAAGCATTTTAAGCTTCTTTTTCACCAGTCCACACTTCAGCTTCCCAGCAGAAGTTCAGTTTTCCCAAATACCACCTCTTGGGAAAGCTTGCAAGCATTGTTTCCAGAGAAACACATAGTTGTATTTGAACTGAGGGAATAGCTTGTTTTTTCAAAATCCTGGTTCTACTTAACAAAGTACTGACACAGGCCTGCATTGCAGAAGGTTTATTTCTGAGCATGAAGAGACAGCATAAAATGAGAAAGCTGATCCTGGCTTCTTTTCATCTTACCGGAAAGTTTGGCTCAGCTCCAATCTTCCCTCAGATAAAGGGTAGTTAAAAACTACTTATCTGTATAAGATGATAACATTATTCATCCAGTTTACTTTCCCGAGATCATTTTCATTTTCAGGTCTATTTCCCTGTCTTGTTCCAAGTGCCAGACCTTTCAGTGATAGTCACAGGTTAACATAAAGTGAATGTGATGAAAGCTGCAAACTTTTCCCTGCAAAAACAGGGAAGCAATACCTTCCCTGTCATTGCTGCTACACGTCCACTGTAATTGCTACAAATAAGCAATCATTTTTGTCATAGTAGAAGGTGTGGTTTAGTTTGCACTTGTCAAGGGGTCTGTAGGAGTTTTCACAACAAAGAATCAACACCGATTTTATTTTAGCAACAAGAGCTGTTCAAGTGATGATATTTAAGGAATGAGGTCACATATTCAAGCTGTTTAGATACAACAGTGTTAAAAAATATCAGTTGGGCTCCAAGCAGATAAAAAGTGCATCAGTTTATCAGCCAGGCACTTCTAGTGCTGGTGTGCTTCCTGCATTTCATAAAGTGAGGCATAAAATGGGAACTCCATCCAGGTGCAGAAAGATGCTTCTGAAGCCCTTACTCTGTAGCACAGTTAGAAAACATCAATTACAAGACTTGACGTTTGTCTCCAAATGCTTACACTACAATGGTTCAAGAAAGAAATTAAATAAATAAATAAAAATCTGCGGTTTTACCTGAATCAGGTTTTTTTTCCTCTGTATTAGGAAAAATTCCAGTACAACGTTGTAGCAGGAAATCCTGGCAACAAAACACATTTTAGTTAGTATACTGGAGAAACTTACTAAGCAGTACAAAGTACTATCTGACTTTATAACTTCATCCAGGCACACTTAACTAATTTTGGCCAATGGGAGAATATATTTGAGCATTCCCATGCATCCATAGGAAAACCAAAATCTGCTCCTCTAAGTAATTCATTAAGTAACAAATGATCTGAACATGGCCTGAAATTAGTTGGTATGACTGTAAACTCGGGAAAAATGTGCTAGGTCACAACTAGACTTATATTTGGTCATTTGTAAAACAAAAATCAATAAATTGTTGATAGTCAAGTGGCAGAAACCTGATTTAACATATGCAGTTTAATGCAATCAACAGGATTATAAGCAGTAATACCAGATTCTATTTGGCCCACAACATTTACAATAAAAATATTTTCAAATTTAGTCATTAAAAAAACCCGAAAACTCCCATTTCCTAAATACATGTAGCATGATTACAGACTTTACCTGTAAATTTTTTTCTCCCAACATACATAAATCTGATGCTTTTACATTCATGTAAATGTCTTCTTCATGGTTAGCAATTGACATGTCCTTTCTCAAAACACATTTGAGAAGAAATACTTGCCAATGAACTTTTTATAAATATATTCTGATACATGTTTAAATTATTGCATCTGTTACAACAAAGAAAAAATTTAGGCATTATAATAATTTATTGGAAGAATTTACACTGACCATGACTCCATGCTGAATATATTTACTTGTTTGCATCCAATAAAAGTATTCACATAAACAAAATAACTCACATGTATAAGTGTTGCAGACTTCAGCCAAAAAGTTGATAGCATTTAGTACAAAACCAACTGAATTGTCTTTAATACATACAGGATAAACCAGGCTGTCTGGCAGTAATATGAATTAAATTTTTATGAAACAGTTTATGCCAAATGTATTTCCTCTGACTTCATAAATGGAAAACAATTTATTTCCAGGCTTCCTACATCTAGCAGAAACTTTCATTAGGCTTCAGTAATTCACACCATTACAAAGACTGGGCCTTTGCACTGGTAAATATTTCAATAAATCTTGTTATAAGTTTCTATTTCCCCCAAGTTGTATTTTACTGGTTGTGTATTGAAGCAAAAAGATTGTAGCAGTGTTGAAAATACTTAGCCTAGTTTGATTTATATTGCTTCACACCTAAACAGAAGCCAAAACCATCCAGCAGCTCTCATCAGTGAATTTTACTCAAGGAAGTAAGCCTGTGTTACTTTACAGCAATACTTTGGTGCATAAAGAATTAGCTCCAAAGAGAAGACCTGAATTTCAGGAATTAACCTTGAGAACTTGCTGAAGTGCCTTCTCCCACTGTTTTTGTACAGCCCCAAGGGACTGCAGAATTAGCCCTAGCACGATTCCAGAAATCCAAGAATACTTAAGTATGATTGAAAGAGATCACAACTCCAGACCTTTCCAAATGTGATCTTATTTAATACTTGTTATGTTAAATAGGAACAGAAGACAGATGGGTAAAACCCTTTAACAGGGCTTTGATTCACAGCAGTCATGCACACCGTATGGTATAATCCTTCACTTCCAAATATTTTTCATGCACAAAAAATACCAAGCAGCAAGTTAAGCTGTAGAGGCACTCAGGTCACGGCACTCAGGTGACCGCACTCAGGTGTTGCCAGTGAGGAGGAGGAGGAGGAAGGCGTGAGCTCCTGTTCAGCCCACCTGTGCCCAATGAGGGCTGGGCCCAACTGCACATGAGCAGAACTGGGGGACCAATAAAAGGTGGGCCTTGAGAAGCCAGTCAGGGCTTTTCACCTTTTATTGGTCCCCCAGCTCTGCTCATGCGCAGTTGGGCCCAGCCCTAATTGGGCACAGGTGGGCTGAACAGGAGCTCACGCCTTCCTCCTCCTGACTGGCAACACCTGAGTGTGTTCACCTGGTTGTCTCTACGTTAAGCAGAGAATTATTTCACTAAATTTTGACCAAATAAAATTAACAATTCAGTAACTCATGCTTTTAACCTGGATGGCAATCAACTGAAGATATAATAACTGTAAGATATTTGGTATTTATCTCTAGACAGAAAGAAGAAATATGGAATGCTCAGCTATAGAAATGATCAGTGAAAGCACTGCCACAGAAAGTACCAAAGGGAGCAGCCAGAGTGTAAACAGAGAGAGTTAAAACTTAATGTTTTGTTTTAAAAACAAACAAAAATAAAATTAACTTACGTGACTAAATTATTCTTGTTAATTTCTGCACTGCATCAATTACTCTATTTCCTCTCTCCTCCCACCAATAGTGGACATAGATAATTTTTGTCCTTTCTTTGTTCCAAAATAAAATTTAAGCCTGTTGGAACTTTCACTTTGCTCTTTTTGCACTGTTCTGTGTCTCCTTTGCTTAGGATGTGCATGCAGTCTATGTACCTGAACCTGCCCCAAAACAAAATTATAACTTAGACTAAAAATAGAAAGCAAAATATATCTGATCTCCATATTCAAAGTATAAATTGTTTACAGTAATTAAAAAGAGGAAATTATAAAATGGCTAGCATTGGAAGGGACCTTACAGATCACTTAGTTCCAAGCCCCTGCATGGGCAGGGACACCTTCCACTAGACCAGGTTGCTCAAGTCTCATCCAACCTGGACCTGAACACCTCCAGGGAGGGGGCAGCCACAGCTTCCTTGGGCAACCTGTTCCAGGGTCTCACCACCCTCACAGGAAAGAATTTCTACCTAATGTCTAACCTTCCTAATGTCTAACGGTTTTAAACCGTTTCCCCTTGTCCTCTCACTGCACACCCATGTAAAAAGCCCTACCCCAGCTTTCTTCTAGGGCCCCTTCAGATATTGGAATGTTGCTACAAGGTCACCTCAGAGCCTCCCTTTCTCCAGGCTGAACAACCCCAAATTCTTTAGCCTCTCTTCACAGGGGAGCTGCTCCAGCTCTCTGTGCATTTCAGTGGCTCTCCTCTGGACACATTCCAGGAGCTCTGTGTCCTTCTTATGCTGGGGACTCCAGAACTGGACACAGCACTCCAGGTGGGGTCTCACAAGAGCAGAGTAGAGGAGGAGAATCACCTCCCTCCACAGGCTGTCCCTGCTCCTTTTGATGCAGCCCAGGACAGGGCTGACTTTATGAGCTGCAAGCACAGACTGACAGTTCACGTTGAGCTTCTGGTCCACCACCACCCCCAAGTCCTTCTCCTCAGGGCTGTGTGCAATCCTTTCTCCTCCCACTCTGTATTCATCCATGGGATTGCCTCAACCCAAGTGCAGAACCTTGGACTTGGCCTTTTTGAACTTCATGCAGTTTGCACAAGTCCACTTCTCAAGCCTGTCAAGGTCCCTCTGGATGGCATCCCTTCCCTCTAGTGTGTTGACTTCACCACACAGTTTCGTGTCATCAGCAAACTTGCTGAGGGTGCATTGGATTCCACTGTCCATGTTGCCAACAAAGATGTTAAACAGCACTGGTCCAAGTACTGACCCTTGAGGAGCACCACTCATCACACATCTCCATTTGGACACTGAGCTACTGATCACAACTCTGAGTGTGACCATCCAGCCAGTTCTTTATCCAGTGAGTGGTCCACCCATCAGATCCATATTGTTCCAGTTTAGAGATGAGAGTATCACATGGAAATGCTTTCCACAGGTCCCGGTAGATGACATCTGTTGCTCTGCCTTTGTCCACCGATGCTGTGACCCCATCATAAAAGGCCACCAAATTGGTCAGGCAGGACTTGCCCTTAGTGAAGCCGTGTTGGCTTCCACACCCCTCTGTTATCCACATGTCTGAGCAAAGCCTTCAGGAGGATCTGCTCCATAATCTTGGGAGGAACAGAAATGAGACTGACTTGTCTGTAGTTCCCTGGATCTTCTTTTTTTCCCAGTTTTGAAAATGGGGCTAATGTATCCCCTTTTCCAGTCAGCAGGTACTTCACCATACTGCCATGACTTTTCAGATATGGTGGACAGGAAAAGCTGTTGCTAGCTACTGGAAATACCTTTCCCATAGACAAATTAATTGTGTCCCTAGACAGTTAAGTCCATGGACAGTCTCCCAGCTCTCCTAATGCTCCCAGGGGGTAATATCCTTCCTTTTGAGCTGTCCCCAGGAGGCAAGCTGGTACAGAGAGGCACAGAGCTCTTATTAAGCAGCAGTTACATTGACATGGGTTGTACACACAAACTTCACTCATGAAGGATAACAGTGGGGAGTTAGTCCTTCAGTTAATATAAGCTGGTCATGGTGGATTTTTTTGTTTGGGGCTGTTTTGTTTTTTTTGCAAGCATTGTAGCATTACACTGAATATCCATGTTGAGATATGACAGGTTAGAGGCGACAATCATTTAGTTCTTAGAGTCATCCAAGCTGCAAGCAAGCTGTGCCCAGGTGGCCAAGAAGGCCAATGGCATCCTGGCCTGTATCAGGAACAGCGTGGCCAGCAGGTCCAGGGAAGTGATTCTGCCCCTGTACTCAGCGCTGGTGAGGCCACACCTCGAGTACTGTTTCCAGTTCTGGGCCCCTCAGTTCAGGAAGGAGATTGAGGTGCTGGAGCAGGTCCAAAGGAGGGCAACCAGGCTGGTGAAGGGACTCGAGCACAGATCCTATGAGGAGAGGCTGAGGGAGCTGGGGCTGTTCAGCCTGGAGAAGAGGAGGCTCAGGGGAGACCTCATCACTCTCTACAACTCCCTGAAAGGAGGGTGTAGCCAGAGGGGGGTTGGTCTCTTCTCCCAGGCAACTATCAGCAAGACAAGAGGGCATGGTCTTAAGTTGTGCCAGGGGAAGTTTAGGTTGGATATTAGAAAGAATTTCTTTACAGAGAGGGTGATCAGGCATTGGAATGGGCTGACCAGGGAAGTAGTGGATTCTCTGTCCCTGGAGATATTTAAAGAGACTGGATGTGGCACTCAGTGCCATGGTCTGGTAACCACAGTGGTAGTGGGTCAAGGGTTGGACTTGATGATCTCTGAGGTCCCCTCCAACCCAGACAATTCTGTGATTCTATGATAAATGTAACAGTAATGCAAATGTGGTTTTCAAGTTCAAACTGGACTATGTTATTACACAGCATCAAGGCCGCATTTATAAGGATTCTGATGAGCATATTTTTCCTAAATTTTTAATCAAAACTCACTTGTCTGTACAATAAACATCAGTAACTTCCCAAACAAAGAAATTCATCTTAAGTTGTCCATGAAGTGATTTTCAACCAGGGTAATTACTTCCATTATAACCAATTTGTAGGGTACTAAGAGTGTTTTACCACTTCATTATTTCATGCTATCAAAATTCCGTGTGATCTCCCATGTTTAAATGCTTCATTTCATGGCTGCACAAAAGCTTTCACAGACATTTTACATATCTGATTCAGAAAATCTGCCGTCACTCCTTACAGATGGAGTTCAAACAGAAATGAATGAGTCTATTCAGTCTATTTCAGTTATTTACCAGATATAATAGCAATTACAAGTGTTTCTAATTTTCTGTTAATTGAAGGCACATTGCAATTGTGCTACATGTTGCACTTATTTTGGCCAGACCCTCAGCTGCAATAAACCAGCAATCCTCGATTATATTAATTAACCCATGTAATTTAGACTGACTGAACATAACTGCTGGCAGGATTTTTCTATCTTTTTATTGCTTGGCCATGTTAATATACTTGTTTCTTGTGGCAAAGCCGAATTACTAACTGTAAATGTAAATAGAAGCAAGTCCAGCAGAGTGAGGCTGGAGCAGCCTCTTCATTTCTCTACTGTTACTGGGTAGCCATCACACAACATCTTTGAAAAGAAATACCCCAAACTGGAATGTGTTGTCATCTTTCAGTCAGTATTTATTAGCTCACAAAAGACCCTTCCCTTTGACAGCCTCAGCAGAACCTCTTCCAGTTTGAGCCTTCACCAGCAGATCTCAGAAAATGGTGTCAGGGAATAGATTTAGCCCAGTCAGACAATAATGCTGAGTAACTCTGACCCAGACTGGGAGTCACCACTGCTGGTGCCACTTCTGAGTCATCACATTTTCTGAGGAAAAAGCCTTCTCTGCACCCGCAAACTTTCTTTGCTATATTAATGCTGAGTTCAAAGAATGCTTGGCAACCTTCCACAATAAAACAAAAGGTCCAAATAAGTTCCTTTGAGGAAGGAACAATAGCCAATCCCTAGCCATAACTTACTAAATACTTCTGCTTTCTCTTTGCTTTTTTTCTTTACACAGGAGGAGTCAAATTCTTTTTAAAAATAATACATCCAAATCCTCAAAAGAAAGCTTTTTCAAAGCAATTTCTGACCTCACTTCAACACTTTTACTTCATCCCCTTTTGTCCACATCAATTTTCCCTTTTCCACTGTAGTTATTTCCATCTTTTGATGTCAGTTTCCTTAAAACACTTTGTTTCCTTAAAACAGTCTTAGACTCCAGATCATCACAAAGCCTTAGAGAATCTTTCCACTGAGGTCAGCAGACAGATATAAGGCACATATGCGTGCTCTGGAGGCCACTTTGAAATAACAGATATTCACAGATTTTGTTGTCTTACAGGCAACTGAAGCCATTGTGCAATTTGTAACTACTATCTATCACTCTATACTACATGAACTTTTACATGCCACTCATTCTATGTAGGCTGCCAACATTTGTGTCCTTAGACCAATGAAGCACTAGTACCTGAATCCTGCAAAAAGGGATTTACAAGCATACACCAGGGAAGAAACAGTCATAAGAAGCCTTTTTTTTTCAGCTCTGAATATCCTAAGTCATGCTCTGCAGAGTGCTGAAATGACTTTTTTTTCTCAACCAGTCAACTGGAAAGCCACAGATAAGCTTTCTATAATAGCACCTTTTTAAAACTTCACACATCTGTCAGAGCCCAAGTAGCTTATTGGTGTTGCAAGAAACATGCCAAGTAAAGTTCTCTCAAATATTTCACATATACTAAGCAAACAACTGTAGCTTAAATTGTCCATACATTCAGACTCCTGTGAAAGTAGGTTTCTCTTTTCCATTTTTCCATATTGTCCTTCACATGTTTTCACCTGCCAAAGCACATTTTTAAAATCAGCATGGGGGCAATTTCTTCCCATAGACACCCTGGTAGAAATCACCAATTAAAAATAATATCTGCATTCTTTCAATAGCCACAGCTTAGATGCACAGCCATACTGGGCTTTTGGAAGAAGCTGATGGTTGCATCTGGCTACATACTTTATATGTCCAAATCTTCTCAGGTTCTTCAGCTCTGAAAAAAATGCTTGCTGTATTAAAAGGGTTTTTCTTTCCTGCCTTACAGTCTCACCAAAGTAAGGGCATACTGTTGATATGGACAGTATATTTTTCTAATTGAGTTAAAGGGTTTCTTTTTTTTTCTCCATATAGACAGCAGTATCCTCAGTTCATGAATCTTAGTCATTCATTTTAAGACCTGAAAAGTAAAATATTGACCCAACACTTCCTACAAACACTGTGACATAGCATATGCCAACCTCTCTGCAAATAGAGTACAGATACAGGCCATCAGGGAACATACTCCACAGAGTTTTCTTGAAGCTGAAATTACATGCTAAGCCTGAAAAATAAACTAAAATTTTACATTCCTTATCCTTATTAAAAAAAAAAAAAAAGCTGTTTGTTGTGCATATTCTAGATCATTAGTATGTGGAAATCTGAAGCCTTATAAAAATGCATGTGGTGGGCTAAAACAAGGCAGAAAATATGAGGGTTTGCAGTCTCTCCATGAAATTTACACAGCATGCTTGAGGGTACACAGGTGTAGCAGCATAAAGAGAAGCCAGATAGTTGAGAAGGCTGCAGACAGTAAGTGTTCAGAGCCTGGCAGGTCACCATGGCTAGGAGCCATTAGGTGTGACTACATCTTGTTACTGCCTTGGGGATGAACAGTATTGGGGCAATTTCTTTCCCATACACACACCAGTAAGAATTCTCACTTAGTAACTGAAAGGTCTCCTTGTTACTTCTTGATCACATGCAGCTGAAATGTAAGAGCTAAGCACAAATGCTATAGATAATGACTAATCATCTAAAAACACACTGTGCTGATTTTCCCAGTGGAAGGTGGCAGCTACAGAAAATCCATTTACAGGCTGTCAAGGATGGGTGAAAGAAAGTTAAAACACAAAGGAGCTAATTCTTCATGGTTTGGATTTTTTTTTCCCCTTATTAGTCATTAGTCTGAGCCCATTAAACCCAGCTATGAGTCCCCCATTAAGTCCAGAAGACTTTTGCAGATATAATGGGGGATTTGAATGTGAGGAGACCCTCACAGCAGCCTGTCCACTGTCATCTGTCTCCCACCAGCTTACTGTTGACAGAGCTTCATTGCTGCAAGCATCTTCACTGAGGTATCCTGAGCCAGCTGTGCCCTCTTTGTTTGAGCCTTGCAATGTCAGTGCAGTAATACAAATATAGCCAGTCCCTTATTCTCAGGTTGTCTGACTAAGCAGCTTCTGGCTGAGAAAATTTCCTGTTATTTCACCACTGGGACCAAATTTTTATTTCAGATATAATCCTGCAGGCTTAGCATTTACTCGTTAAAGTTACAGTTCTAAAAATTGAAGGACAGACTCAACCCTTCCTGAGAAAATATTGGTGAACAGCTCAAAAAAGAACCCACACATAAGCCTCTTATTTTTCATTCTGAGAGTTAATAAAGTGATGAGAGGACATAAAAAGTGGACAGAAAACAAAATGTTAAAGATACTGCAAGATCTAATTATATTATCTGTCAGACATTCATTCACTACAGAAATTCTGCAAGAATTTACTATATCTTGCTACTTTCCTTTTCAAGGGTATACAGAGATATTCAGCAAATGTGAGTCAGGTGCATCTGATTAAGACTGTGACAGCAAGCCCACATCCTGAAATTTAATACAATATTGACTGGTGCTTTGGAATGTAATTCATAACTTAACGCTAGCTTTTTGTTTACTACTTAAGAATATGGGATTAAAGTCTCCAGAAAAACTTTCTGACATAAAATAATATTAACCATAGAAATGTTGCCTCACATGGAGTGCACATGTGGTGCCAAAAGTAAGTAACTTTTTTTGTGCACTGAAGTAACGTGGCAAGTTCTTGCAGGCTGACTACAAGTATCTCCCTCTTTACATTCTGCACACACTCAGCTCTATACTGCATGGGCTGTTTTTGTTTGCACATGACAGGGTTTCTCAGCAACCTAAGAATGTGAAGTAGAAACGGCATGTGTCAATAAGAACAAAGCAAAAAGTCACTCGTTTTTTTTTCACGTAGTAGTTTTCTATTCCTGCATTTTCCCTACTATGCTTTCTGCCTGCAGATTATTCAGAGCTTGTCTCAGGTGCCTTCTTACTGCGTACACAAAAATGCCCCAAAAATGGAGGAGGGGGGAAGGGAAATAAAGGGCATAACTATGAGGACACAGACAAAATGGTTCTGCTTCACATGCAGCGACATAATACACACAAACAGATGTAGGTTCTAATCTGTATCGTTGAGAAAAACTCAGACCTGATGCAGTTTTTGGTCCTGTCATCAGCTGTTCACCAGCAGAATTGCAGCTTCTTAACTCTAGTATTTATGCCATCTGGATATTATGAGTGATTCCGAGTAATCTTACTGGTTTCATCTGAACCAAGAGTGAACAAATTTAAAAGGGCTCAAGTGATCAGTTTTTAAAGTTCTTGGAACATGTATACTGAACAACCACGGAAAATTTGTATTTAGGTTTTTTTTAATTTATTGCAATTGTCTATGTCTTGGAGTGGAATCATTGCTCTCTTTGTCCACATCTGACTGCAAGTAACATTCCACAGTACTGATGTCACCATCTTAATTAGCTTTTAAATGCAGCCCCCTAACTGTCACTGAGAGTTGCTTCTTCACCATCTCTGAAATTATTTTTTGCATAAAGTCTCACACTGAGAACCAATGAAGTGAACTACCCAAAAAAAAAAAAAAAAAAGGTCCATTGTAGCCAACACCAAAGCACTCTGTCATTAGCACAGCTTGTCTTTGGCTCAGGAAAAGCAAGAGCTGCCTTGAGACTCAGCGCTTTTAGGCAGGTCCAGCAAGCTATCTCCAGAATATTCACTTACCGTCTCTAGCTTTGTTTGCAGAAGTTGAAACCAAGTGGAAAACAATACCCATAAAAACTCCTCACCACTCAGCTCCATTTGTCCTCTAAGGGCTTAGGTTGGGAATGAAACAAACATGTTGCTTGCTGGACACCCTTCATGCCTTCACAAAAGGAGTAAAGAGGAAAGAAAGAAGTCAGGTCTCAATTTCACTATTCCCAGCAGGCTTATGTCCTGTATACTGTCAATCCAGTCCTGAATATTTATATCACTACCAGTCAACAGACTGTGTTCTTTCACAAACTGCCAGCCAAAGTGATTTCTCACAGCCAGGCAGCTGCTCTTCTTCTCTGTCCTTTTCAAGGGCTCAGCTTTGCAGTCACCAGACAAAGATCATGCTAAGCAAGGGGAAAATTCACATGTTCTTCTGAAGTCTCAAAACAAGAGAGCAGAGAGAACCCACAGTTGCAAGGATCAAAGACACAAGAAGCAATGAATTTTTTTCCTTCAAGATCTTTTGGAAGAGGATATGTATTAGAAGAATAGAAATACTGTTGACATTTTGATAGCTAAGCCTGTGATGGTTTGAACATCACAACGGAGTTGACATTTAGCTGGCCACATGCCTGCCAGCTTGAAGGGACCAAAACCACTCTGCCTGATAGAGCAGGTGATGGATTGCAGAACAGTACAGGAACTGTAACACAGCACTTCCAACTCACTGGATGTCACCCTGATTGTTCAACAAATGTGTCTGCCACATGACTAAAGAAACTAGGATAGAAATTCTTTCTGTCAGTGTCATTCCTCTGTTTTGTCATCTCTTAAACTACCATATGACCAGATGGGATAAGTGTCAAAGTTTTAAATCTGCAGCATCTATCCCACCCTATCTTAGCAGGGTGTGGGGAATATAACATTTCACTAGTGATACTTGAAGAAGTTATCTTGTAGAGAAAGTTCTGCAATTCATTCATCAGAGAGGGGCTAATTCAACCTGCTTACAGTATGGACCCAGAGTCACCATTGCTTCCAAAACTACCCTCTAATTGTTTCAGTTAACTTATTGAGGATAGCTCAATTTAATTCTAATTAAGTGTCTTCAGAAATTGTTATGGAATTTCTTCATGCTCTGCAGAAGCAAGGTTCTCCTTAGTAATACCAAATACAAGTCTTGGGATGTTGATTTCCCTTCCTCTCCAAGGTTGTCCACTGGTTTTGATAGTGGGCCAGGCTCAAGGACATGATCGCTATAAAGGATCATCTTTTAAATGTGTTTTTTGAAAAAACAGAGATTATTATCTGAGGGAGCTGGGTCTCCTCAGCTTGGAGAAGAGGAGAATGAGGGGCAACCTCATTAATGTTTATAAATACATATAGGGAGAGAGCCAGGAGGATGGAGCCAGGCTGTTCTCAGTTATGCCCAGTGATAGGACAAGAGGCAATGGATGTAAGCTTGAATATAGGAGGTTCCATATAAACACAAGGAGAAATTTTTACTGTGACTGTGAAATTTTTTTACTGACAGAGCACTGGCACAGGCTGCCCAGGGAGGTTGTGGAGTCTCCTTCTCTGGAGACATTCAAAACCCACCTGGACACTTCCCTACGTGACCTCCTGTAGGTGACCCTGCTCTGGCAGGGGGGTTGGACTCAATGATCTTTTGAGGCCCCTTCCAACACCAACTTTCTGTGATTTTGTGATTATATATACTCTTAATTGTCCCCTGGATATTGAGAAACACGTCATTTTGCTAAAATTTAATATAATGTGAAGACTTTGAAATACTTGTACCATGAAGTTCAGAGGATTCCGGTAGTTCCATTAAAAGTAAAATTTTTAAAAAAGCATATGACTCGTCGTATTTTTGTTTCTACAAACCAAGCCTTGCTCCAGCTGGACACTTGGTATTTCTTTCTGCCACAGTAAGCTCGATCTCCTCTTCCAAGACAAAACAGAAAACTTCCTAGAAGAGGGAAGACTCATGGTCCCTTCTGCACTACCTGTGTCCCTGTGTCCCAGGACTCGGAGGCTGGCATTCAGAGTGTTTCCATGTCTGCCAGAGCAAGCTGCAGTTCAGTTGCTGACAGATAACACCACAACCATATCCTGTTAGGACTGGGATATTGCTCCTCTACAACATTTAACTTTTTTGCTCTCGTTTTCTGTTTTGAGGCCCAATATTTGCTAAACTTCACTCCCAGCTAACTTCACACCACATGTGTGCACTGCCTATGAGCCATATCACTGTATGTGTAATTCAGCTCTTTATTTGTCTAGTATGATAAACAGGAAAAAGAAAGTTGAGGAATGGATAAAAGTATTTTCTCCACACTTTCTTAAAAGCCAATGTTAAGTTAGCTGTCCTGGAATAGGCCCTAGGACCGTGTTCGGATCAGGCAGTTGTAATACAGATTAGGAAAAGATAATAACTCCTAACCATAAAAGAAATGGAACCCTTTTCAAAGGTGAAAAGAGAAAAGTCTAGAAGATAAACCTTGCTTTGTTCCTGCTTCTGAAGCAAGAGACAGAATGGGGATGGATTCAACCTACTCCAGTCACTGCTGGATGATGGATGTCTTTATTCATTCAAGTTGCTGCATTCCCTGAGGTTACCAAGATTCAGAAGAGACAAAAACTGCTTCTGCAGATTCCAGCACAGGCCCACAGGCCTTGCACCAGAACAAAGCAGCCCTGCAGACCCTAGATTTTCCTTACTCAGGGAGCATGCACTCCGTTGCACGGGGATAGATGTTACAAAAACTCTTAAATAGCCAAGTGGACCTTAATAGAACTGGAAACTGCTGATTAAAGTATTGAATAGGTACAGATGCTCTACCACATTTGGCCAAGTGAACTTCAAACGTGGTGGTTAAGACCCCAATCAAACAGATTCCAACAATTCTGGTTTATTTCCATCTCCCATTGTCTTCTTGCATAAGCATAGTGCAGTTTCAGGCTCTGGTTCATTTATGCAAGGGAAACCTCTGTTATTCTGGTGCTACTGAAATGGAGAACAGTTTCTGCAAGCAAAAGAGGAAGAAAGCTGTAGTCACATGCAGTGTCACAAAGATGAAGTCATATACTGGCATAATAGCAAGTGTTGTCATTTGTCAAAGGCCATCTGTAGCCAGCAGACTTAAACTGTCATCCTGGAAAAAAGATGCAAACAGGCCTAATAGGAGATTGTATTATCCTCTCCCTGGCATTCAATCAAATGAAGCTTGTTCCCTGAACAGATACGGAAACAAAAGGCCACATTCTTTCTTTTTTTCTTTTCTTTTTTTAAAGAGAAAATAATTTTTTTGGCAGTTGATATATTGTCAAAATGACAGGAAAAATAGGAATAACCAAGGAACTCCAAAACTGAAGAGTCACTTGATAAATGGGGCTTGTGTATATTCATTTGCTGTTGCAGAGAGAGGGATTGCTCCACTGTTTGTTCTGCAGAATGGAGTCACAGACTTTTGATTTGAATTAGTGAGGGGTTTGCTATGTAAGCAATTTGACACTCTGTGTGCTTGCTCAGTTTTTGGGTGTGGGGGAAGTTATTGTCACAGCGCTAAACACGGTGTGGGAACTGCTAGGACAGGAAACTTGTAAGAGATCAATTTCTGAAGGTGGCAATGATCCGTAAAGCATTGCTGAGGGAAAGGACAGTGATGGCTCCCAGTATGTTTTGTGAATCCTCCAGCTGGTGTTAGATCCCCAAATCAACCTGCAACAAGCACATGACACCACGTATAGGCCCCAGTGATGCAAGGAGGGAAATATTACCATACTGTATCCTAGGAGGCAAAGATAAATGTGGTTGGTTGGTTGGTTCCAGTGCACGCAGGGGCCAAAGAAGAGGAGCACTGAAAACTGGAAAATAAGTCTTGGGATCTGCGCCTGGTACTGATGCAAATGAAGGTGAAACTATACAAACAGCAACACAATCAGACCATTCATCATTCCTTCATTAGCAGCTTTTCTTTGCAATACCACCAAAGATAAAACCTTCCCTCTTTTTATGAGTGACCAAGAACACTGAAAAGAAGGCCTAATTGGTGACTGTACAGTGAGCACACTGTTTGTAAGACCACTTGTTATGGAAATAAGATAGCCCTGGATCCATAGGTGGTGTTAGTGTAACTCAATTTACACAACCTTTGTAATACAGAAACTTACTGAGTATGTGATACGGACTCTCAACTTACAGCAAAACAGTTGCCTGCTTCGAACAGAAAAGCATCCAGCCACAGTACTAAGCAGATACAAATACTACACTCCTGATTAAATCAGAGACCTGTTATCTTGCTCAGATTTACAAGAAAGGTCAGATTCCATAAGAAATGCAAATCTAATATGCTAGCCTTGCTTACCCACATGAACACAATAACTATTAGTGAAAAATTATTAAATTGTTTTATAATATCTTACATTCCTTTAACAGAATAAAAACCTTTCACATTCTATTCACTTGGAAGACCTAAATTTAAGGTTGTGTTTTCATACATGTGTATTATATTTTGGGTTTACAGAATTCCATGCTGTCCAAACTGCCTGCCCCCCTATGTTCAAAAAAAATATATAAACCTTTGCATCAAAATTTTCCATACCATTGGCTCAAAATTTTGGGAGAGCTTTTCAGCAAAAAATTATTCAGCTGTTTCCAAGAAATAAGTCAGAGAAACAAATAAACTGCCTTGCCAATATTAAAAAAAAACAAACAAACAAAAACTGAGAGAGTTGTTTTTGGTTTTGTTTTTTTCTCTTGAAGAGCATGTAACTGGTAAGGTGTGCATCTTGTACCTAAAATAAATTTACATATAATCCTCAGAAAAATCCTGTCATATGTACTTTGTAGAGTTTTTTAATTTATGCTACTACATTTCTAGAGATCCCAATGTCTTTTACAACTCTTTATGCCATCAGGCTGTGCAAGCACTACTCACTTGCAGAGTGTGAGCTCCAGGGACTCAAAAGGACTTAAATCTGTAATTGCTGAACCCAGATGCTAGAGGGCAAGCCACTGAAAATGAGGTCAGGAACTCCCCAGTCCTTCTCACAGCCACCTCTTCCTCAGAACAGGCAGGCTGGAGAGGCAGCTGTCTTCTTCAGAGTGCACATGGGACACACATTGACACAGAGATGTTATGAAGGAAATTAGCAGAATGGGATAAGATGTCTTGCCTGCACAGCAACAGACAGCTGATTCTACCTATTAGAGATTCTACCTACCTACTAGAATAAAATAAAGGATTGCCAGGTTACCTACAAAGATCACAGATGGGTACAAGCACAACTTGTTTCTTTATTTCAAATTTCTGTTCTAGTTGTAATATTTGCACTTATTAATGCATCACCCTCACTAAACTGCTGGTCTGTGGTATGATGGTGCCAGGAAGATTGCTGTGCTCAGTTTCCAATTTTTAACCACAGGGAGAGAAGGAGAAATGTGGAGGCTGTGTGTTCAGCTCAGACACTCTGGAGAAATGCCTTGTATCATGTTGGGATACTGCCTCTGGCTGACAGAGCAGCACTGATGCAAGTCAAAGTAGGCTTGCACGTCAGCTGAAACTGAGTGCTGCAGAAGCAGAATTAAATGAAATTAATACTTCAAAAAGAAAGAGCAAAAATACCATTAATCCATAAGTAATGTGAGGGACTGTTTCAGGAAAAATAGAACAGCAGAAATATCACTGAATTCTGTGGGCATAAGGAAGAACAAAAGAAACTCGAGATAAAAAGGGATTAAGGTTTTGGAAACAGACCAAGAGTCAAGGATTCTTTGGATTTAAGGTCAGCCTTTCAGCCTTAGCCACTGTCTGCATTGCAGAAATTGTATCTGAACAGATTAAAATAAATTAAGATTTCAGCATTGTGGTGCCTCGGACTGAACACTTGCCAGCCCTGTCCTCGGTTTGACTTAAGCTTAACTCTAGGCCAAGTCTGAATAGCACTTCTTCAAATCAAGGCTGATCAATAAGGATCCTTAATACATGAGCTGCCCTATTATAAAATCACCAATTCATAGAAGAAAGCTGAATTTCAACATTTGATGAACTATAAAATTTTGCAGTGCATGTGTGCATGTCTGGATCTCACAGAGAGCTGGTAATGTGTATATGCATATGGGGGGTTCCCAGCATCCAGTACTAGCAAATAAAAAGGTAGATGGAATCTTGGTTATAGCTGGAAGTTATCTGAGACATCTGTGTCAGACTTAAAAGCCAGAGTAGCTTTGTATATAGCTTTCAGTATAAAAAGATGGGCAAGTCCAGAGATTAAGAAGTTGTCCTTCAAAAGTATCTTTTTGGTTTGGAAGGCACTAATTACCTACAATCAAAAGCTGGAGAAACAAATCAGCATGATTCAAAACTGGAGCAACCAGATCAGATGAACCGTCCATGATATTCCTAAAATATACAGGTTCAAATGGGAAGTTTTAATTCTAGCTAAAATTAACACAGCTGATACTTGTCAGCCTGGATTTATTTTAGACTCAGATTTCCCATCTACCTTTACATAAAAATAACATGCTTTTGCAATTCAAAATAAACATCTGCTGAACCTGCTGAAGCATGACTCAGGATGAAATATGAACCACATAGTAGGAAAACAATCCTTGTAATGAGTTGTTTTCATTTTAAAAAACACAAGCCCTAAGCAAAGATAATAGGGCCTTGCACATTTTCTCTGGAGGATCTGCTGACCACCTTGCAGAGAGTGGCACAGTGACCAAAGGTCACCAAAAGCATGTCTTTATAATTGCATATTGTTTCTACATGTAAGCTATTCTTAACCTCAAAAGTAATGGAATTTATTTATTTCAAGTTTGCTTGTTTTTCCTTTTTTAAATGAAGCTTATTTACATTTTATAGATTATTAACAACTTTTCAGGAATAAAACAAAAAAGTCACAAAGAAAACATTAATATTTCTGGCAGGAATTTCAACCTTAAAGACCATTTATTTACAAGGAGTCCGTGAGAGAATAATGTGGTCACATTTTCTATTTGAATTAAGAGTGAGTGCTAAAGCCACATGCAAACACAACTGGGTTTAGAACTGGATACCTAATTAATCCCTACAGATTAGGTTGAAATTATTAGTGTATCTTTCTCATTCATCATTCTCAGGAATTTACATTTAGTAGTACCAAAAGAAAGTTACTGCTCTTTTGATGCAGATTCAGCATCTTTTTTAGAAGAAGAATGGATAGAAGACATGGTCCTCTTCTATTTCAGCATGTTTTCTTGCTGATGCTGGTGTAGTCCTTAAAAAATTCAAGACATTCTACAAAAAATACTGGCCCTGCCTAGCATTTGTTATTCACAGCTGATAAAATCATTCCTATAGCACACACAACATTTCTCCTAGATGAAAGAGGGAAACCCAGAACTAAAAAGATCCTTACTGAAGCCTGAGATATAATATCTAGAAAACAAAACAAGTTTTGAAGGAGCCTGGCTTGTTTGACTGAGACCTGGAAGTTCTCCATCTACATCAGTCCTGAAGAGAGTCTGTCACAGGCTAATTTTCCCTCTTTCTGGACAGTCTAGTTAAGGGTCAGGTTTGATAGCTCTAAGGGACACTGCAATCTCCACTACAGAAGTGTCCTGAGGGATAAAACCAGTGACTCCCTGAAGCCCATACATTGTGTCTACAGTCATCAGGACTGATTTACTTTCTCCTTTTAAAAATAGCCTTTTCAGATGCTACAGCTCAAAAATAAAGAAAAAGAACATTAACAGAGGAACATTAGTTTCCTTAATTCAGGAACACTAACTGTGGTAAAACATCAAGAGTTCCTACCAACAACTTTTATTTCTGCATCCTTAAGAACAAAAAGAAACCTTACTACTAAAAAGCCCTTGTGTAGGAACTAATAATGGATACTGACCTATAATTTTTGAAGCTACTATATGCTGGAGAAGCTCCTAGATAGCAGCCAAGATGCTGAGAAAACAAGATGTGTTTTTGGCTGGATGTTATTCTACTCTTCACAGCAGATTTTCATAATCTCCATTTATAGATAGAAATTTCATGTTAAATGAACCATAGATGCAATTTGTCTATGGAAATACTGTAAGTTATGGAAAGACTGGCACAGAAGATCCCAGTATCTACCTGTTCATTTTGAATGAACACAGTTTGCCAAACAAAGAAGATGCCTTTGAGGGTGTATGTACAATGTCAAGGACAGCAGTGCTTAGCACCCTAGCTAGATACTCTTATTCAGTCATGAAAAAAGATGTATTTCTATTGGATCAACCCTGTCTAAGCACTAGGGAAAGTTTTATTATTCCAGTCTCTGCTAAGATACGTGCAATAATAATTCTGATTTTAAACAGGGGAGAACGGCAATGGAGACAAATCATATCACTTAATTTGCATTGCACAGAAAACCTGACAGCATAGTTCTAGGTTAAAACTTTGTTCTGTAAGCAAATACATTTATTTAGCATTGATATCTGTCTTTATCCCAGGATATATGAGCAGCTCAACAGGTATGTTTGGAAAACTGCTGCTTCCCTGTATTTGAGGCATAAGCGACTGCCAACTGATGCACCTAACCAGGCAACACAGCACTATGGCAGTCAGAGCTTCTAAATCACAAATCAGACTAGACAAGGCCATTTTCCATCCTAAGAAATATAATTGAGTCCAGCGGGGGACAGCTTTTTACAGATAGTCCAAGCAACATATACACCCAGTGACTTCAGGGAGGGAGACACACTGAGCACCTCAGGGTCTGATGCCTGGAAACGCAGTTTCATTTTGTCTAGCAGCAAATCACGATTGGTATTTACTGCAGAGAGCTATAACAAGGGTTGCATAATATTAGCAGAACTCTGTGAGCATGAAATATGCCTTGTATCATTAAACATGTGACAGATGTACCTGCAGAGAACTCATTAATTCTAATTTCTATTCCTGTTGGTCTAGAAATATTAGCATATAATTGTTAGTTTCTAAAATATTCTGGGAAACTTTTTTTAACTGGAAAACTGTGCCAGCATTTATTTTGGAATACCAGATGAAGTCTGTTCTCTTGTATGCCCCTCAAGTAATATGTTACAATAACCTTAATTACCTAACAGGAAATGTCAGAGCCTCAGCAAGAAGGCTTTCTGCAAGACTTAAAGTAAGAGCTCTGAAATTTCTTTTCAGCAAACCTAAATGAAGAAGCCTTCTGCATGACAAGAAAATTCAGAATGTAGTATTCTGAAAATGAAACCCAAAACCACTGCATGTGTGATACACAAACAGACTTTATGGCAATACTACCTGTACTTTGAGACACTATTGCAGTGCCCATGGTGGAGCAAAAGGGTGAGTGAAGCAGCAGCCAGCTGTAGCATGCTGCAACTGCATTTTTACCTGTAACTACAGTCTGATATAAGGAAATGCAAAGCAATCTGCATAGATTCTTTCCTAAAAGAGTATGCTATCTGAAGAAACACTTAATTTCTCACTTGCAAAGTTTTGGGGTTTTTTTCCCCCCTTTGGAAGTCTGAAGATCAATTCATTTGAGATAAAATCAAAGCCTGGAAGTAACACCAGACAAAGACCTGTGTACAAAAGTCCTGCAAAAAATGAACACATCCATCTTAGTGACAGAAACAGCTTGCATTCACCAGCCCTTATTCCTTGGTAAGAACGGCAGGAGACCACATCTTGTTCTGTACAATAGCATATGGGGACAAGGAATTTATTACATTTCCCTAAAATTCAGCTTCCCAAACAAAATCTTCTATCAGCTTAGACCTCTCAGCTGTCTTCTGTAGCATATGGTGACTTGAAAGCCTTTCATTTAACCAGAAACATACCGAAAGAGGGATGTAGAAACAAAGCACAGCAGTACAACCACTGCATAAGAACACCACCTGTGAATTAGAAAACAGACAATGGAAAAGAAATATAGCTTCAACTCTTCCATAATGCTTAAAACACGGAGATCTGCAGCAGCTACAACCTCAGTCAAGTTGAAAGCAAACATACTGATAAACAGACCTGTACAGAAAATAAGATTTGTATTTATTTAATTATTTTGAAAGGAAGCTAAAGAGACAAGGAACACATGAAACGAATGTGTGGGAATGTAAATACTTGCACAGCATGCTATCACAAGTGTGGACAAGAGAAACTACGATGTGGTTTTCCTGAGCTGTTTCTCACAGCGTGCGATTACCTGATTAAAGGCTACCTAACAACCCATGTACACAGGAGAGATGAACTAAATTTACATAGGCAAATGTAAATGTTCACTGTCAGCTTAAGCCTTTCAGGCAGGTTCCTACAGTATCTTGCACCCTGCAATTTCACAGGAACTCTGAATGCCAACTGAGGATAAAAGTATTTGAGATCTGTTTCTAAGTAATACTGTAACTCTAAAGCCTCTAATAATGTTTGTACTTAGAGAAACCAAACTAGTTTTCTACTTTCAATCTAGCCTGTAGAATCTTCAGTAGAACAATGGTACTCAATTTATGCTATATATTAAACATACATAGAAAATTAGCACATTATATGTTACAATACACTAAGAACAACAAGATTTAAACAACTTCTGTTCCATCTACTATTCGGGATTTTATCTGTAGGACTAATGAAGGGTGTTCATGCTACATTCTCACAGTAAAGCTATTAGTATAAATAGGACGAGATCCTAGTGTCACAGACAGCATAATGCTAAAAGGTTTAATAGGCTATTTGGCAGGAGGCAGACAGAATAGATTGGGCAGATGTAGCTGTGACACTGACATTTTGCCCTTCGCTACCCACGTTCTCATTTTTCCCCACAGAAATACAAGTGGTATTGGATGGTGCAAGCTGTCAGTCTATCGATTTCTAGTTAGGCCACACAAAACCAGCCCTGCCTCACAAAGAGGATTTTATTTCCCAGTAATATTTGTAATCTGTTGCTGTTAAAGGTTTAATTAAATATAGCTTTAAGACAGTAATTAGCACACAATAATTACATGCTCTGACTGTCCTCCACACCCATAATCAAGAAAATGCACAAGAATAAATAAAAATTGGTGCACAAAGTATAAACATGTCACGGTCTCACTTCCTTCCCATTGAATTCAAGAATTAAGTTCTGAATTAATCAGGCAGAGAGCACTGCCCTGGAGAATAAATTGCCTAAAAGTAAAATTTTATATCTTCACAAGATGGAATTACACAAGAGTTTTAGTATTTATAGGTCACAATTTTATTTCTAGTCCTACTGATATTCTAAGGCTCATGGGATATATCAGAGAAAGGACATCTGAACAGAATTGTGAAGACACATGGGATACCCTGAAACAGTTAAAAAGAAAGACTAGGAACAAAATCTCAAAGAAGAAGAAAGCTGTAAATCACATAAAAGACAATGCAAATAATTGTTTTTTCAAACTAGAAAAGGGCCTGACAGATTTTTGTATCCTCCACAATTAATAGGCCAGAGTACTCTACTCCCTCATGAATGCTTATCTAATCCATTTTTAAACCCTCTGTGGGTTTCACCTGACTACTGAGAGCAGGAGAAGAAAGCTCCCATATCTGGGCATCCCATCTTATTCTCCCCAATATTTACGAGAGTAAAGAAATGCTTGAACATATGTTGCAGAGGATGACAAAACAAAAAAATTCATTCCCAACATAGCATCACCATTACACCCACCCAAGCAATTTTTTATTTGCAATTAACTGGCCTTCTGCAAGACTTTATAAGGGTTTTATTCACCATATGCATTTGTTTCAGACAAGTCACTTCTTTTGAAGTGAAGCCACGACTGGAACAAGGATTCTTTTCCTCCTGCCTCTGGAGGCATTACCCTCTGGAATCCTGCAGCGCTTCTCTTGCCCTGGCACCAGCAGTGCAAAGCCACTTCTTGCCGCACCCAACCTCCAGACCCTTTCAGTTTTACACCTACCAGTGGTGTGGGTGGTTGTTGATTTGGTGCAATACTTGTTGTACCAATTAATTTAGGAAGGGATGCCGTGTGGAGCTTCTTGGGAGAGGCACGTAAAAAACGTTGAGGTAACACACCAAAGCAAATGCTGCCGGGTCCCAGGGATTCTGCTCTCGGCACTTAACATTCTTCGGCGCCATCTGCCGGCATTTGTTTAATTAATTATCGACACCTAATGACCTTAGTTCAGGTCAAAGTTGAATGTTTTCTTCTGAATGGTGTGTTCACTTCCAGAGGTGGATGTATGTTCTCCCACAACTTCTAGCAAATGTCTGGAGCACAAATCTGTGTAGTTTTCATCCACTCCCACTCATGCCAGCTGAAGGTGGGCCAGGAATTCCCACCCAGCACAGGACCCAACTCCTTCCACGGGTCTCGAAGCTCCAGGGAACACCTTGGTCTTTCATGCCTGTGATCTGCACCAACCACCCTGTCTCTTACACCCATGTCCTGGAGGACAAAATTCACCAATGCCATGCTCAGACACTTCCCACCACCAGCAAATCATCCCAGTGGCTAAATGTGGCTTTTTGTCCAAACCTACAGTATGTTCCATTTGTGCTGCTGTCATTAACCTACTGCATGTTTCACACATTTAGCCAACAGCTGATCCTAAGCCACAAGATGTTGGTCTTGACTATGAACATGCCTTGAAGTCTGAGGTCATTCTCACCAGCAGTGACGACTGTGATTTAGCATCTTGGTAAGAGCTAAAAGTCTGGTTTGTGCCAAGATCTGGACTCAAAACCATGAATTGTCTTTTCTCTGCAACTCAAACACATGGATGTGAGATTCCAGTTCATGCCTCTTCCTAATCTAGACATAATCTGTCCTTGTAGACAAAGGTACCACACACTGTTCTAGAATAAACTATTGTTTGAATACCTGTCATTCAAAATCCAACAGAATAAAACACCTCTGTGAGTTAGATATTCTGAGTAGGCTCAAGAGAATTAGGCATTAGTTATGTGTGACAAACAGAATTTACATTTACAAGGGTATGAAACAAGGAAGGAATTTCCAGAAGCATTTTAGAATGAGAAGACTATTTAGCTGTCCCTCTTCAAACAAAACTCATGCCACATGTAGGCTCTAGAATGAGGAAGAAATTCAGCTCTTAAATTCTCTGCCGATGACACAAGACTAAATTTGGAAACACTAGCTAATGAAAAATACAAACAGATTCCTACAAGCTACAAAGACAAGCTGAGTATAGTCACTGAAGGGAAATAAGTATTTTTAATAGTTGGGCTTAGTAGGACCAAGTATACAACTCTTAAACAATGTCATTCTTTTTTTTTGCCAATGAATCAACCCTAAGAATAACTAAGAACACCACTGTAAGCATCTCAATGTAAGGAGGACTCAGACGTGTAACAAATGAGGGATGCATACATCCTTGTGCATTAAGAATATTTGTGCTCATACCTGGTGCTGAAAGAAAATTCTGAATATAATCTCCCTATTCAAATATTCAACGAGCAGCTGCCAGTTCCTGATTGCACTTCAAATTCCAGTCTGGAATACAACTGTCAGGAACCAAATTCATGCAACATTACTTGTCTGTGAGTCTAATTAAAGATGCAGACCTGCAAAGGCAGGGAAAGCAATGCTGGGTCAGCAGAGTGTGACATAGCATGTCAGTTCTGTGTCACTCATGGTCACATACAGGGCAGTCAGTAAACCACCAGTCACCTTCCTGGTCCTGTCTAGTCCAGCTTCAAATATCCCAAAGGACAAAACTGTAATCTCCCTCAAATAACACTTCCATAATATTCACACTGTTGAGAAACACCTCCTCATAATCAGAATAATTTAACTTTTCTGAAATTTCAGTTTATTCCAGTGCTGATATGACAGTAAACAATCTCACTGTTTCTTTGGGCTTCTATGTTTTCTTCTGCTGAAAAGCTCAGTGGATATGAAGTATAAAAGGAAGAAGGAAAAAAAACAAAAAGGAAAATAAAAGACAAAACCCCACACATATTTCCCTGCAGGAATCAAATATTAAAGATACAAAACTATACATGCATCAGCTGAAGGGCCACTGGATGAGCCTTTTCTACCTGAAAGATAAAGATATGCCTGTGTTCTGACACACCTTTAATCTTTTTTTTTATTAATTTCTGGTTGCTTTCTTGGGCATTCCCCACTGTTTACCCAGAAACACCTGCATTGTTTTTCCCAGCTCATAGGTTGCCTGTGCTTTCTTATTTCTGTCTCTTCCACTCTCTCCTAGGGTTCTCTCATGTTGTTTTTCTGCCTTCTGAAATGACATTAGACTTTCTCCTTATCTTTCCTCCTTCCTCACTTCAATATGAATCTCCTCTTCCAGCTTTCCTTGCTGTGCAGCTTTTTCTTCCCTGTGTGCAATATATTCTTCAGTCTTCCTGTTCTAAAGCCATCCATTCTCTTAATTCATGAAAAGGCTAACAAGACAAAAGCAACTATTATGTTCTTAATTAAGAGCATGAAACTTCTGTTTTTATCTTCATGCTGAAGATTCATGGCACAAAGTTGCACCTTTCCACCAGTGTGAGATCCTGGATGCTCTGCATTAAACACCGGTTAAGAGTCTGTGATTCCTAGCACAGAATAACTACCCCTTTTGCCAGCTCTTGTCTCCTGCTCTTTCCACAGCACTCTCATTACAGAGTTCTTCACTTCTCCTTCCAGGTGGCTCTAAACTACCTTTTCTTCCACTTCTGACACCTTTCCACTCATTTTACCACTTCCTACTCTGAGCTAATAATGTCTGTTTATTCTTCTTACAGATTCTCAACTCTGCATCGGATTCCAAAGTATTCCCCTTACCAGGGCTGAGACAGGTGGACTTTATCCAAAAGTTAATTTCAAGAGAAGGCAAATGTAAAACTGGAATGACTGTTTGTTCTGAAGCAATGGCAAAAACACTTCCATCAGTGTACTGCAGCCTTTGGGAGTGCAAAGCAGCCCAAAGAGCATCAATGAGTCTGCTGACAACATCAATCTGCTGCTGCCATCTCTACCTGCTTTAATGGAAAAATATGCAGAAGTTTTTGATTTCTACCACCACTCTGCGCAAGAGCCCCCATCATAAAAAAGAATTCATTTGCAGGTGCTATTTATACAAAACAAGGCAACCAGTGCTCCAAATACTTTACTAAGATGAGAGGCAACACATGTAAACTGTCTAAAAGGGAAGTAATGAGATAATAATATTGGCCCACTTGGGAAACACTAATCATACAGTTGTGACAAAGATTTTATGTAGGTATCGCTGCAAGAATTCATCAGAACTTTTCAAAAATTACTATTAATACTAATAGGTTGATCCAAACAATACAGCTCGTCACAAGTAAGAAAAATCTGGTTGTCTATAGAAACTTTGGCTGCAATGCAACTTTAAAGGTGAAAATGCTTCATTTTCATATGAACCATGTCAGATATTATGTAAGGATTTTTCTGCACAAAACAGCTAACAGAGAACAGCAATAAGATGTATGTGAAGGAAAAACTGGATCCTTCGCAAGATGTTATAAAAATAAAAGTTCAGACAATCAATATTAATTCATTAGAAATCACAATTGTGAAGGCAGAATGCAGTAAAGCCTACAGAGTATTCATGTTGTGTTACTGCTGAAATAAACAGTAATAGCTATGAAAATAAATTATAACGAAGAGGCAGTGTTTAGAATTAAGAAACATTTATTTTTCATCACTGTGAAGTTTAAAGAAATTTCAGTAACAGCCCTCACCTTTAATAGCTTTGATAAGTATCAATACTGCAAATGCATTTGTAGAAACACTAATGGAAAGTGTGCGGGGCTGTTGGGGTTTTTATTTAACATTTTCTCTGCTTCTAAAGAAGGATTATCATAGACACCACCTTACCCTACCTGATAAAACAGTTATTAAAAACCTCCATATGACAGAAGCCCTAAGATCCATACCATGATCTCCCAACACCCAAGGGGAGAATACACCCCTAATGCTGTTAACAGCTCCTTGAGGCCCTATTCTCCCCTGAAGGACACAAGTCCAGCTTTGCTATTGACCCAACATAAATCTTGGCTTGCATTTTACTAATCAGGTGCCCAATACCAGCTCCACCAGCTAAAGACACCCAGTGACTCCTCAAGTATTCTGTTCCAGCCTACAGAATCCAACACCAGGTACCCCACTCTATCTGCTCACCTCTTTCAAAAGCCAAGAGAGGGAAAGAAACTACTCCAAACGAGAAGTTTAGAAAGAAGCTTAACTGAAGTGTTTTGAAGCATCCTCTGGTACCCTCTCCCCATTGTCTATGGAACAAGAAGGGCAAATACCTTCTGCAAGGCACGTACCAATATTCTCCCTACTCTTTCTTCCTCACTTTCTATAGCTCCTGGGAAATCTCTCTCCTCCCACTCTACAGTTTCCTTCTGTGTCTTTCTGCTGCTGAATTATCTTGTTGCCTGAGCAACTGCAACCAAGGAGGGGAGCAGGGACTGGGTTCTGGTCCAGTTGTGTGCTACTGGCAACAGCACCTTGTTCTGACCCTGAGATGCATGACAGTGATGGTAGAATCTTCAGGAAATTAACAGCTAAGTTAGATGCTATAAGTCAGGTGTAGCCTCCTTAGTAGGTGCCAGGGTTTTGCAGCCACCTTACATTTTTATTCAAGTATGAATAAAGTAACCTAACACTCAAGACTGTCAAATAAGTAGTCATTTAGCTTACCCCCACACCCAGGCTACATTAACAAAGCATCCACATTTGTTAGACTTTAATTCTGGTCCTAATAAAACTCAGAATACAAATTAACTGGTAATTAATCTCCAGATTCAGAATAATTTGCTCTGGAATTTTCAGATTATTATGATGTGTGTCTCTCTCTCCTTTTCTCTTTTCATTGTACATTTTATAAGTCATAAAAGTAACTGGAACAAAAGCATTTATCAATGACCTTTCCATATCCCCTTCAGTATTTATACTTGCTTTCTTTTCATCTTTGCTGTCTGTCTCCTGGTATTTGAACAATATCTGGTCAAATGAGAATGCAGTCCAGTGCTATTGCTCTACAAGAAATAATAATCTCTGCAAGATATCCAGCAGAGATTGCTTTTCTAATATTGTTTTACTGGAAAAAAAAAGTTGCTGTTTTGTTGGGGTTTTTTTGAATTCTGCTTTTAAGGTTTTGTGTTCCTACAGTATATGAAACACTATGGGTTGCCTCCCACCTCCCACAATGGTTTATGGACAGAATGAGTGTAATTGACTACTTGCTGCTCTGCTGATTGCAGGAGGGAGACCTGGACAGGTTTCCTGCATTTGAGCAAAGTACCACTTTGAACATAGAGCATGAAATCATCTGCATTGATACCTCTTAACAGATGTTAGGACCAGTCTTCTTAAACAAAGCTATAGGTTCCAGTAACACCAAGTGGTAACAGCAAGTTATTGAAAAATTCCTTGACCTTTCAAATTTCATATAAATGTGAGCTTCATTCAAAATTAATCTACTCCAGTTTATCAAACCTGCCTTCTGCAGCTGTATGCTTGCTAACTCTATCTCCTGCTCTGTATTTATTGCATGTTTTAGTTTAGCTTTTGGACCATACTCATTTTTATTGACCATAAAATAAATAACTAGAGTTTAAGCTTGACAGAACCCAACCACAAAAGCTCAGCAACTAATACTTCATTTTTTGCTCTGTTATCTTCAGAGATAACCTACTTCCACTTTCAGCTATTCAACAGAATAATCAGAGTATCAATGGAGCAAAGAACAATCCAGAATTTACAGTTTTCTAAATTCAGTGGGAAGTTTTAATTAATAAAATCCAAAGTGCTGCGACTAGACAGCAGATCCAACAATTCATTTGGAATAAAGCTATCAGGATTTCTCAATGTATGCGAAAGTTTCAAAACCATGTGTCAAAACAATGTTAACACTTCTAGGGCATAAGTAATCGTGCTTGGGAGAGCTTAGTTAATTGGTCAGGTCCATCCAGTTCTGCCTCTTTGGCAGCTCTTTCTGAGTAATGGCTTCAGCAATGATGAAATCAGGGGACTGTGGATACAGCTTGCACAAACAGGAGGCTCATAAAATGTAGTGAGGGAAAAGGCATAAGGCCAAACATTTTGAGTGTGACTCACAGATAGTAGGATTACAGAAGGATGGAAATAGACCCCATTTACCATATTAAGACACTATGCTAATTGGCCCACGGGAATACAAAATAGCTAGAGAAAAAAAAAAAGTAAAGTAATAGGAAGAGCCTGAAGAAGCAACATAAAAAATATTTAAACATTTATCTTAATTTTCTCTGAAAGGTCCTATCAACGATGTGCTCCTATCAATATAAACCCATATATATATATAGATATCTATATACCCCAATATCTTAATTATTCCTCTGTTTATCAAAACAAAATGTAGTATGCTGATAACCCTCTACCTCTGATTTGCATTTGGTGAAAGCTGTAGCACAAAATCTTGCTTTTGCTAACTTCAGAAAATCTAATTCTCACATCATGTAAGACTCTTGTGATAAAAGCATGCAAAAAACTACCTAAGTTACAGCCATCTCATTCTCGCCATAAAATTTGCTGAAGGGACAAAAAAACCATCTTACAAAGAAAAGAATGCAATAAAATAGTATTATTCCTTCTTTAAGCTGTAATGAAACTTCTTAGGGGGCCATGGTGCAAAACTATCTTATATGTGGTAAAGGCACTCACCTGGAAAGTGAATCTTGGGTGTGCTTTCCACTGTTTCCAGTGACTGACGAATTAATTTTAAGAGAGAAGAAATTAATGAAGCAGAATTTAAACTTATGATTTCCTCCTTCAGGTAGGTGTCCTTAGGAGGAGGCTACTTAACTAACCTCACATTATCTCATCTTATTCTGGTATCTTTTCATCTCCTTTCAGCACCTCTCTAATTCCTTCATTAAGCCTAATTTCTTCATTAACTCAAGGTGTAAGTCTGTGCCTGACATTTGTGAAGTCTGCATTTGAAGGAGGTGAGTGCATCACGCCAGTCAAGTAGAGAAAGGAACTAAATCAGGTAGTCAGACCTTAACAATAATCAATTGCATAGGACCATAATGCTGCTTACCTGTAAATTTTATTCATTCTTCAAGTATTTTTAAAACTTACAACCCCTGTATTACATTTTGAGCAGAAAGTTTTACCCAAGTCTGCCGAACACTGGGAAAATTATAAATTCTGAGTTTTATTAATAAATAAGAGGAAAAAAAATGTGAATACTGCCAATATCCAAAATGTTTCAGAATCTCTCTTACCAGGGAGATGACAAGACAGCTGTCCTACTCCTCTGTCTGTGAAACATGGTAACTCTTTTTCAAAATAATGTCTGGGACTGGGGACATAAACTTTTATAAGAAATAGATTTTAAACTTGTTTAGGCATTTACAGATTTCTCTAGCTTTTTGACATTCCACCTCTTCTTTGGGCATTTGAATAATATTAAATACTACTTGGCTTTTACAGACACTCTGGGTAAAAGCATATTGTCACCTTGCTAAATAAAATTTTTCAGATCTTTTTTTTTTTCAAGATGAAGCAACTGAAAATTCTTGAGGTTGATGAATAAAACACACATGGATTAATCTCTTTAAACCCCAACAGATAATTAACAACTGATTTGTGGACTTGGAGACACAAAGCTCTTCTGAAGGAAAATAAGGCATATAAGGTCTCCCCCATAACAGTATTGTTTCCTCTGTAGAGTATACATTTGACATATCACATACATTTGCATTGTTTTCTTATGTAGCATGATTTCTAAAACTTCCAGAGAAGAACTTACAGCTAGCAAATAAATAGGCCAACTACAGAAGCACATACCTCAGACTTGCCATTTGATTGTGTATCTCTGCTAGAAATGGCTTCCACACAGTAAAAATATCTATAAAGAAAAAGAATAAAACCTTGTGATTTAGCCCATCACTGTCTTGTTTGATTTAATAAGCACTTCCATTCTTCAGCTGCTGCAAACATTAAACAAGAACCATGAAATCACTCTGGAAACCATCGCAGTCACATCTGCACTGCCTTCCTGCATGATGTCAGCTTTTGTGCAGCAAAAATGTGCATGATCTTTCCATCCACCTCCATTTCACTTTTCATCCTTTTGGTCAAAATCTGATGTATGTTACACTGTAAATCGAGTAACAATATATACAGTGTACCTGAGGTCAAACTTACCCCATCTTATATTCAGTGTGACAACTAGTCAGATTATGAGCTTTTGTCCCTCATTGCAATGTATATCTATATATATATTTATGCCACCAGCATAAAATAAGAAAATTGAACATGAGTTTCAGTAGAATAATTAATTTTGATCTATCATAGACTGTCCTTTTTTTTTTTTCCATGAAGGAGTATTACTACTTCTGAGTTTTACACCTGCTTTCTCTTCCAGCTATATGAAATATACTCAGTGATTTCTTCTGACCCCTTGCTTATGACTGGTATTTCTTAACACTTCACATTTGAACTTCACAATTCAAGTTGGTCACAAGTAGAATTCTAGAACTTCATAACTAAATTAAATTATGTAAGTGGGCAGAGAAATGGCTATTGACCTCTGTATTCATTGTGTGTGACAATACCAGACTCTTGAAAAAGCTCTCCTATGGAATTCAGCTGCTCTGTATTTCATAATCAGAAAGTGCAGAAGTCTGTGGTCATACAGGTGGAATCACACCACAGTAAGGAGCAGATCAGGTGTCAGCAGTGAACAGTTCTGTTACAGAAAGTCCCACAGAATCCACCAGTGCTGACCTTATCACCTGACTGCTCTTGGGGTATCTGCATCAGTGCTCACTTACATAGTGACAGGATTACATTAACTTCAGTCATATGAACAGCAAAAAGCACTACAAGGGAAAACTACATTCTTAATTTGAAGTTCACCTCAGTAATTCTGGGAAAATGTACTTGAACGTTATTCAAAATTTGGCTGCAATTATATGTAAACAGAAATCATCTCAGCCACCAATTCCTGAATATGTTCAAGAACTGAGGCTTTAACAATTGCTTTACATCTCTGTCTCACATTCCTTTGGCAGTATCACCTCTTTCTCCCACTTCTCCAGCAAATAGGATTATATCGACTGCCCTTTGACTTTTAAAAATGCTAGAAATTCCTTCTCAGAATAGTAGATGGAGTACAAAAAATACTACATCTGATTAAAAAAAATCCAACCTAGGAAATTATATGATCAGCTAAAACAACTACAAATGCACCCTGGCAAGGTGCTACTTTGCAGTATCACAGCACGTTTCTACAGCACTGAAAAGACTTCAAAAGCTACCAAACTGCCTGGTCTTTGATAGATTTCAACCAACCACCCTTGAGGTTGAATGCTCTTAATGTTTTCTTGTGAGTCCTAAATCTGCAGATTTATCCGTATAATTGACCTGGCCCAGCACCTTTTTAGAAGTGCCAAAGGATAGTATAACAGTAAGGGACTGACCCGCAGGGACCATTGTAATCCCTCAAACAGACCCTTGTTACCACTCTGGGACTGGCCTGCAGGGAGTGGTGTCACACCACCTGTGTAAACCCTGGAAGACATCCTCGTTAGCATTCCAAAGGGACTGCTGGAGAGGATGGAGACATCGATAAAGGTCTGCATACGGCCTAGGGCCCACATACAGCCTAGGGCCCGCATATCGTGATATCATAATGACACAGATAAGGACTGAGGAGCCTGAGGAGGGAAGTGGGTCTGCTCCAGTTGTTTAGTGTGGTATGTTTCAACCACACTTAGTAAGCAAACCAGGCCTATAAAAGGAGGAGCTGCATCGGTGGGCTTTGGGAATTTCATTGACACCAACCCTCCCCGTTGGTGGGCCTAATGCTGGATCCAGGACTGGTGATTTTTCATCTACCTCGCTAACTTTTCTTGTCCTATTATCCTGCTTTCTCTTTCCTAAAATCATTACGTAACACAATGCCCACCACAATTTTTTCCCAGGTTGAGGAGCTTGAACATACTTTTGTGATCACAATAATCAGCCTTCATATCATGCAGCCCAAGCATACATAATAATCAAAGTATTTATGAGTTATATATTTATGAGTTATTCCTTCCATAGTTTGAATTAAATCTTACATTCAAACACAGACCATGAGTGTCAGTTTGACCTTAAACTGATCAAGGGGTAGCCAATGGTTGAGCAGTTTCTTGGACTGTAATACTTTAGTCACTCACCCTAGGAGGCCTAGGTCTGATAAGGATAGGTCTGATAATATAAGGTTGGATCCAGAGGAGGAGATTAGAAAGCAAGGGGGTCCCAACTGTGTCTCCCTAGGTGCCCAGTTTGGGTCGTGACAGGAACACGTAGCACAGTGACAACAGAAATGACACTCGGTGTTCTTGCTCATACTGGCTGTGGGCTGAGAACTCAAAGAAGGCTCTGCCAGTGTGTGCCCACTGAATCAGCTGGTGTTGGACTGCAGCTGGACACCTTCCTCTCCCTAAGGCTGAATTACCCATCTCTTAATAACCAGCGTAAACTAAGACCCCATGCTGGCTCTTGCAGTGTAGTGTGGTCCTTGAACCATACAATTCCCACAGCAGTCTAAGGAGTAGGTGGATGCATGAAATTGATGGCTGAATTTGTTCTAAGTAGACATTTGTTGTGTTTTGACTGGATTTGTTAGGTTATTGTGATGATGTTACTGTGATTGTACTATGACTCCAGTGATGCAAGCCTTCTGGCCTATTAGGAAGAAAAACCAAAAAGACCAAGGCATCAGGGTATGTGTTCACTGCACGATGTCCTTTGTCTCTTTCTCTCGGAATGATGATCTACTTGGAGCAGCTTCCCTTCCCCATGCTGACGCTCAACTCCAAGCAGTATCTCCCTCCAGCACTATACTAAAGGACAGTCACCATGGAAATACATGCATACCATTACCATACCATTGCAGAGTACGTTATGCCAACTTTTTTCCACACTGAAAATACAGTTTCAGCTGAACAAAATACAAACATGCACACACTCTCACACAGACGTATTAAAAGGGTCAAGTAAGGAAAATTAAATTATTTAAAAAATAGTAAAAAAAATCTCAGCACTGTTTCGTAGGTTTTACTGCAGTAAAAGAGCTTAAAGGCTTCTTTGCTTGGCTGCTCCAAGAGCTCCCTCTGTGTTACAAGGGAAAAACTACCAGAAAACATCCCATTGTCCTCTCTTCCATTTTACAGTGGTGAATTTTCAAACATTCCATCCTGTGAGATGAGAACAGACATGATTTTTTGATATGACTTTCCCTGATTATTTTCTGCACCAGCAACTGCTACCTTAATCCAGTCTTCCAAAGTGCAGACAATATAATTTAGAATAATCTGTTTCAATGTATCTAAGAAAAAAAAAAGCACAAAAAAACTGCATTTGCCCTAATAAATTTTGTGGCATTCCTATTAAGCACACAGCAAAAATTCTTCACTGTTTTTATAAACGGATTATAAATCCTAAGAATGAGTTTTTAAAAAACAAATCTGGTCAAATTAAAGACCCATAAGAAATGCAGTGTTATTTTAACTCAAAAAACTTAAAGGCAAAAAATCCCCCATTGCACTCAGAATCACTTTGGAAACCCCTGAGAGCAATGAAAACTAAGGGAGTTCATTGGAGCAAAACACAACAAGCACAATAGATGCAAAAAATCATTCATCTGTGCCTAGAGAGGAGCATGCATGTGATCAGCACAGTTACCCGAACCAAGATATCTTCCTCATGGTCTCAACAGTATGTATGTTAATAATTGATCAGTGTATGGTACCTCAGGCCATAAGACAAAAATGAAAGTCTGCACGACAAGGAAAACATCCAAATAAAAATATTTACAGATACTGCCTTGAACCTGAGCTTCAACTTTTTTCTTTGCTTCACCTGTATCTTGTAAACCCACTAGGTGCAGTTCTTTTTCTTAGTCTTCTTTGCCAAAAGATACACTTTTTCTCCCCTTTCTTATTTTTATTCAGTTCCTTTTTTTCAACCCCTATCTGTCTAACCAAGTGAAATATTTATTAAGAGAATCAAATCTCAGTGATTCTTCTACACTTGAGGAGAAAAAACCTTTCACAAGCTCCCAATTGGAGGCAGTAAAGTTGGCTGGTAACAGTCAGACAAGCTGTTCCTCCCCTCACAGGCAGCTTCAAATTATCAAAAACTTTCAGAGTACATTATTCTTCAAGTCTACACCTCCCTATTTCTTCTGGGTCACCTCATTCCATATTCCAGCAAACAGATCTGCATTTTGCTGATATGGTGCACTATTTAGGTGGGTAAGCTTTGGGGGGTTTTGTTTGGTTTTGGTTTTATATAATTATTTAAAAAAACATTTTATCTAGGAGAAACTCTCCAACTCTCCAACTCTCTCAAGAATATTGATGCATAAAAGCCAGCAGTATGTAAGCATACTAATCCTTGATTTCTGCAAGAACACCAGAATGCTGATACCAGACTGCTTACACCCATTTTCCCCAGAAAACAAAGAAGTGGCAAACCACTGTTTACCCATTAGTTGTTCATTATTTGTTTACCTGAAAAATATTTGCCAAATGCATTACTGTGTATAACATAACACTCGTGAGATGGTCCTTGCTCAGCACAACCCACTTTCTCCATTTCTGTTATATAGGTATGTAAGTGCTTCAGAGTTTCTCTGCTCCCGTGCAGTGGTTTCATAGAATCATAGAATCATAGAATCCTAGGGGTTGGAAGGGACCTCGAAAGATCATCTAGTCCAACCCCCCCTGCCAGAGCAGGGCCACCTAGAGCACATCGCACAGGAACGTGTCCAGGCGGGTTTTGAATGTCTCCAGTGAAGGAGACTCCACAACCCCCCTGGGCAGCCTGTTCCAGGGCTCTGTCACCCTTACAGTAAAAAAATTTTTTCGAATATTCAATTTGAACCTCCTATGCTCCAATTTGTACCCATTACCCCTTGTCCTATCGCTGGTCACCACTGAGAAAAGCCTAACTCCATCTCCCTGACACTCACCCCTTACATATTTGAAAACATTGATGAGGTCACCCCTCAGTCTCCTTTTCTCCAAACTAAAGAGACCCAGCTCCCTCAGCCTTTCCTCATAAGGGAGATGTTCCACTCCCTTAATCATCTTAGGGGCTCTGCGCTGGACTCTTTCAAGCACTTTCCTGTCCTTCTGGAACTGAGGGGCCCAGAACTGGACACAATACCCCAGGTGCGGCCTCACCAATGCAGAATAGAGGGGGAGGAGAACCTCTCTTGACCTACTAACCACACCCTTTCTAATGCACCCCAGGATGCCATTGGCCTTCTTGTTCACAAGGGCACACTGATGGCTCATGGTCATCCTCTTGTCTACCAGGACCCCCAGGTCTCTTTCACCTACACTGCTCTCCAGCAGGTCAGCCCCCAACCTATACTGGGACATCGTGTTGTTCTTCCCCAAATGCAAAACTCTACACTTCGCCTTGTTAAATTTCATCAAGTTTCTCCCTGCCCAACTCTCCACCCTGGTTTGACATAGGGACCTAACACCTTTCTTATGCAAAATCAAAACCTCTTTCCTCCTTTGTTCCTCCTTTGCTTCAGATCAAAACATGTAAGATGAAATTCGTTAAAACAGCACCAGCTGGTACTTGTGTTCAAGCAGATCTTCATTCTGCTTTAACCCATATTCAATTTGTTAGCAGAGAACCACCTAACAAGTAATTTCGAAACTAAGGTGACTCTGTGCTTCCACTCTTCCTAACTTACCTGCAGCTTTTCTAATTAGGGAAAGCGCAGGCAGCAAGGCGGCTGTAGGAGGTTTTTAAAGGCCTCCACAGGGCTGGACTCGGGGCGGGACACCGACTGATGGGATCTCAGGCTGCAGCGCAGCTCTCTGGAGACCCAGCTACCTGGAACAAACGCAGCCCCAACACCAATAGCACCACACAAAGCAAAAAAGCAGCTGTGGTGCGCATAACCTTCCTTGCACAGAGTAACCCGCCCGGGCAGCCCCCGCACGCTCAGGCAGACTCCATCAGCTCTGAGGGAGCTGAGACAGCCGCTCCCTCACGGAACCCTCCTCTCCTCTCACGGAACCCTCCTCTCACGGCCGCCGGCGACCGTGGGGGCCATCGCTGCGTGAGGCAAGCCGCGATGCACTGTGGGAGCTGCAGTTCCCGCTCCCCTGCCCGCCCACTTCCGACTACGACTCCCATGGCACCGCTGGGACAGGACTACATCTCCCAGCAGGCTCCAGCCCGGCGGGCGGCGGCGGGGCACGCC